>CM060269.1:10602251-10885722 GCA_030684275.1 Acipenser oxyrinchus oxyrinchus | reverse complement strand
GGGCAGCCGACCTGGCCCTCCCTCTCCCCAGGCGGCGCCGCCAATTGAGCGCTGCCCCTGGGAGCTCCTGTTTTCAGTCGGTAGAGGAATAGGCTAGACACGAACCGGTGCCGTCCAGATTATAGTGCACATCCTGCACTCCACGCTGAGCGCCTTTACTGGATGTGCCACTCGGGAGCCAATGTGTTAATAGTCTTAACAAGTTTCGAAAATAATTGTGTAGTTACTCGAAAGAGTAAAGTTACTTGAGAAACTTATTTTAAAGTAAAAATACCTTATGTAACCACTTCCAGTGTAGCATACTGTGGCAGGATGGCTTGCAGTGGTGAGGTGTGGTGACATCACGGTCCAGGAAGTAACTGAACCAAAACAACAATGGATGGGTGGGTGAAGCTGAACACTACTACGGTCAGCGTTTTTAATAAATAATAATACAAAACAAAAAGACTTAAACAAATAACAAAACACAAAACAAAACGGTGCGTTGGCCAAACAAATAGAAACAAATAAGCGTGCTGTTTGTAACCCAGCAGTTGTTTTATGTGTTTTCCTCGCTCTCTCCGCTCCCCGTACTCTCCTCTGTACACCCAACCTCGCAGCACGGACAGCTGCAGGTTCTTATACTCTGGCCGAGGGTTAACTAGCTGTTAATTATCTTATTACCCTCGCCACAGTCTGCAGGAGTTTAGTAACGATGCGTGACTGTCAGCTAGTTAAATAAATCAGTAGCTGATCAGCCACGCATCCTCACAAAGTTTTTATAAATACAAAAATAATAACAAAAGGCGGCGCTTTTATTCGCGCCGCAAACAAATACAAATAATAATAAATAAATACATAGGGGCGGGACACTCCTCCACACATGCCCCCCCCTTGTGCGCAGCACACATGGCCTTTTCGGCCACCTCCCCACTTAGTCCCCAAAGTCCCAGCTAGCAGTCCCGGCCCAGGAACGGGCAGCAACGGGCCAAAGGTGGCGGCCACGGTGGGATGTCCTCCTCCCACCCAAACAGCCGTAGCGTTCCGATGGCCAGCTCACAGGCCGGCTCCTGTGGCCAAAAAAATTTTGGGGGTGGTCTCCAGACCTGCCCCCCCCTTCTTCATGGCCGGCAGCTCCTCTCCGTGGGGCTCCGGCCACCCTTTCTCCTGCAGCGAAATTGCTGCGGGGGGAGCTGGTCTCCTGACCTCCCCCCCTTCTTCATGGCTGGCAGCTCCCCTTCATGGGGCTCCAGCCACAGTATTTCCTGCCGCTAAAGTGTAGCTGGGGGAGCTGGTCTCCTGACCTCCCCCCCCTTCTTTGTGGCCGGCAGCTCCCCTTCATGGGGTTCAGCCACGGTATTTCCTGCCGCATGGCAGGACTGGTAGCAACCCCAGGCAAAACAGGACCCTCGGGAGGCGACGGCAGCAGCAGCGGACCCTCGGGAGGCGACGGCAGCAGCAGCGTACCCTCGGGAGGCGAACTCAGGAGGGGAACCCCTGGCCATGGAGGCAGCAGTGGGAGCTCCACTTCTCCCTCGTACCCTGTAACTGGTGGCTCTCCAGGCGATGCGGAGCAACAGGCAGCCCCAGACGATGTGGAGCAACAGGCAGCCCCAGGCGATGCGGAGCAACAGGCAGCCCCAGGCGATGCGAGGCAGGCATCCTTGGGCGGTGCGAGGCAGGCATCCTTGGGCGGTGCGAGGCAGGCATCCTTCGGTGGTGCGAGGCAGGGCAGGAGCAATCCTTCCCATGACGATGGGTGTGGAAGCAGGTATTCACCCTCTGCTGGTGGAGGTGGAGATGGAACCAGCAGGTATTCACCCTCTGCTGGTGGAGCTGGGAGCGGCAAGCAGTCCTCCCACGGCGGTTGAGGCGGAACCAGCTCCTAGCAGTGGTGGAGACAGAGGCAGCTCCTGCTGCTCTGCTCCTAGCAGTGGTGGAGACAGAGGCAGCTCCTGCTGCTCTGCTCCTAGCAGTGGTGGAGACAGAGGCAGCTCCTGCTGCTCTGCTCCTAGCAGTGGTGGAGACAGAGGCAGCTCCTGCTGCTCTACTCCTGGCGGTGGTGGAGACAGAGGCAGCTCCTGCTGCTCTGCTCCTGGCGGTGGTGGAGACAGAGGCAGCTCCTGCTGCTCTGCTCCTGGCGGTGGAGACAGAGGCAGCTCCTGCTACTCTGCTCCTAGTGCTGGAGACAGTGGCGAGGGCTCCTCACCCTCTGGCGTTGGAGATGTCAGCAATGGCTCCTCTCCCTCTGGCACTGGAGACGGCAGCAATGGCTCCTCTGCCTCTGGCGTTGGAGACGGAAGCGATGGCTCCTCTCCCTCTGGTGCTGGAGATGGCAGCCACGGCTCCTCTCCCTCTGGCGCTGGAGACGGCAGCAACGGCTCCTCTCCCTCTGGCGTTGGAGACGGCAGCAATGGCTCCTCTCCCTCTGGCGTTGGAGACGGCAGCAATGGCTCCTCTCCCTCTGGCGCTGGAGACGGTGGCGAGGGCTCCTCGACCTCTGGCGCTGGAGATGGCAGCGATGGCTCCTCTCCTTCTGGCACTGGAAACAGCAGCGGGGCCCCTCCCTTATCTGCAGCCAGGTAGTTGAGCACCATGGCTGCGATGTCTGGGAGGGATGCTGGGTGGTGTTTCTGTTCCCAGGCCTCCCAGCGCTCCCCATCTCTTGCCCACAGGAGGTTGATCACAGCAGGGAGGGCGTCCACGATATTCCTCTCAGGTTCCGCCAGCCAGTCCCAGATCCCCTCAGAGGAGACAGGATTCTTCCGCCTCGGAGGATGCGGGTCCTCTCTCACCCTTGCTGGACGCTCAGTCTCCTTCCTCTCCTGCCATGGAGGGGGTTGGTCGGGTGCCACGTGCCCGACCTCACCAACCGCAAAGCACCACTCCTCACCCTTCAGGCAGGTGAGGCAGACGTCCAGCGTGGTAAGGACCCCGCGGGACTTGCGACCAGCCCCGCGCTGCTGTTGCTGCGCCTCCTGCTGCTGTTGTTGTTGCTGCTGCTGCTTTCTCCTCCGGCTACTTTTCCCCATTTTTTTTCCCTTTAAAAAAAACACAAAAAAACACTCCTCCTTTCTCCACTCTTCACAAAAAGTACAAACCCCCCCCCGCAGTATTCCTGGTCCAGCTGCTGGAGGCGTTTTGTCCCTCTTCTGACACCATATGTGGCAGGATGGCTTGCAGTGGTGAGGTGTGGTGACGTCACGGACCAGGAAGTAACTGAACCAAAACAACAATGGATGGGCGGGTGAAGCTGAACGGTACTGCGGTCAGCGTTTTTAATAAATAATAATACAAAACAAAAAGACTTAAATAAATAACAAAACACAAAACAAAACAGCGCGTTGGCCAAACAAATAGAAACAAATAAGCGTGCTGTTTGTAACCCAGCAGTTGTTTTATGTGTTTTCCTCGCTCTCTCTGCTCCCCGTACTCTCCTCTGTACACCCAACCTTGCAGCACGGACAGCTGCAGGTTCTTATACTCTGGCCAAGGGGTTAACTAGCTGTTAATTATCTTATTACCCCTCGGCCACAGTCTGCACGAGTTTAGTAAGGATGCATGACTGTCAGCTAGTTAAATAAATCAGTTGCTGATCAGCCACGCATCCTCACAAAGTTTTTAAATATACAAAACAAATAATAACAAAAGATGCGGCGCTTTTATCCGTGCCACAAACAAATGCAAATAATAATAAATAAATACATAGGGGCTGGACACTCCGCCACACATACACAGAAAACCATCAAGCAACCTTACAACTTACTTTCTTTTGAAAATAGAAAAATTGGGTCAGATTACTCAACAATGCACTTACTCTATGGTACTCACTGTTATGTTCATTTGGAAATAACCCTCTAAGTGTGTCGGTGGTAAATATTTTGTATTAGTGCCATAGAACAGGAAAATATATTTGTTTTACGATTGAGTGTACTCATTAATAATGGTAAATTGCAGTCTGTATTCAATCCCAGTATAAACAAGCACTGTAAGGACGTGTATCATGTGAAAGATCCTATAATGACACACTTAGATTTTTTAGCTGGCTGTTTGGATAGCTTGAATTTAAGATCATCACATGTTTTCTATCACCTCAAATCAGGCCCACCACCAGCCCCCCAAAAACGTATGCACAATTCTCATTTAATATGATGTATTTTTCATACGACTCAATTCAATAAATGTATTGATAGAGAGCAGCAACAAAGTAATCAAACAAACTAAACTAATTCCATGTCTTCCATACATGCACAGCAGAGGACTGCTCACAGAAGCATCGGATTTAAAGCAGGTTTCATATGTTTTCAATAAGACTCCACGCAGTTCAAAACCCATTTTGAATCCAACTGCTAATCTGACTCATTTTGGAACCAGGTAGTAAGTGTGGCCTTTCTCAAATTACTATAAAGTTATTCCTGGATCCGTTTCAGTTTAGCATCATTAGTTACAGCTCACATTTAAATTCGGTTTACACAGTAACGAATAAGCACAACAGGCATGCAACGGTTTTCAGGAATAAATACAAATATTATTTTGAGAATGGACTTTTATTTCGAACAAACATCTCACAAAGTAAAACTTAGTGAGATGTTTGTTGTTTAAAACTTAGTGACAAAGTAAATAACCAGATTACAAAGTGAAGCCATAGCATAATATTACACTTATTCATTTTGTAAAAAAAACAAACAAAAAAAGCCACAAACTTTAACAGAACTTAAGCTTATTGGCACTGTGGTTCTAAACAACATCGAGGAGTTGAATGTTTTCCCTAGATAAGAGCCATCAACAAAAAATGACAAAATAGCACTGAAATGTTTTGAGAAAACCTAAAGAGTTCACCTGGGAGTGCTGGTTTGCTCTTGAAACAATAGAATGTGCTGTTCAGACACAAACACAGCTGGTTGTTACAGACAGAGGCACAACCTATTCGCACGTTTCCAGATTGTTCCAAAAAACTTACGCCATGTGTCATTGGCAACACAAAAGTTATGTAAAACATGTATATCTATAAGAATCAGTCAGATGTTTCTGAATATGAAGGAAGAGGAGGTGGTTTAACGCTGTTCAATTATGGATAAGGCAGTATTTTTTTCACAGTAAAAAAATGCTTATTTCACGGTCTAAAAATAGGTATTTCAAGATATTTGACGATTACATTTAAAATGTCGGATTTTCTCTATGTTGTTATACAATAAATGTTCCAAAATATTTATGCTTACCTGAAAAACAGTAAATGCTAAATTGTATAATATTTCAATTTTATGTCCACCATTTAAAGGCATTCTATTTTCATCATCGTTGAATTATCAAATAAAATAAAATCACAAATAAATGCAAAAAATACAACAGGCATGTGAAATGTCCCCTTTCTGTACTGGATAGAGCAATCTTTTGTAGAAGTATTTTCGATCTTTGATGCAGCTGGTGTTATTTCAAACATGGGAATTTTCACTGAGAACTACAAATTACACAGCAATGGGTAAATGTCACAGAAATCTGAAATCTGTGATAACCTTGAAAAAAAAATACAGCCTTAGGCAAGGATGATTGTAAGTATATTTTCAGCTGTCGAAGGCATAAGAAGCAGCGCACAGCAGGAGCATTGGACACTGGGATAGTAAGATAGGTTATTTTAAGATATAATGTGTGGCTTGCTTTTATGTAGGGCACAGAGCATAACAGCAACTAAACACTGTGTGTTATAAAAGTGCTTCCCCCCTCCACTTCTAAAAGTGGTCCCCCCTGGCCCCCCCCCCAGCTCCGGCGCCCCTGCCTGGCAGTGGGCCTGGTTCAAATGCTGCTAATAAACTCATGTTAAAAGAACTGGTGGAAAAAAGAACTGGTGGAAAAAAGAACAACAATTCAGAATCCCTTCAGTAAAATAAGCTAAGAACAGTGGCTTGGCCAAAATGGATTTCTAAATGCCATCTTTCTCTTGTTTCATTTACAGCTGAAAGACTCATTGGAAATCCACATTACACAGGTTTTAAAGAATGCTGATGCACTGCTACTTTACAGACGATGAACTTAATTGGTTTCAAGGGAATTGTTAAGTTTTATAGCAAATGAACATTTGCCAACTGAAACATTAATCTAATGGAATTAACTTTATGTCCTTGCAATCATTCCTGCCAAAGGATGCTTCTTAGAAAGAATAAAAAAAAGTATTTTATTTTTCTTATTCTTAAGAGACTATTATAATCTGTGTTCCCCTTTAGACATGTGTTTTATTTCTAAAGCTGTTTTTTTTTTTTTGCATATGTGAGTGTGAATAAGATTAGATATATTTCTGCTCTGGACTTTTTTTGATCTTCATGTCATTTTGTGATACACAGTGTGCGAGCATTAGACTTTTTAAAAACGCTGTTATGTAAAATGTATGAAAACACACAAGTTGTTTAAGGATTTATAATAAGAAAATAATAAAGCGATCAATCAATACATGTTTTTTAAGCACTGTTCTAAACAGCTGCAATGAAACAGGCTATAGCAATAACAGTCTTATGGGAAAATGTGACGAAAGCATTTCTGTTAAACCCTATGTCAGGATGTGAGTGGTGCAGGAATGAGGGGAATTCCAAACAAAAGGTCTATGTACAAACGATGCAATTATTCATTTTCATTGGTGACAGCGCGCACACTCTCACTCTCACTCTCATGCACACGCACGCGCACACGCACGCACGCACGCACCCGCGCACACACAGGCACGCACGTACACACACGCGCAAGCACACACACCATGTATGCACGCACGCACGAATACACGCACACGCACACCACACGCACGCACACACACCACGCACACACGCATACACGCACACACACCACACACACACGCACGCATACACACCACGCACACACGCATACACGCACACACACCACACACACGCACGCATACACACACAGCTCTGGCTCCGTTATTCTTTCGGTGTAAGGGGCCGTTACTCACGTAACTGCGTCCCCTTTGTACTGTCCAAACTCCTTCCCGTGATCAACGCGGCGCCACACCTAAGCCACCACAGCTGATCATAGTAGAGTTAAAATAAACACGTACCTCTTTATAAATTTCTGGAGATAACAGGGTTATTATTTAAAGTTGATGCACAACCCTTGTCATGATTTCAGACTGCACATGCTTCACAAAAGTATATCTTTAGAAATACTTGAAGAAACTTAATACATTCAATGACATGTTTTGACTGGAAATCTTTTCAGTGTCTTCTTGTTAAGACGTTTGTCATTGAATTTTATTTTAAGTTCTTTCAGTATTTCTAAATTCAGCTCTATTGTGTGTTTAATAGTGATGGATGAATATATGAATATATATATATATATATATATATATATATATATATATATATATATATATATATATATATATATATATATATATATATATATATATATATATATATATATATATATATATATATATATATATATATATATATTTGCAGAATTCTATGTACCACTATCCACTTGTGGATTTTAAGGTCATTTTTTCTACTTTACATCCATATCCTAATGTGAGGTGCCATATTTAAACAATATCATCTTTTCATTTGAATAGCTCATAATGGTTAACAACGTACTGAATACGAAAGTTGTTTAAAGATGGGGCTAGAACATTAAAAGATAGATGCAAAGTAAGTCAATGCAAAATAAGGTAGATGAAAAATAAATAGGAACTTGAAATGATCGAAATTGCACACGTGGGTCTTAATAGGATTGTAGGGATGTGGGGAAATAAGAATGTGGCAACAGACAAGTTAAGAATGTGGCAGCATACAAATAAATCCTATTCCACTAAAAGTGAAACAACGTTGTAGTAGATATTTTGTCTGTCACTTGTATGCAAAATCCACATTTTATACCCCTGTATAACCTTGTCTTTTCTCAAAGATGACTAAACGGCATTCTGCCTGTAACAAAACAAATGAACTGTGCTTAGTCTAGATTCACAGCCCTGTGGCTATAGGACTACTTCTGCAAGTTTAGTGTTTTGCAGCTGGTGTTTCATGTTATTATTAACTAGTCCTTTAGCAGACGCTATTATCCAAAGCGACTTACAGAGACTAGGGGGTGAACAATGCATCACAGCTGCTGCTGCATAGTCACTGACAATAGAACCTCAGTTTTACATCTCATCCGAATGACGGAGCACAAGGAGGTTATGGCATACACTATCATTTTTACGCAGATGACTCTCAAATCTATATTAATTCTAAACCTGATATCAATGTTGCTGCCTCTGCCCTAACTGTCTGTATCTCTGATATAAAAAAATTGGATGACGCAACATTTTTTAAACCTTAATTGTGACAAGACTGAGGTAATGCTGTTAGGTACTCCCCGCCAGCTAGGTAAAACCAATGCTTTAAATGTGTCTGTTGATGGAACCATGCTTGAGTTCAGATCTAAGATGAAGAATTTGGGTGTGATTTTCGATCCTGGGTTAACTTTTGAATTGCATGTGCTAATTATTATTATTGTTATTATTATTTCTTAGCAGACACCCTTATCCAGGCCGATTTAGAATTGTTACAAGATATCACATTATTTTTACATACAATTACCCATTTATATAGTTGTTTTTTTTTTTAATGGAGCAATCTAGGTAAAGTACCTTGCTCAAGGGTACAACAGCAGTGGCCTCCACCTGGGATTGAACCCACGACCCTCCGGTCAAGAGTCCAGAGCCCTAACCACTACTGTCAAGGTTTCTTTTTTTCACCTTAGAAATATTGCCGGACTGCGTCCCATGCTTTCTCTACCTGCAGCTGAAAAACTGGTTCATGCTTTTGTTTTCTCCAGGATCGATTACTGTAACGCCCTGCTCGCTGGGGGGTCTAATAGCATCCTCACTAAAATTCAATTTGTTCAAAACTCTGCAGCCAGAATTTTGTTTCAACACCTTCAAGTAGATGTTATCAAAATCCAAATAACTAAGAACCACTTGAGCTGATATCCTGCTTGGATCTGAATGGATATTTCTGGGGCTGCTTAAATTACATGTACAAGAACATAAAATAAAGAGGAACTGAAAGCACAGTGTCCCACGATGTTCCATTTTACACCCGTTTGCCAATGCCATTTTGTTCCCTGGGGTCTTTTTACTAAATATTTTCAAAGTTTAGGTATCTGTGCACTCTGCACTGTGCTGTAGTTAACCAGGGTGTCAGAATTCAGGTAAGATAAATATAATCTTGTGGAAGGGTTGTGTTGTGGTCAAGGCAGCTAGCAGCGGGAATAGCAGAGATTGCATTGCAAGCACTTATTCTGAACACTTTTATTATTTAACAAATAAACAAAATAGCTAAACAAAAATATAAAATGCAAGCACCCAAGCTAAAGCTATCCCAGTGCAGAGGTCACAGCCTGCTACTCTCACTCCTCCCTTAAACTAACTCAGCCAGAACATCCAAACCATGTGGCTTAACTGACAATCAATAAATCAATTAGGACCTGGCCACATTCTGCACATGTTTTTCCAGGGTTGGGGTTTTAACTTCATCATTGAGGTTGCAAAAAAGAGGTTTTTTTTTTTCTTTTCAATTCTCATTCAAACAATAACAACATCATTGCAAGTGTTCTCTGCGCATCATAGTGCATCACTGGACTTTGTTGCTTTCACCTGCGTCTATCTCACACCTGTTTCTGCTGCCTCCGATTAAGGAGTGTTACGGATTCATCTTCCCTGCCGGTGTGAGTGGCAGCGTGTGCGGCGGTCTTGTAAGAACATCGGGAAAGGACTGGCTGTTCTGGGGTGTTTCTGTGTTGTTATGTGTTGTGTTATTTTATTTGTTTGTTAGTTGTGTATTTCAAATGTTTATAAATCTTTATTTGCTTTTATATGTCTGCTATGTATTTTCATCTGCCATTTCTCTCTGTATCCTTATTTTTCTTTTTCTATTTTATTTTTCCTTCTTATAAGAAATTTTTAATTTAGTATTTGTATATCTTGTTTAATTTCAGTAAGCCACTTTGGATAAAAGGGCCTACTAAATAATTAAATTTTATATATATGTATTCAGATGCGTTGCTCCAGTCATTTGGCACTTTCTTTTGCATTATACAATCTGTAAAAATATGTGACAGTATTTTTCTATATGTCTAACCTAAGATATATGTCAATTGTTGTGCCGTCTTCTCCGAGTGCCTTTCCTGTCTTCATATGTTTGATAGCACGTTTCATTTCTTCCGGTAGAACGTCTGGAACTTCTTCCTCGGGTTGCGTTTTTTCCATCTCGTCTTTGCTTGGGATTCATCGACTATGAAAAAGCCTTTGACTGTTTACACAAGATCTGTATTAAGCTCTCTGAAAAAAACAAGGAATAGAGAAAACTTGATCAGCACCATATACAAGAATGCAACATCTACAGTAAGACTCCATAAAAACAGCGACAAAATCAAGATTAAAAAACAAGCTTGTCAAGGAGATACAATTTCTACAAAGCTCCTCTTGGCCACCCTAGAAGACATTTTCAAAACACTGGATTGGAAAAATAAGGGGCTGAATATTAATAGAGCCTACTTGAATCACCTACAATTTGCTGACGACATCATCATATTTACAACGTGCCCAGAAGAATTACAAACAAGAATACAAGAATTACACGAGGCTAGCATCAAAGCGGGTTTGAAAATGAACCTGAAGAAGACTCAAGTCATGTTCAATAAATATACCACTCCACAGGCAATTTAAATCAATGGGATCAACCTTGAGTAGTCAATAACTACGTATACGTAGGACAGTTAGGACAGTTAGTTTCGGCAACGGAGAATCAAATGTGCGAAATCAACAGAAAAACAAAAATGGTCTGGAGTGCCTTTGGCAGATTAAGCATGGTTCTGAAAGGGAAACTACCATTATGCCTCAAGCAGAAAGTCTAACTTACGGATGCAAAACCTGGACCCTCAATGCAAAAATGACTCAAGATTTCCATTACATGAGAGATGATGTTAAAACTTCATGCTGATTTGAACTTGGCTCTCGCCAAGATAAGCACCAACTAAGACGTAGCTTCACAGTAAACTAATGTGATCCATATGTGTCTCCATCCATTTGCGCTTCCTTCCATATGATGATGTAGATATCCTTCTGTCTGGTGTTGATGGCTGAAGTGTAATGCTGGCTCCAGGGATCAGCTTATTTTGCCTCCCTAGCGCATCAGCACACACAACGGCTGCGATGCTGGCTCCGGGATCAACCATAGTGCGGTCTCCCCAGCGCATCAGCATGACAACCGTCTGGATTGAGCTAAGTAGGGTACATCTCTGGGGTCTTCAAGTGGGCACCTTCCATCCTCGGTGTTTCGTCGACTAGCCCACGACACCTCAAGAGGGCTCGACGGTGATTCTGGCGTCCCAGCATCACCCCTCCGTCCCCACTCAACTCAGCCCAGCTTACTTACCTGTACATCAGCCTTTCTTTCTTTCTATTGTGCTTGAGATCCCCAGCCAGAATCTTTCCGTCTCAACCACAGCCAGTTGCTGCTCCTCTCTGCTGCTTCAGATAAGTTCTTCACTGTGCGACGCAACTCTTGGCCGTTGAATCCGACATCTCTGAGAAACCGGGTTGTAGAGTGTCCCACAAATCCTCGACATCCCACTTCCACTGGGTAAACCCAGACTCTCCATCCTCGCTGTTCCGCTTCAGTGGCTAGTTGAGCATACCGCAGTTTCTTCCTCTCATACGCCTCATCTACAGCATCCTCCCATGGCACTGTTAACTCTACCAGGTGAACAAGGTGTGCTGATCCAGACCATAAGACAATATCTGGTCGAAGGTTTGTGGTGGCAATCTCAGGTGGAAAAATAAGCCGTTGACCAACATCTGCCAGCATTTTCCAGTCTCTAGCAGCTTCCAGTTGTCCTGGGCGAGGATTGATTTTAACACCTTTTCTTGGTGGTTGCTCTCCTGGGCGGAGTAATGTTGTCTTTTGTGTGTAATGTTTTGATGGAACAGGTGGCAACTTATTGGTCATGTTACGCTTGTCTTCCAATGCTAAGGCCAAACGTCGCAGCACCTGGTCATGGCGCCAAGTAAACCGTCCTTGGCTAAGAGCCACCTTACATCCTGTCAAAATGTGCCTTAATGTTGCAGGTGATGAACACAAAGGACATGAGGGATCCTCTCCTACCCAGAGGTTTAGGTTCTGTGGTGATGGGAGAACATCATATGTTGACCTTATAAGGAAACTGATCCTGCTCTGTTCCATTGACCATAGGTCTTGCCAGCCAATCTTGCATTGTTCCACACTCTCCCATCTCATCCATTCTCCCTGCTTGCCCTGGGAAATGGCCTTTATACACCTCATCCTCTCCTCCTGCTTTTGCACCACGTTGACTACAAGCTTCCTCCGTTGCGCTGGGGCTGCCTTGTGCCATGTAGGAGGAGCTGAACTGAGACCAAGACCCCTCTTCCATGCTGAACTTGCCCCATGATATCACCAATTCGAAGGGCAGCCTTTGCATCCTCCACAGCTTTCTTTGCCACCCACTTTCTTCCAGTTTTCAACACAGGTGCTGCCTCCCTTACGCATTTGTCGCGTGACTCTACTAATGTCATTTCCAGTCGGACCTTGGCGACTTAAACTCCTCGGTTAGAGCGGAGACAGGTAGCTGCAGTATTCCTTTACCATAAAGTCCCACTCTGCTGAGGCAGCGTGGAACTCCCAACCATTTCCTGATGTGTGAACTGATTAAAGCTTCCAGCTTCTCTACTGTTGTCAAAGAAACCTCGTACACAGTCAGTGGCCACAGCAACCTTGGCAGTAGGCCAAACTGAAAGCACCAGAGTTTTAGTTTGCCTGGTAAAGCGCTGCTGTCTATGCTCTTCAACCCTTCCACAGCTTGTTGTCTAACTTCTCCCACACGAACTGTGTCCTTTAGATCCCCGTCGTACCATCTCCCAAGACTCTTCACTGGCTTCTCAGACACTGTTGGTATTGCCTCACCATTAATGAAGAACGTTTTATCAACTACTTTACCTTTAATTATAGAGATGCTCCTTGATTTAGTGGGCTTGAATTGCATTCGTGCCCATTCGATGTTATTGGTTAATTTGCCCAATAACCGATTAGTGCAGGCTACTGTTGTAGTCATGGTTGTCATGTCATCCATGTATGC
The DNA here is from genome assembly GCA_030684275.1 of Acipenser oxyrinchus oxyrinchus. Classification (NCBI taxonomy): domain Eukaryota; kingdom Metazoa; phylum Chordata; class Actinopteri; order Acipenseriformes; family Acipenseridae; genus Acipenser; species Acipenser oxyrinchus. The sequence goes on along the minus strand of CM060269.1, from coordinate 10,872,609 downwards.
TCGAATTGGTGGTAGTCGTATTCCAGAAGCCAAGCGCTCTACTCCCACTACCCATTTTGATGCCCTAATGATTACTTCCATTGCCATGGTAAAAGCCAGTGGAGAAATGGTACATCCTGCCATTATTCCAACTTCTAGGCATTGCCATGTAGTGCTGAATTCTGAAGTTGAAAAACTAAATTACAAATCTCAAAAGTAGGCTTTCACTAGATTTGTTATTTGCATTGGTACACTGAAAAAATCAAATGCTGCCCAAAGAAGTTCATGTGGCACTGAACCATATGCATTAGCCAAATCCAGGAATGTCACATGGAGCTCCTTCCTCTCCTTTTTAGCTGATTGAATTTGTTGCCAGATTACATTGATGTGTTCTAAGCATCCTGGGAAACCTGGAATGCCCGCTTTTGTATTGAAGTGTCAATGAAGCAGTTCTTTAATAGGTAAGTTGACAATCTCTGAGCAATAATGCTGAAGAAAATCTTGCCTTCTACGTTTAATAGGGAAATAGGGCGAAACTGACTGATGCTGCTAGAATCTTTTTCTTTAGGTATAAAGACTCCACCTGCTCGGCGCCATGCTCTTGGTACAACCTGTTTTTCCCATGCTACTTTCATCAGTTTCCACAGGATTCGTAGAACTCCTGAAGCACACTTGTACACTCTTTACGGAACTCCATTAGGCCCTTGAGATGATGAAGCCCTTGCTTTTTTCACAGCTTGCTCTACTTCTTTCCACTTAGGTGCACAGTCCTCCATTTGGTATTCTGGTGGATTGATAGGTGGGATGTCTGAAGGAATTGACATAGGCTCATGCCTTTTTGAATCTGTATGCGTTTCCTCCAAATATCTCTCCAGCTCAAACTTAGATGCTTTTAGTGCGCCATTCTTCTCACTGGTGAATAACTTCTTTACAAATTTGAATGGGTCTTTATAAAAGTTAGTTCTCGCACGCTCCTTCTTTTTGTAGCGTTTCCGTAGGCGCTCAGCTCTGCGCAATGTTGCAAGCTTATCTTTTATGACCCTTTGTAAGAGATTGAGTCCCTCCTTCTGACTTTCTTCTGCTCTTCTCCATTGCTTCCTCAGCTGTCTCCTTTCTCTAACTAAGCGCTCAATCTCCTGCTGCCGTCTAGACTTTCCAGGAATAGTTTGTACTTTTTCCTTCCTTTTTTCAACTCCAAACCTCTCGCTTCCATATGCGTAGATGATGTCCCCAAATTTATTCAGTTTCTTTTCAACTGTTCCACTTAACCTCTCCAATGCAAAGCAGAGATCTGTGTTTACTGTGTCCCATGCAGTTTTCTCACAAGCTCTTGGCCATTTAACTCCAGGCTTGTGCCCGTTGAGGTTCTTTTCTCTCTTCCGCTGGTTTGTCTGACCGGGTTCACAAGGATCATTAGGTTCATCACTAACTGTGTCCATGCAAGTCCTCCTCACATCTATGACAGGGTGCTGATATCCTGCAAACTGTGGTTTGCTTCCTGTCGCTGGATTTCATTCGACTGACTTGACTGACTTCGTAAGAAGTACTGATCAATGCGAGGCCCTTGTCCCTTCTCCCTCAAGCATTTCATTCTCCCTTGATGAATCTTCAAACCCCTGACCGTTGTCGCCTTGCTCCAGCCGCAGACACAAACCTGGAGTTCCATGTCTTTGCTAACTGCAGATCTTGAACTAGTCTTTTGTGAAGTACTCTCCATACTCATATCCGTTTCCGTTCCTAAGTCCTTAACCGTGTTGTCCAACGTTGAGTCATCTTCCGCCCCGCCTCGCAGACTCTAGGGTATTTTTCTCTTTAATTTCTTTGAAGCCTTGGGCGGGTGTCTCCAGCATCCTGTAAACACAGAGCTGGATACTGCCGACAAGGGTAGCTAACCCTTGCCAGCCCCAATGGGGTCTCTTTCCTCCAGTCAGCTGTCTCTCCAGGCTGTCACAAGGTCTTTCCCTTGTTGCCAGCTGCACTATTCACAGCAGTCACTGGACGTATCCAGATCTTCATGATTTCCATTACATGAGAGATGATGTTAAAACTTCATGCTGATTTGAACTTGGCTCTCGCCAAGATAAGCACCAACTAAGACGTAGCTTCACAGTAAACTAATGTGATCCATATGTGTCTCCAACCATTTGCGCTTCCTTCCATATGATGATGTAGATATCCTTCTGTCTGGTGTTGATGGCTGAAGTGTAATGCTGGCTCCAGGGATCAGCTTATTTTGCCTCCCTAGCGCATCAGCACACACAACGGCTGCGATGCTGGCTCTGGGATCAACCATAGTGCGGTCTCCCAGCGCATCAGCATGACAACCGTCTGGATTGAGCTAAGTAGGGTACATCTCTGGGGTCTTCAAGTGGGCACCTTCCATCCTCGGTGTTTCGTCGACTAGCCCACGACACCTCAAGAGGGCTCGACGGTGATTCTGGCGTCCCAGCATCACCCCCCTCCGTCCCCCACTCAACTCAAAAATTACAAATGACTCAACGGAGTATGGAAAGATGCATGCTGGGAATAACAAGAAGAGACAGGAAAAGGAAGGAATGGATAAGAGTGCAAACTAAAGTATGCAATGTTATTATAAGAGCGAAAAAACTGAAATGGCAGTGGGCCGGACATGTAACAAGAAGAACAGACCACCATCACTGGACCAAGGAGATACTAGACTATCACAGAAATTCTATCAAATGAGGGGAAACTGTAAATTAAGCTAAACTTTTTGGCAATAAAGTAACAATAAGAAATGCTGTGTTCTTATGTAGAAGCTGAAATCTTGTATCTGATAAGTCACAGCTGTTTTAGCATATTCTGTAGTAACTAATCTATAGTAAAAGGTCAGAAAATTTGTCTAGCACGTAATCAAACACTGCTCAGTCACAAATGACTTAATTAATCTCCGCATTGAAAAATCCAAGACGTGGAAAGCTTCGTTTTTTTTCCCATCTTTTGAGAATATCTGTAAGAAAAGTAAGTTGTTTGCCAAACATCTTGGAAACCACAGTCTTTTAAAGGTTTCTTATGCAACTTCGTTTCCTTGGTTGGCAAGTTCACGCTTGGAAAGTTGGCAGTACCGTCCTGGAAGCACAAAGGAGAGTGAAATCCTTTTGTTTGAGATCAAATGCATCAAGGCTTTGTAACTAGCTAGGGGTGCATGTGAAGTATTGTTGTTTACGAGTGCCATGTCTGACAATAAAGTAAGAGAAGACAGTGCACATGGTGTATACTTTAGCCCTGGAGTTAGAAGAGATGTTTTGACAAAATAAAATACCTGAGGCATTGCTGAAGAAAAACAGGCTGGCACATGATCACCAGGTGTTAAGTTTATAGCCTGGCAGAAGTAAACTATCTGTATTTGTAGGAGGCTGTGTGGTCCAGTGGTTAAAGAAAAGGGCTTATAATCACGAGGTCCACAGTTCAAATCCCACCTCAGCCACTGACTCTTTGTGTGACTCTGAGCAAGTCACTTAGGTAAGTGACTTGCAGCTGATGCATAGTTCACACACCCTAGTCTCTGTAAGTCGCCTTGGATAAAGGCATCTGCTAAATAAACAAATTATGTATTTACTGATGGTGTATACCGTAGGCAAGGGTATCATTTTATAACAGCATGTGCAAAAACAACCGAAATAAACATTTCATAATCCCCGCTTTGAGGTCTATATTAGCTTCAAGTGTCATTTTAATAGTTGTATAAACGGTTGTACTCGCTAACCAAGGTAGAATGACTGACGGTACAAAAGGGGGCGTGGCTAAGCGATCTGTTCCTTTGTTATGGTTGAGAGAGAAGCGCTGAAGGAAAATAAAAAGTAACCGTGAGTTTTTAGTGTTTGCTTGTTTTGTCGTTTCTAATTGTACTCGTTTGTTCTTATTAGATGGTTAACATGTACCGGGAGCTGTCGCTTAAGGCCAGCACCAACCCGGACAACACTTCACCACCATGCACTAATAAACTGAATTTCACCAGTTGCACGTTAGCACTCACTCTGGACTTGTGATCATGTGTGTGTCTTTGTGTGTGTTTGTACTGTGTTTATTATTTTGGGACTGTAACCCGTGGTTTAAACTGTGCAATACACATTGCTGTGTATTGCCTGGGATTATTATTTATGGTCGCCACAACCTGGATTAAAAATGGAACCAATAAAGAACTGTTTGGACCGTGAACTTTGTTGTCTGTCATCTGTTATGCATTGCATCACCTCTACACCTGCGCACTTTAAATCACTTTGCCACAGATGGTCTACTCTGATTTTTTCCTTTGTGAGGGATAAAAACTCAACACATTAACTGAACTATATTAATCATTTTAACAGTGTTACAAGTGAATCCCAAGGGGTTGTGTACTGAATATCTGAAGCCCTGAATCTAGTTAAATAGCAGATAAATAACTTTGTACATGCAGTATTTCAGGCAGGGAAACAGACACATTTGGAGGTCTGCCTGTGGAACTTTGTACAGAAGCAGACCATACCATTCTACAGTGTACTATAGCAGGGGTTCTCAACCGGGGGTCTGCGGCCCCCTAGGGGGCCTTGAAGAGGTTTCAAGGGGTTCTCCAAAAATAAACCAGAGAGTGTGTTATTTTCCCTGCATGCTAATGACACGCTGAAACCTATTAGCTTCAGCATGTCATAAGCATGTGCAGAAATGAATGCATTCTCAGGTTATGTAACACATTCTCGGTGTAATAGAGCTATTTCAGCAGGAGAACGACAGATTACAATCTATGGATACATTTTTAATTCGACCATCGCATCAAAACAACAAAACCCACAGAATGATGATACAGAACTTCCTTCAACAAGTTCAACCATAATGGGTGAAGAACAGCGAGGAGGTGGTGTTGTGAGTGAAAAACATAAAGCCGTTATTAATCCTGCAAAATAAAGGAAATATGAAGACAGCTACTTGAATTTCAGTTTTATTTGTACTGGAAGTGGAGATATACCTCGACCGCAGTGTGTAATTTGTGCACAAGTACTGTCCAAAGGATATTTGAAACCCTCCAAATTACAGAGACATTTAATTACCAAGCATGAAATATATAAAAATAAAGGAAGACTTTTTATTTGCAAGGAGCATAAGACAACAACAAAGTCAGACAATATTTTCAAACTGTTAGATGATTTTATGACTTCAGCAGAAATCAGCCGGACTAATTGCATTGGGGTCTGCACTGCACCATTCCCTGCTCATGCATACAGAGCTGAGATGACTATCTCGAGGCAGAATGCTTACCAGTATATTTAATCTCAAGGAAGAGTTACATACTTACTTAGCTGATAAGAAACCCGAACTTGCCGAAGTGCTGAAAGATGACGTGTGGCTGGCAAAGCTGGGTTACCTCGCAGACATATTCAGTGAAATGAATAAGCTGAATAAAACTGTGCAAGGTGGGAGCATTCATTTTATTGCCCAACATGAAATAATTGACGCGTTCAAAAGGAAACTACAACTGTGGAAAGTTTGTGTCTGTGGGGGGACTACTGATATGTCTGAGCTCTTACTTTCTTTCATTCAGTAACGAAACATTGACTTTGACGTAATCAAACCGCAGCTGGCAGTGCAGCTGTCTGGTCTAAACAAATGTAATACTTTCTTGAACTCACGATGGAACAAGCCGCTACAAACACCATTAGTGATAATATTGAAGCTAAACTGCCACCCTCTGTCCCATCAAAGCTGTTAGAAGAGCTCATTGACATTTCATCAGACAGCTCCCTCAGAACCAAGTTCAGTGAAATGCTGCTGGAGACACTTTGGTGTGAGTGCTCTGATGAATACAGCACTGCTTCTTCTGCAGCACTGAAAGTCTTGGGCCCATTCAGTACAACCTACTTATATGAAACCGGATTTTCAGCCATGACATCGATGAAAACAAAGTACCGAGCCAGGATGAACATTGACCATGACATGACATGTGTGTGTGCTTGGCGAAGATACCTCCACGTCTTGACAGAATTGTTGCTCTGCACCAGCAACAAGTTTCACTTTGAGTAAGTAAAACAAAAATATTATATATATATATATATATATATATGTGTAACAGGGAAGATCTGGACTGACTGTCTGGCACATCCATATTACTGCATTTAGAGGGCAGCAGTCTCGTGGGATCCGCCTGTCAGTCATGGCGATGACACGGAGAGGTGGGGAAGAGTGTGTGTGTGCTTTCCCTCTCTCTGAGTGGGCGAGGGGCGGGCCTTGGGAGACTGCTCGGCCCATAAGAACTGGCTTGGTTGTGCACTCGGGGGGCCGTGTTGGGGAAATACAGTGTCGCTGGCAGAAGAGGCCAGCGTGAAACAAGGAGCAGGCGAGCCCGGCTGAGGGGCAGCCTTCATGAATAAATAAATACGTACCCGAGGGGACGTGTGTAGAGGTACGGGGAACCCTGGCCAACCCCAGTGTATAGGCACGACTGAGTGTAGGACGGAGACCCGTGCTGACCGGCTTAGCGGCAGTGGGGGCACTGCATAAGCAGCACTTTTGTTTGTAGTTTTATTATTGTGTTTTATTTTCCCTTTTTCTTTCGCCTTCTGTTTTCATTATTATTTTTGAGCACTTGAAGGTGCACGGATTGGGATACCTGTGTTGGTTACCCCGTGGTCCTGGTTTACTGTCGGCAGTATCCAGACCACGGACAACAGCGCCCTCTGTGGGCTAAACTAAATAAAAAAATAACTAAGTAAAATAAATAAAAATGGGCACCTGTGCGGTGTTTGCCAATAAAATCTTCTGTCTCCCGTGTCAGTGAATACCCTCACCCTTCCACAATATGTATCAGGGATGGAAATAAGACTCCCATTGCATAGCAGTTTGATCCATCCTTGATGTGTGTGTATGTTTCTTCAGTTCAGATACTGTATCAAAAGGGAGAGACAGAAATGGAAGTTAGAGTTAGAACAACACCGTTACTGTATTTACTGTAGAAACAGAGCATGAATCACTGGTGTACGGAATTGGGGGACATGCTGTGGGCGCGTTATATCCGAGGCGCATTATAATCATAATGTATATGGTGGGCCGTGGAATTTTTATAATGGGATGGGGGGGCTCAGAAGCAAAACGGTTGAGAACCCTTGTACTATAGTATTGTAACCAAGTATTACTCCATAAAACAGTCATAGATGCTAAGGTTGTACTTATTAGTACTTATTAGTAGACACACATTTCATCTAGTGTCTTCAACAGTGTAATATACCAGAGCATCCCAGATTCCAGTCAAAAGAATCGCTGAGTTTACAGTCTACACACATATATCCAACTCTTAATGAGCAGTCACACACAGATATAGACTGCCTGGCCGCTTTATTAGGACCTGTCTACCCGATTGTATTTGTCCCTGGTGTGGGGCATGTTCTCCTGGTATACCCTGGGTCCCTTGATTACTTTGGAAGCTGGAACGAATGGTGTAGTTTACATAAGCATTGTTGCATCAAGTCCACCCAGCAATGTTGCACTTGTACCCTGACGGCAATGGCTGCTTTCAAGACGATAATGCACCCATCCACCATGCCAGAAATGTGCACAAATGGTTTGAGGAACATGACAGAGATTTCAGGCATCTTCCATGGCAACCCCCAGTTGAGGACCCCTGCTATAGTACACTGTAGAATGGTATGGTCTGCTCTTATACCTATCTTTCTTGTATTTAAACAAAGACAAATCCCAGATAAAGCTGAACAATGTATTTGTCATCACGATCTTCTGCCTACCTCTCTGCACCAATTGAGTGAAATATTAATGACTGAATGAATCCGCAGAGACACCTTCCAGCACCTTGTGGTCTATGCCACAGCGTATCAAGGCTGTGATCGGGGCACATGGTGGCCCAATCCTATATTAAGTACAGTTCCTTAAAATGGTTAGTTCATTAAGGCAAAGACACCATTCAGGTACAAGAATACAAGAATTTAGATATCTGTCAATCTCATGTAACCATTGAATACAGTGTATAGAAGACATGATTAAATAGAATCAAATCCATGTGTGGCATTTTTCAGATCATCTTTATATATTTTCCATATGTGATGGCACCTCCCAGTACAGCTTTAACCAAGGATAATATTTATTGAGCAGAAGCCTTGTTGTAACCACGCATGATTCTATTGCACACAGTGGCATGCTTAATGAATATGGCTGTCAAGCTCCGGCTTGCTAAAGTCTGAAAAAGATTCAATCTTTCCCACATGTTTAATCTGGCGTGAAAGCTGTTAATGCAAAACCAGTTACCCTTGGGAGGGTTTGGATTGGAATGGAATAGAAAATGTTATTACCAGAAGGGTTTTCAATGCACATCACTTGTACTTTCAGTGTTTACAAATTACACACTCAGCAACTGAAACAAGTACTAACTCAGCTTCCATCTCACAATACAGCCATAACCAATATTCAAATATAGAATACCGACTCACAAATTGTACACAATAGTTATTGCTTTTAACTTTCCTACCTTTAACTATCTTGTTTTTTTTTCCTTCTCCTCTGTCACACTTTTCATCTATGAAGGTATACCATTCTCCTCCATGTTGCACCCTAGGTATTGCAGTCCTCCCAACTGTGCTGGACAGGGTCTCTTTAGAGGAAATATTGAACAGTGGAAGAGCAGATTAGCACAGCACGGGTTCGGTGAATTGGATTCTCAGTTAAGAAGTAGTGTTGTAGCTCTATAATGTACCTTCTGAGATGTTTCAAAGTAAAAAAATAATGTCTTCTAAATGCAAGGTGTACAAGGCTAGCAGGAGTAGTGAATGTGCAGCTATGGCAAAAAGTTTTGCATCACCCTATAGCATGAACTAATTTTGCTTCACAAAGTCGAATGAAGCCTGCTGAATAATGTTACGTTAACATATTGATGTTAACATATTGATGTAACTAATGTTACAGTTTTCCATATACTTAATGAAAAATGGGAAAATCTAACATGAAATACTGTACTACTATTATGGCTTCCGGTAGAGTTTTGCGATATCATTTTGTAGTTTTTTGACTACATGATGTTAAAACCTTTTTTTTGGTATTATGTCTCAATGCTAACATTTTAGGTTATACAAAACTTTTGGCCATAGCTGTAGACATATTCAGATAGACATAAACAACAAGAGGTGTCACTTATCTAAACACAAACTTGTTTAGCTAGATATCAATGTGTGTCTTTGGATCACAGTTGCTTACTTGTTCACTCTCCATGAAGCTACTGTATTTTGTTATAAACAGTCCACAGGATTGACAAGCAGGGTTAAGCAATAAGGCAGCTGTATCAGCTTTATCTGGTGATCATCGGAAACACAATGTTTTCTTTTTCTTGCAGTTTCAATGCTGTCCAATGTTGCCTACAGTGAAGACCGTCCCTTTATTCAAAACACAAAGCATGTACTTTGGCAAGAAACACAGACATGCAGATGCAAATACAATTTTAGATTCCATTTATAATGCAATCAAATCTAGTGATTGCAATCAAAATCTGAAACAGGACTGGAAAAAAAAAGACAAGCCAACCAGGAAAAAACTCAACGAATATGTAAATAAGCAAAGCCCTCTCACATTGACTTGTGTATGCTAATCTGTGACAGGGTGGCCAATCAATCATTCTCACATGGCTGGAATGGAGGGAGCCAGGGGCCAATTTTTATGCAGGGATGTGGAATTGTAGCCCTACCTCTGCTAAACAGAATACAGTTGTGTGCAAATGTATATTTGGTACGTCATTTATATCCTTTATATAACTACCTGCATGAAAACCTCTGGGTGTGAGAATTTCAATTTTCGGTCAGTAATCAGTGATATAAAAACTCACGTGTGAACATTTTAGACCACTTTGTGCTTTAATTAGGCATCTTAAACAACTTCTAAAAAGTCAAATGCATTTTACCACTTGTGGCGATGCGTTCCATTTCTCTTTCTTTTTCAAAATGCATGTGTGGCCTGTCATCAATTAAATTAGACAATCACTAATTTGCCTATTTTGACACTTTTCCAAGATTTCAGGTACAGTGGTTTGATTTCATATGCACAACTAGTCAAAACAACAGAAGCAATGGGGGGGGTCTAATAAATTTGCACACTGCTGTAAATGACAGGATTTCAGTCTATGATAATCATTTCTTTCCTAATCTGTTTTACAAAAGGTCATTGAGGTTAGTTCACTAAACATCTAAGATAACTATTTCCGTAATTATATTGCATACATTATTTCATTATTTAAAGCAAGACTAACACTGAAATGTACTGCTTTTTTCACAATTGTACAGTATTGTTCCCTCAATTGATGATGCAAGTCATCAGTTATTATTTAGAATAGGCTGAGCCAGAACCTGCATTTTTACAGAATTTAATGGATTTGATTTGCATTAGAGAAAACCATGTATAAAAAATGCATAGTGAATGCAAGCATGTTCAGCATTAATTAGGCAGTCCCACTCTCAGTAGTATCAACATGCATGGCTAGTCCACGCACAGTGCATGGATACAAATCCTGGTTATGTAAATTATGTTTTTTATTTTATTTTGTGTGGATTTTTTTCGTCACTGTTATGTCTATGAGCTATGGATGAACCATGGACACAGAACACAGACAGAAAGACGTCTATAATAATATGGGAGGACATATACATAAAAATATCCAAACCTTTGTAATTGTATACATTTGCATCGATATTGGTTTCCAAAGCAAACCATCTGATACAGAACAGAGCCCCACACTGAGTCGCCAAAATCCTCTTCATATACTGCGGCCCACTGACTTTCCTTTTAAGTCCCTCATCCCAGTACCAACCAGCTTCTGAAATCTAATGAGCTCTGTAGAAGGGTGGTGGGTAGTTCACTGACACACACAGGAGACACAAAGGTGATTTGGGAACACCGCACAGGTGCCCAGTTTTATTATGGGAGCATAATTTCTTTTCAGCCCGCAGAGGGCACTGTTGTCTGTGGTCTGTCTTACCAGCGATGGTACAGACAGAGCCATGACTATACCGAGCGTACAGAGTACAGGTGCTCAAACACAGGAATAATCAAAAGGCGAAAGGAACAGGGAAAATAAAGCACAATAGACAAAACTACAAAATAAAAGGTGCTGCGCTCGGCAGCTTTCCCCAACCGTCGCTACACGCACGGCCCGGGTCTCCGTCCTACACTAGCTGCTCCCTCAGCCTGCTATACAAATACTTAAGGGGTCTGCCCACGGTTTCCCCCGCTACCACTATTTTTCTTTTGGGTTTCTTTTTCTTTGTTTGATTTCTTTCCCAGCCATTCTCGGTCCTGGACCAGAGCTTCCGCACGCTCCGCACGTCTTAGAAGGGCAGACGTGAGGGAACAACAGAATATTATTTTATAGGGCCAGCAATCCCCCCAAGACCCGCCTCTCAGCAACTCAGAGAGAAGGAAAGCCCGCACACCCACTCTCCCACCTCTCCATGTCACTGCCATGACTAACAGGCGAATTTTGACGGGCTGCTGCCCTCTTCCTGCAGCACTTCGAACACATCAGAAGAGTCAGTACAGGTCTCTCCCTGTTACAAGCTCATACTGCTAGGTGGTATGGCTGAGTGAATTCTGTTGAGTGGCCTATTCAACGCAGTAAGAGTCATTCAATTCCCTTTTGGTACGTCCTAAAGGTTACTGCGCTATCGGATAGCCAGTTTGCAAACATCAGTTGCCAAAAACTTCTACAGGTTAAGTGATTGGAAAAGATCAGTTTATCCAAGTATACAACCTTCAGAAAATGCTTTAAAATGTACCATTTATGAGCATCATTTATCTACTCGACTAGCCTTTCACATGCAGCTCATCAGTTATTTTCCCCATACCGATGCCTCATAAATGGATTGTAGAACCAAATGCTGAAGCTGAAATGACGGCTTCAGTACTGCTGGATAGAAATAGAGGCTATAAATCTAAACATTTACACTGCAAGAAAAGTAATGAGCTTTGCAGTGCTTTATAGTAAGTCTGCCTATGTTCTTGATTCTAAAATAAGCCAATGACATAAATACCTCTGTAAGTGGATAGGCTAGGTTTGGACACATGGAGTGCACATGTTCAGTAACCTGAACTGCAGGTGGGTTCCTTGTACTTATTGTACCTGAAGCTCTGGAAGCACTGTAGGACTGGCTTGAATTATGAATTGCAGGATTGACTATACATGGACCCAAGGGTTGACATTATCCTGGACAGGTCTTACTTTTCTCTGCAGTCGCAGTCTGTAGGTTAGCTGTTGATTTTTTTTTTTTTGCTCAGGTCAGAGCAGGTTAACTATTAAGCATTATCAGCAGGCTTATCACTGCAAGGTCAATTATCTTCAGGTAATGACCACTGCAGCGGATAGTAATGCTGTCAAAACAGAACAAATGTTTTTTTTGTGTGTGTATGAAGACTTTTTAAAACACATTTTTTTAGCCTTTGTTTGGATTGGATCACTTAGGCCAGTGGTTTTCAACCTGTGGTACTGGTACGTGACAGGCCTGGAACTGGTACACAGCAGCAGTTGTCTTTAAGACAAATACCAGTGTAATGTATCAATCTATTGGTACCAGTGAACCACAGACAAAGAAAAGAATTGAGAGCAATCTGACAAGATGTTAAAATTACCATGAGAAGTATTTACAATTTCCCAGTTACTGATGTTGAACCAAAGCAGCTGTGGTGAACACTTGGCAAATAGATAAAGCCATTATATTTTCAGAGACAGACAAAATAAGAAAATCTATTGTAATGAGGTAGGTCTATTTTGCAATGGCATTTTAAGATAGCTTATAGTTACTCTACTGTATGAGCTGATGGTCCCTTCTGGGAACACTGGCACTTCAGACGAAAAGATTGAAAACCACTGACTTAGGCAGCTTGAAACTGCCATTCAAAGCGAGTTCAAGATCCATGAAGTCCTGTTAGCTTTACAGGGCATCTACCTGTGAGATACCAAAAGCTGATTGGCTGAGGGAACCCATGATGTTCATAATCAAACATGAATTCATTCATAACCCATAAAACAATTACAATCCCAATAATATCAATCACAAGATTTACTAGGCATGTTCAGATGCTCTAAAACAGCTATTACGAATATTATATATATATATATATATCTCTAATATGCCTGGGGAGACCATTTTTGGAGCAGAATGGGCAATGCTCTCCTTTCATACACCTTAAATATCTTTGGACCAGCATTGTCTCTCCGGAGCCTCCCTCTAGCTGGCATTGCTCAGTCTGAACAATAGGCAGCCTGTTAATTCATGCAGATTTAATTACCAATATTCATTCCATGTTTCTTTGTAACAATGTATGCTGATCATGTGTATAAGGCATGCATAAATGCATGAATTAACACTGCTTATAATCCCCTGGAGGGCAAGGAAGTGGGTATGAATTCTTACAGAATTTGTGAAGAACACAACAGCAAATTCCTTAGGAACGGATGGAGAGGAAAGGGAAACCTAAATGTTTTTAAATCATGATGAATTAACAGGGCTAAATTCAAAATGAATTACTCAGAACTCAGAGGAAGTGCATAAGAAACTCAGGTATTATTCCTGGAGGCTGTGTGCTCCAGTGGTTAAAGACACAGGCTTGTAACCAGGAGGTCCCCAGTTCATATCCCACCTCAGCCACTGATTCATTGTGTGACCCTGAGCAAGTCACTTAACCTCCTTGTGCTCCGTCTTTCAGGTGAGACGTGGTTGTAAGTGACTCTGCAGCTGATGCATAGTTCACACACCCTAGTCTCTGTAAGTCGCCTTGGATAAAGGCATCTGCTAAACAAACAAGTAATAATTCAGTTGGAATTCATTTTAAATTTACAGTCAGTTTTTTATTGTATGGCCTCAAATGGAGTTTCTTCATTGGTGGATGAAAGTTCTTTTAATTTGAAATAAGGATGTGCTTAAGAACTACATGCCACCCAATTTGTAATACACAGGGCAAAATGTTTTTTTGTTTTTTTGTGCATATTTTTTAAATATAATGTAAGGAATAATGTACGCTTAACTGGAAATGAGAGTTTTTGATGACATATTAACTACAGGAGTCACACAGCGCCTTATAATCGTACTAGTATTGCATGTCAACTGTGAATAATAAGACTGTAAACTGCAGCAGTTTACACAGATGTAAACGTTTACTACTTATTATAATAGTGTAATAATATCTACAGTGACTGCATTGACAGACTCCTGTCTGGTTAACCTAGACGCTCATGGTTTTATATCTCAGAGATTATGATCCTTTTCTCTATTTCCCAAGGCACACAGTCTGCCCGGTAGCTAATTCTTCTTTGGTCACAACTGAGTGCAAGCAGGTTCCATCCTCAGTCCCTCAATGGAGAAGATGTAAATTCCACATGTCAATATTGACGTGAATGCTGAGCATATCGACAATCCAGCACTCAGGCACTTCTCATGATGTGACCCATGTGTTTCTCCTTTACATTACTGGCATACCTGTCTGTCTTACCACAGATTAGTATTGGTTTCCTTCTGTTAGGGTACTTAGTTTAATGGCCAATGTAGTGTTCTAGGAAGATGAGATTAGTGTTAGAATGTCATACTGGCATCAATGTAATCTGATAATTACATTTCACAAGAACAAAATCATCCTGCTGAAGATCGTGGGCGCATAGACAGAACTGAGGACTTTTTGAATGCTTTTTAATGTTCTTTGTGACTATTCAACTCTGCAATCCTCATCGACTTTATAAACAGCAGACACAGACTACAGCTATGGCCAAATTAGGATTGAGACCAAAAAAACAAAAAACCTGATATGAACATAATTTAGATATTTTAATTAATTTTTTTTTAAATTATCATGTAATCAAAGAAACTACAAAATGATATCGCAAAAGTCTACCGTAAGGCATAATAGTAGTACAGTATTTCATGTTACCTTTCGAAATGTTAAATTTTTCAATTTTTGTCAGTTTTTCGTTAATTATGTGGAAAACTACATATATGCAATATGTTAACACAACATTATTCAGCAGGTTTCATTTGACCATGAATCAAAATGTGTTAATTCTATAGGGTGATGCAAAACTTTTGGCCACAGCTGTAGGTAGGGATGGCAGTGGAAAGGTCACATTGTCCCATGATTTGAATAGAAGCAGAAAGGCTGTTAGTCCCAGCACCAAGTATTCTCCAGACAAGCTCAAAGCACCTGAAAGCAGATTAACAGATGGCAATAGCTCAATATTGGAGCCATAGAACTCAGGACCACTGAGAGTGTTTGTAAAGCTGAAACGTGCGAGTACCATAGTTGACACATGTGTCTTTCAGTGTTACCTCACAATGTATGATTGAGAGGTTAAAGTTATGGATGAAAAATGTTTTAGCATCGAAGGATTAAAATATTTTAAAAGTCTTCTCGTCTTCAAGCTGGGTGTTTATATTTTGTTTTTAGTACCAGACGTCCTCCAAAGTATGAGATATTTCTTTTTATGTAAGCGGATTGTAGCGAAGCAGGGGAGCCAAAAGATGTTAGAGGAAGTGTAGAACAGGACGTGATAGAACAGGAGTATTTATTTGGGCAAGCTACCGTAAAAAACGGTGTATAAGTTGATTTTCTAGACATTTTTGTGAGGCCATTAAAAGGGGGAGCAACTTTTATGCCGGTGCGACCTATAAAACCATTTTTTCGATAATTCTTTTTACTGTATGAATTGCTTAAAATAGGTGCAAAAAACTAATGACTTGTCTGTCTCATCACTGCTAAACCTGGACTGAAGCACCATGACCCGATCTCACAGGCATGTACGTTTGGACGAGTATCCTGTATCCTGTTGTTTTATACATCGTTTTTTTTTTTTTTTATCTAGCATTGCAAATTTATTCGGAGAGAGCGAGTCTTGAAAATCCAGGAACCAGCCCTTGCAGGATAGTATACCATCAAGATACCACTATTTATACTTTTGTGACTCCTGCTTTTTTGCCCGACCACAGACCAACTTGCCACAGCCTGTTTTTCTGATAAAGCAGAGCCGTTTCTATTTTTGTCCACCAGCATAGTTTTGCATATGTTGTATAGCAGATAACTCTGCAGCCTGACTATACAAGTTTCACTGTCCGGTTTGCACAACAACAGAACATATTAAGAACTGCTGGAACAATAAGGATTACATGAGGTGCACGATATCTGAATTAACTGATTCAAAGAACAGAAACAGCTTGTCAGCTGTGTTTTAGTTGAATTTTAAATAACCACACATAGTAACGGTGACGTTCGTAACTGTCAAACTTACAGCAGGGTTCTGTGCTCTTAATGGCTGGACTGATCCTCACAACTTCATAATATGATAATCGGCTTTGAAAGTATGTCTGGAAGTCAGTGTTGATGATGCATGACATGCTTTGTGTAAACAGCAATAGGAGGTTATTATTCTGTCAGAGGGTACAATGACAAACTATTTGAAATGGCTAAATGTACATTAGGAAATAAAATACTGTTGAAAGTTAAAGATCCCAGGAATGCTGATAACCATCTGTTAAAATTGTAGACACATTGAAAGTCAAAGATTAAACAAGTCAGGGCTCTGTTTTCGTCCAATAAACCGCAGCCCGTCAAGGAGAATATATCTGAAAGAAATATTGCATTATAGTTCAGCTGTAGCTAGAATATATATATATGTTTTTCCAAATATCTTTTCAGTTTATTTATTTCAGGAAACATATTTGTTTTGAACCAACAAACATAGACATAATCTTATAATATAAACATGTTGTCAAATATATAACTTTAACATTCATACATGTATAAATCTAAATCCACAACCCATACCCCTGCCTTCAGTGATAATTATTACATAACAGGAATAGTATGATAAGAAATGTTACAACATTTTTTTGAAGTCAATGTAGTAAGCAGACAATTATACAGTTCTCCCCCTTTTTAAGGTGGCCCTTAATACTGCGGAACAGGTTTTAAGGTGGTACAGTCATGGCTCCCATTTGCCCCATAATGCCATTACACTAACACTAGTATTATGTGTGTGTGTGTGTGTGTGTGTATAATATTTCTAGTGTTGTAATTCATTTATAAATGGGTCCCACATATTAAGGAACTTAATATCTGACTGTCTAGTAGAACCTCTCCAGCTGTAATGCATATAGCATTAGATGTTTCCATTCTGTGAAAGCTGGACATTTCTCTCCTTTCCAGTATTTAGGGATTCACTTTTTAAATATCAAAGAGTACAATAGCTTAAGACAATATTAACATAATTTCTATTAAATGACACCCCACAAGATGTTACACCCAAAAGTAATCTCGGTGGCTGCTGCTGTAATTATTGTCAAAATATTTTACTATATATATATATATATATAGTACAAATTGATTCATTCCAGTGTGATCCCATTGGTAGGTCAAAATATTATGTTACCCTTCTGCCAAAGACACACATATACCATAGCAGCTTCCAGTTCCTCTATCACAGAGTAACAACAGTTTATTCATTTTTATTATATTTATCTTTCTATGGTTAGCTTTTCAGTCTCCTCAAAGCTAAATATAAATAATCCGATCCCTTTTTAACTTTGAGGTTTTACGCAAATCTAAATCATTTTCGCACGTCAGAAATTCTTCCAGCACATCACAAAGTTTGGAAGCAGAATGCAAGTTTATTGAATGACTGTCTCCTTAATAACCCCGCACTCCTGCTTCATATTAGCACGAGACACAATGTATTCACTGTGGAACTGGAGTTGTAAAAGCAGCATTCCTCATGGTCTAGCAGAAAGGGATGGAGTCCCACTCAAACAAGGTAATAGATGATGTATAAAATGCATACCATACGTTCTTTCCACATGCATTTTCTATCTTTTGAAAGTTTTTTCCACAATAATAATATATAAATATCACATATCAAGTATTTTTTGATGAACTCATTTCTTCATTTCCAGTTATTTATTATTAAATCCATAATTAATCAGTAGTTTAGATTTTTTCTTTTTTTCTGATTAATATCTGAAAGTAAGTTGAAATGTTTTGGTTGACTAGAAATTTTTTGGAAGTGAAGCATATAAAAATGTTATATATCTACATAAATGACCCACTGCTATATGTAAGCAAGCATGCAGTGCACGTCCTGTTTCTTGTATGGATGGATGTTTGTATCTGTGAAAGCTTGCAAGTCTTATACCTTGTTAATAACATGCTGGATTGATTTTGTATAGATATTGCTTGTGCATTGTAATATGCAGAAGGCTTCAAATGCTGGACTCAATGTTCTAATACTAACAACTACTAATATAGGGTCATCACTTACGTGTTTTTTCCTGCTAACAAAGACTTGGTTATCTGTGTATTATTCTCATAAGCAGAAAACACACTTCACTGCGAAGAGTATGTCCTTTTGACCACGTAGACATATACTACCTGGCCACTTTATTAGGACTTGTAGCTAATATCTGGTTGGGCCACCATTTGCCCTCATCACAGCCTTAACACAAGTGGCATAGACTCCACAAAATACTGTCATTAATATTTCATGCAACTGATGCAGAGAGGTAGGTAGAGGTTTGTGATGATAAATGCAGTGTTCAAGTTCATCACAAACATGCTCAATTGGATTGAGATCCGGGATTGTGGTGGGCATGGAACATGCATGAAATCTCTGCCATGCTCCTCACTCAATTTGTTTTTGGTTGGGTGAATTATTGTCTGAAAGTAGCCATCGCCATCAGGGCACAAGTGCAGCATTGTTGGGTGGACTTGATCCACAATGATGCTTAAGTAAACTATGGAAGCTGCAGGGATCACATGTCAGATCACATGATTAACCTAATGTCCATCCCTAATTTAGGGCAATGCTAAATTCAGTCAAGTAGACTGGTCCTAATAAAGTGGCAAGGCAGCATATATCATTAGCACATGGTGGTGTTATTACTGAGCGCTGAGCCGCCCTTGTGCATATTGTGCCATTCCACACTGCCAAACAGTAGCAGGCACAGGGGTTTATTTGCCTGATCAACCTTTACCCCAATGGATAAGACACCATTTTTAGAGCACTTTACTGTATTGCATTGACCACTTACTTTTATGGGGTAATTCCAAAAATAATTGGCGCACCATTCAATGAACCACAAATAAATGGATAGTAAACCTCTAAATGCCTCGTACATGTTTAAATGCGTCCGGTTATATTAATGAAAAGGTAAGTAAACGGACTACATAAAATACATATTATTTTAAGCACTGAGCAAGTCACCCTGATGATGCCTAGTAGTCGACAAGGTCTCTTATTAACATGTTTAACGTTTTTAATGCATTAACTTTGGTATTGTTATCTTGATTAATCTGCATCCTTCCCTTGTGTTTGGGCTAAATTGAATCCCTATTTTCAGGGGGTACCACTTTTCTGCTTGTAAAGGGGCATAAACATGATGTCATACATTTGAGAAAAAAAAATTCAAAACCAAAATACATTAGGGAAACCTTATATTGTCAATTATTTACAATATTTTCAAGTCAACAGATTTTCTTTTTAGTTTTCCTAAAAATGGTAGGTTCTTTTAAATAATGACTGCAGCATACTACAAAAACTATCCAAGAAACAGCGTGTGATTGGCCATGAAATTAATAAAAATATGTAAAGGTTTTAAAAAATGTTTTTTTTTAAATATGTTTTCTATCTAGCTGGAGCTATTTTTGACATTGTGGTTACCAGAACTGACACACAGAGAGACTATGAATAGCTACAGTCTCTATGCAGGTTATCTACCTGACACAGTTCTAGCTTCTTTCTTTGATTGAGATTTTCCACGGCTCACAATAATTGCGTTTGCTCTAGAATTCACATTCTTGGGTGTTTAATGTATTTTTCCAGTACAGCCAGCTCCTTGCAGTGCCATTCATAGTGAGTAACTCCTGAAATATGTGAGGATAAGCCTGGAAAACCAGTTGCGTAACACCTGGCTCCTGGTAGCTCTGTGATATTTATGGTGTCTTTACAACTTAGACCATGTGTGAGGGCATGAACTAATAAAAATAAAAATTAAAAAATTACCTTCTCATTAAATCATCGAAAGATGACTATACTAAACTTTTGTTAAGAAAGCGTTGTCTAATTGTATCATTATTATGTGTTATCAAATTTTAATGCTCTGTTTTTCTATTCATTTTTGATATGCCCAATTTGAATACTGACCCACCTCTGCCACCCACTTATCGACCAGGACCCTGCTGTGGCGAATGCATTTTGGTCTTATTGAATACATTTTTTAATGTGTGCTTTAAATAGAAAATCTGTTTGATTTGTTGATTTTCCCATTTATATTCCCAAGTAACTTTTGTATGTTGCTTTCAGTCAAAAAGTTATCCAGGTGTTAATGTTGTTATATAATTTTAAAAACATTCACCTCAGGAACAAAGTTCTGCAGTCACTATTAACACGCATTTTGTACAAGACACTGCAGATACAGAATGTGTTTCAATAACATTTACTGTACGCATTTCTCCTTAAGTCCTTAAATATTTAAATAACTGTGATACAACCCATAATTATTACATATTTTCTTTAAATTGCATGATTTACTTTAGTGGAATACACACTATTACAGAATGACTATTAACTGAACTGTCAATCACAAAAACAGCTGTTCAAGATTGACTCAGTGACTTCCTGCAAAATGCTGTTATTTCATCAACGCAATTGTAATTCCCAGAACAAATTCTGCTTTATCCTGTGTGAATCATATCTGTTGTTGCGTACTAAGATTTCAACAAAAACAATTTTTTAATTTTTTTACTACCATGAAAAAACAGTTTCATGGTAGTAGATAGTACAAGTAATTTGGTTTTGGTCACACAAGGTAACAATGGTCATCCCAGATCCTTCCTGTCAGTTTTTACATATGCAGACTTGTTTCCTTTCAATGAATAAGAGTTATTATTATTAATATTATTATTTGTTTATTTACCGGACGCCTTTATCCAAGGCAGAGACTAGGGTGTGTGAACTATGCATCAGCTGAGTCACTTACAATTACGTCTCACCCAAAAGACGGAGCACAAGTGACTTGCTCAGGGTCACACAATGAGTCAGTGGCTGAGGTGGGATTTGAACCATAAATACCCTAAAAGGTACAAGTCTAAAATATTTCCTGATGCAGGGAAAGCAACTGAGAACTGTGTGTTACCTATTGTAGAACCCAATGCATTTGTTTTAATGAAACTACTTGTGTCTGCTTGTGGCAAAGTGGTTTGCAGTGCACAGGTGTAGAGGTGATGCAGTGCTCAGGAATGATTTTAAACAACACAGTTCACGTTTAAACAGCTCTTTATTGGCTGATAAATAAGAACAACTGGCTCTACACACCAATGTGTATCGCTAAACCATGGGGTTCAGTCCCGAAATAATAAGACACTAAACAAGACACACACAAATACAGGCCCGATCACTTAATCCAGCAGTGAGTGCTCTTTGTGCAGGTGGTGCAATACAAGTTTATAGTGAACAATGGTGCAGTGCAGTCCGGGTTTAATACTGGCTTTGTAGCGGCAGCTCCTGGATAGTTTAGCCATCTAATAATGACAAACAAATATTAGTTAATACAACAAAACAAAACAACATGAAACAATAACGGTTCTTTTTCTAATCACTCCTTTATAGGTCATTTCGTAACCATAACAAAGGAAAAGATTGCATCATCACATCCCCTGAAATACCCTTAGTCACGCCCCCTCCGATAGCTAGTTCAGTCACGTCTCCTCCAATCCATGACTGACACATTGCTTACCATACCAGGGCGATGACTTCTGGTATTGTGACTCTGCCCTCTTCCTGGATGGCCGGGTTCTGACTGACCCTGGAATGAACTACCATCCAGTATGAGGCACACTGTTCCTGTTATGCCGTGCCTTCACAGGTTGGGAGGGAGATTGTTGACTAGGATTCATTCACTCTCTGTCACACTGATATATTATGTTTCTTTTTGAAACTGCACATTTGAGAGCTCCAGTATACAGTGAATGGGAGTGCACAAAAGGCAAGATTTAATAACGCATTTTGTTAGATTCATCACTTCAAACAAAATTACCAATGATTAAATATTGACTTTTAATTTACATATTTCAAATAATAACCCTGTTATTTACTGCCTAGTTCAGATGGCCATCGACTTCCCTGAAGATTACGAGTTCTGCCAAAGCAGTTCATACTCTGTTTTTACACTAATAGGACTCTTCTGAAAATGGTACACACTTGACTAGTATGTAAATTGCATGCAGATTTAAAAACAAAAAAAGTCTTATGAACAAGTACTTCTAATGAATGAGAATGCATAATGTTGGCTGCCTCAGAGAAAGTTTCACCTCAGCACATCTTATGGTTTTTCTGTCTTGAATGCGTCTTACAGGTATTGGTGTGTTTGTTTCAACACCACTTGCAGATCATGGGAGCAAGACCTCCCATTTTTGGATGATCATGGAGCCACTTTCTTTTGATGATGTGTCCTGCCACAGACAGGGTTTCTTTTAAAATCAATGCTTTAAACAACCTCTTGCAGAACAGGAAGAATGTCCTCAGTGTTGAAGAGTTCCCAGACCTTGTGGACTTGTTTCACTTTCTACCAAAGGCTTTTGAAGATGTAATCATGAAACAAGCCCTCTCTAACCTTGATTGAAAACATATGTCAACAGAGAGAAGAGATTGGAAAACAACACTAGGATGGAACCATTAAAAAATGCATTGTAGAGTTTACATGACATTACACAAGTAAGCTTCCAATGTTGTTACAAATGATTTTTTGAGTTTGTACAAAAAAGATTACCTAAAACGTTTAGAAAACTAGATAACTTTGAGAATAAGTTGGCTATCCCGCTGCAGTCCCTTGTCACTGCTAATGAATCGAGACATTGAAACATGTAGCCTTTTCTGTGTCACTGACAGTTTCCTTCAACACAGTAATCAGTTCACTCTAAATAAAAATAAGCTATGAATAAGACAATACAAGGTATCTTTATCTAACGTTTATGTTTTAGCTGTGAGACTCCAAAGGTATTCCTTGGTTATTTCACCTGGGAAATTGTCCCCTTCATCGACTTCTTTCCTGCCATTAACCAACCAACTGCTTCCCCTATTAACTTAAATGTTTTTAGTCAGGTACATGTTTTGACACTGCTGAAGTGAAATGACTAAGGGAGTGCAAGTGAAACAGAGTACTACCAGGTATCACGTTCTAAAATAAAAATACCTGTTTGCTATAACATGTATGTCTTTCAAAACAGCACATTTGAGATCTATGTAGCAAATGGAAGTGCAAACCAGGTAAGAGTTATGGAATTGTTTTGTTAGCTACAATCTAACCTTGGCTGGGTTCAAACCCAGGTCTCCAGAAGTGAATCGCTAGTGAAGGAGCTCAAGGCTTAGTGTTCCTTTGTTACTGATGCTGGTAGAGTCCAGCTACAGTTCAAGTCACTTCTTGCCAAAAGAGGATCCAAATATCAACATGGATGAGATCGTTACTCGGGTGACTGTGTTTAAAAAGGCTGTGATAAGCACTGAGCCAAGAAGAGCAGAGGAATTTACAAAAACACTCCAAATATTTGTTTCTGTCTGATTCATGCGTTTGTAAACATGCTGGTAAAGTGAGATTATCTAAATGATCTAAAAATGAATCTTTCTGGCAGTCAGCTGGAATAACTATACCTCAGATAGAGGGGTCTGGACACACTTCGAAGCCTGGGTGCTCACAGGAGGCCTGGCACATTTGTAATACCAGTATGATTGTCAAATCTTGGTTTTTGAAAGCCTGAGAAAATTAGTCACAATTGGAATTGTCAGTGTAAGAATAGGTGAATTATCAATCTTTAAGAGCTATGGCCAAGGTTTACTACTATTATGGCTTCTGGTAGACTTTTGCGATATCATTTTGTAGTTTCTTTGATTAGATAATGTTAAATAAAAGATCTAAAATATGTTCATATAGTTTTACTTTTAGAATTATGTCTCAATTCTAAAATTCTAGGTGATGCAAAACGTTTGGCCATAGCTGTAAGCACTGTAAAAGGTAAGCATAGAACTGAAATTTAACATGTCAGGTTATCAGCACTTAACAGAGTTTATCATGGCATTCAGGTACCTATTACCTTCCTTTTCTTTAGAGCAAGTAGCTTCACATGTCATTTTATTTACATCTTCCACCTTTCCCTTGTCTTTTTATGGTGTTGAAATCATTGAGAGTAGTATATCAATAATGGAATATGCACTATAACACACCTCAGACGACTCAAAGGCAGAAGCATTTAAAATCATTACATGAATGCGTAATACAAGTGCAGTATTATATCATGTTTCCATGAACCACAGAACTCGGGAGCGTGCTCGAGTTGCCCCCAAAACCTCTGTTTCTATGTTTTTAAATTACTCGAGTTGGCTCCTAATTTGGGCGCTGTTTTTCACTGAGCACAGTCACAAAGAAAAATGCAACACAGTTTTGCATTTATAATTTTAATTCCAAAAACATTGAAATAAATGTTTGGTTTTTTTCGCTTTGAAATTTTGAGGAGGCACTGTCTCCCTTGCATTCTCTAAGGAGAGTCCACTGCTGTGAACAAATACAGCAGATGTTATAAAAAACAACCACCAACATAGATGCATCCAGCATCATAATAAATCACAGCCCTTTTTTATATAATTCTGTATTTGGCAACAATTGAAAAAAATGTCTTAAAAAAAGGAGTTTGCTCTAGTTTTGACATTTGAATTTAATTTTCTGCAGTTTAGTTTACAAAACTGTTCAACTTGTTTTCGATGTTCTGCAATGCATTCGTCTTGCAGTTGCTTAGTCACTTTCATCAGGTTCCAGGTTTGTACTGCTTAATATAAGCTGTTATGCCTTAAATGAGGGGGATTACAGAATCATTACCAAAAAAGCCCAGCAATTTCTTTTTTGTCATAATTGTAATTAGTTTTTCCGGAACTCTTACTCTATGTGTAAACAAGTACCAGTAATAATGACACAGATCTTGTGTATGATTCATCCACCCCTATGCATGCATATTTATTTTTTTTGCCAACACAGAGCATATTCCAAAGACGGAAGAAACAAATACCCCCAGGGCCTCGATTACTTGATGAGGATTTTTTTGAAGATGGCATGCAAATCGGCTCTTTAAATATGAATTATAGGGTTCAGAGGGCTACAATGATTTACATGTATGGAATCCATATTTTGTCAGTCTTCCAAACATAGTAATTGAATCTGTCTGTCACGTTTCCATATGAATTTTAATTATTAGTGACGAGTCAGGTATGAACTAGCCAATCAGCTCAGGTTTGCCTGGAGCAATGTGCTTGCGTGCAATCCCAATCTACAGCCTCAAAGAGATTCTTGTGTTATTATATCTGCTAGGTATTTGTACTCAGATACTCAGATCTGTCAGTCAAAACAAGCAGTAAAGGTATTTTACAGCTGACCACAAAACGCTTGCTAGTGCGTCAGTTTTCAGTATTGCTTTAGCTTTTTAAACTTTATTTTACATGATATGGTGATAAAGATCCATTAATAAATAACAGCTCCTTTCCTGACAAACCAGTACAGGATAATGTAAACTGGTGGCCATTTCCTTCAGGTAACCCGGGACACCAAGGAAAAGTATACAAATTGTATAGTACTGCCCAGTAAAAGATAAGCATAGTGAAACCATTGCATAGCACAGACAAGCAAGGTGAATCACAGAGATGTTTATTCTAGCCATAGTTGCCTTTAAGACTGATGGAGTTTATTGTTCAGTTTGCCTTTAAGAAAGAACAGGATTATGGTAACAAAGGGGACTGTGTGAACAACACAAATGTATGTTTGTGGAGAGTGCAGTGAAGTAGGCCAGAGTGCCTGACAGAGTTTCTATTAGGTTAAATAAAGCTAGTGGTTTGTTATTCATATCAGTGTTCAAGCCTGGCCAATATGTAACATATGGTAAAGCCCCATACCAAATGTTTCTCAGTGGCAAACCAAAGGAATGGCTCTGTAAGGGCATTTGTAGCGCAGCTGCAGTGGTTTGCACCATTGGTAGAACAGTGCCAAAGAAGTGTCATTTTTATATATTACAAACAATGGTATCCCAAGGAAGGTAGTCCATTGCAGTACCATGGTACCATACCAGTACCAGACAGTGTGCTAACGGATCAGATGTGCCTAAAGCTTTTTGAGTAAAAAAAACAGCATGACTCAGCAAATATTGGCTGGAGAAGGGCATTGCGTAACTACTGGCAATTCTGCCAGGTAATATTTGGGAAGCACTGGTCGTCTCATCCATCTGTCACTTTGACTTTGAGTTAAACATCTATACTTGATCTGGCCTGTATCTTGAACTAGGACTGAAGGATTGAGCGATTACTGGAAATGTTTATCATTTGCCTACTCAAAAGTAAAAAAAAGAAGAAAAAAAAGAACACAGGAATACATGATGTACATACCTGACACACACCTGGCAACTCATTCGTGTGTTTTTTCATCGTTGCAGCACATACCCTAATTGCATTTCTAATCAGATTCAAACTCCCTATCTAAGGGATTCCAAAAGGATTTATTCATTGTGTAAAATGACTTGGAATTTTTGGTTACTGTGTTGCACGTCGTACTGCACTTCCATTGTCTTGCTATCTGTGTTGAGGATATTTAAAAGATAGATCAGCTCCTTTGCAATGCAGCATTGCCAATGATCAAAACAAGAGACTACAGCTATGGCCAAATGTTTTGCATCCCCCTTTTGAATTAACTCATCGAATGAAACATGCTGAATAATGTTACATTAATATATTGAATTGCATGTCGCTTTGTAGTTTTCCATATACTTAACAAAAAACTGCCAAACATTGAAAAATGTGACATTTTTCAATTTAATATGAAATACTGTACTACTTTTCTGGCTTCCGGAAGACTTTTGCAAGATAATTTAGTAGTTTATTTGATTACATGATGTTAATTTTTTTTTTTTTTTAATTGTCTCAATCCTAAAATTCTAGGTGATACAAAACCTTTGGCCATAGCTGTACAGTACACGCTCAGACAGGAAAGTCAATGTACTATTCCATCCCGTAACAAAAAAACCCCTTTGCTCAAAAGCTTAAAAAGGAAATCAAAGAAGAAAACTGTTCAAAAGAACTAAGATGAAATACAGTAGATGGACTGGAAATAGCCTGGTGTGGCACTTCTAGAGAGTTATACAATAATGTGTGGTGATTGGTGTTAGTTAAAACATAATAGGATTTGAAATAGTTAGAATGCTCATAGTAGAAAACACTGCTGTGAATGTGTAAGATGCATTCAGTGCTGCATTACAAGAATTTACTGTACTGCAGTAAAGCTTTGACACTGTTTCCTGGATAACGATGACCTTTGACCTGTTAAATGTTATAGTTACAGAAGGTTTGTAGGATACTGGTGAATAGACGTTACAAAAGGGGCAGTGTTGCGTTTGAGAGGCAAACGGAGAGCAACCAGACTAATCCCAGGGCTTAAAGGTAAGAGTTATGAAGAAAGATGGACGGAACTGGATTTATATAGTAAAGAGCAGGGAAGAATTAGGGGGGACTTCATTGACTGTCTTTAAGCTCAGCACAGAAACCAGGAAAAAAGAACACAGAAATACATTTGAGATAGATGTAGGATAGAGGGTAACCTTCTTTAAGCAGAGAGTGGTGAGGATATGGAATGTGTTACCTATATCAAGCCATGGTGTTGATGCTGAATCTTTGGGATACTTTGAGACAAAGTTTGGAGATCAATCAGTTACTAGGAACCACTTAGTAACTGATGGGCTGAATGGCCTCCTCTCCTTCGGATTATTTATTTTTAAATGCTTTAGCTGTCAAAGGGAGTTTCCTACAGTAGCCTAACCTGTGCCAAAGCTTGCCACTGCTGATGATAATCAGTTAGATCAGTACCTGTTGCATTGTTAATGCCATTGTTTTTCAACAAGTAGGATATGAGGAAGCTTAGAGGTTAGGTCCTGTTGGGAGTAAAGATCTGGACTTCAACAGATCCGGAGGGACAGTTTTGTTAAACACGGAGTGATTTGGCTATGCTACTGCTGCTCTTCTCTGTTAGTTCTCTTTGTATATTTGGGTCGGTCTTGCTTGCTTTTAGCCTGAAAGATTCCAGAATGTATTGGGGCTAGGCAGTCACCCTCCATTGCTATTCTTCAGACATCACTAGTAATCTGACATTAATACATTGTGAGTGTTATCAGGGAATGCCATTGCTGTTCAAGCACGATGCAGGATTCAGAC
Organism: Acipenser oxyrinchus oxyrinchus; assembly: GCA_030684275.1. Classification (NCBI taxonomy): domain Eukaryota; kingdom Metazoa; phylum Chordata; class Actinopteri; order Acipenseriformes; family Acipenseridae; genus Acipenser; species Acipenser oxyrinchus. Next base: position 10,844,396 of record CM060269.1, on the reverse strand, counting down.
AGGCTGATGGAACTCTTACCTCCACGGCTGACCCTCCACGACCCCGACTCCCCCCCAGGGTTTGGGCTAATCTGACCAGTAGACCTGAAGTAGCTGTTTTTTCTTTTTCGTTTTGTCCTGTAGGAATTTCTATATGAAAGCAGTGGCATTCCTTAACTTTGAATGATGCTGGTAAGAAAAACTACAAACAGGTTTAGCTTTTTGTCTCTGACTTATAAACATTCAAAAACACACTGGGCTAGATTCTCAAGTACTTTACTCCAAATCGTCATTAATTAGATGTTCAGAAAGGAAAAACTCAAGCATTTAGGCCCTGTCCACACTGTAACTGATCCTGAGAACTGTATTAAAAAATGTTTTAATTAATCCAGCTCAAAGCGTCCACACTTAAGTATTGTTTCATGTTTTGTCAGGCTTAATGCGTACACACACTATTAAAATAGTTTGGTTACAGTTTCTAGCAGCGCAATGAACAGTGGAAATTAATACAATAATATCCCACCATGCACTGTATTTTATTTTAAAATAATGTGTTATGCCCCATATTAACAGAGGTCCATATTGCTAAAAAGAAATAAAATAAGTATTTTGGAAAAAGTAAATGCGAACACACACACACACAAAAGTAGGGCTTGAAGTTTTTGGGTTTTATTTTTAATCAGGTGACGTCCCTTTAAACAAATTGAGCTGTTTATGTTTCATAATTAAACTCAGAAAAAGCAGTTAATTACAAAACAATCTTTGCTTTTATCTTCATATCTTGCCTGAGCCTAATTCTGGTCCTCTTAATTTTATTTCAAACAGAGCTGACAAATGACATGAATTGTTCATCCCCAATCCTACTTTTAACTCGCATTTCATTTTTGCAGTCGCCTAATTTAACATGGTGCTTTTGTTATTTTCCCCACTAGTTTAACAGAGACAGATTTTTTTAAAGCATAAAAATAAATACCTAGTGCAGAGTGTACACTGACAGCAAGTCCTTCAGACGCCTGCTCTGTGTATTTCGCCAAACATACCACAAAGCATTTTGGGATATTGGAGGATACACAAAAAATGTAGTTTGGTATTACAGCGTCCACACTTCTGACAAACCGCACTACCTGATGCGATCTAATTTAGAACCGGACTCGAGACTACCCCGAGGTGGTCTTGAGTCCAGTTCTCGAGTACAGTATTAAACGCTGCGTAGTGTAGACGCTAACCGTATTTAGCACTTTTAAGCCGGTTTAAAGGCAACTAATACGGTTTAAAGGCACAGTGTGGACAGGGCCTTAATTTAAGAGCTTGTCTACGGTGGCAGGTTGTTTCTTATTCATTTACACCGAAAGTAGGTGGGGCTGACAGAGTTGAAAGGTTACCTTGTCACATGATTTGAATGGAAGGAGAAAGGCTATTAATTCCAGCATTTAGGATTCTCTATGCAAGCTCATAGCTAGCTCAGGTTCAAAGAAAAAAAATGTATAGTAACTCAAGGGTGACCAGATTTCCATTGCACCTCCCTTTCCAATTCATGGCCACGTTTATAGATGTTATAACCATATGTATTGCTATTTTTTAAATTTCTGTCATTTTGGATACTTTTGATTTAGTACAGTAATTTAGAAATATATTATTCTGGAACCGTATTTTAATATGATTGCCAATTGTTTACGTGATTAAGGTAAGGAATGCTATTTGGCACCACTGGGCTGTATTAAGTTGATGAGAAAAGGGGCTGGTCCCAGTCAAAACTGATCACCATTAATAACTTAATATGAGAGAACAAAACCCCAAACCTTCAGAGATTCCCAATGCTACATTATGAAAACTACCATAAAAAAAATAATAGGGCTAAATCATTGTTTTGTTTTTCTTAGTGAAATCAGATGAAAGCAGGCAATTAGGAAAATGCTATTCCTTTTGAGTTTCATTTGTTCCAGGTAATGACAGAAACTGTAGAATTCAGTCAGAGTTTATGAATAGATCCTTTTTGTCTTCAACAAACAACTTGTTATTTATTATTACAAGCAAACAGTTGCCATGGAGATCCTATTAAGCAAAACACAGCGCTTTCCAATCTTTAAATAAATAACAGCGCCATCATTTGTAAATAACCGCCTCTGACTGAATTTTTTTGTGTATATGTGTCGCTATAGCATTGGAAGCTTGCTGACATTCTTCATGTTATTTGTAATCTACATTATAGTACGCAAGTTAAAATTATCTTCAAAACTGAAAAGAGGAATTATTAAAACCACAGTCTCTTTAAGATTTTGTAATTACATTACTACCAGTCTGTGTACGTGAAATTGTGTAAACTTTTTTTTTTTTTTAGTATAACTAAAAAGGAAACATTTACATGGCTGGCCAAGACACCACATCATGGCCTTGGTAGAGCGGTTGTTATCTGTTTTAGTTTAACTCCTATCTCTATGAACATGGAGTGACCGCTGTATCAACATATATTGGCATTTTGTTGCTATGAAACAACAATAACAGGAATTAACTTTGATAGCACTGTCTTGCACAAGTTATTCTAAATCACATAATGATAAAAAAAAATAAACCGCACAGGATGAGAGGGCACACATAGAAGCTTAAAAGGTAGGTAGTTCAGGTAGGATCATTATTTCATTCAGAATAAAACATTAATTGAATACGTCCTCTTATCATTCCTAATATATACTGTATATATATATATATATATATATATATATATATATATATTTTTTTTTAATTGACTCTTCAGACTGTATTAAAAGAAACTTGGTTATTAAAATAGTAATACAATTAATAAATACAAATTATATATATATATATATATATATATATATATATATATATATATATATAGGATGGAGGAGGGAACAAGTACATTTACTTTATTATTATTATTTATTTCTTAGCAGACACCGTTATCCAGGGCAACTTTTAATTGTTACAAGATATCACATTATTTTTACATACAATTACCCATTTATACAGTTGGGTTTTTACTGGAGCAATCTAGGTAAAGTACCTTGCTCAAAGATACAACATCAGTGTCCCCCACCTGGGATTGAACCCACGACCCTCCGGTCAAGAGTCCAGAGCCCTAACCACTACTACACACTTTTAGGTTATAAACAAAAAATGAGTGTTGCAAAACCTGGCCAGTTCACAGAGCACAAAAATAAGAAGTTCTTGACCAGAAAGGTTAGCACAAGGACTGTTGGTTTAAAGATGAGCTCAAAAATAGCCTGAAATTATTCAAATACATAAGACCTCACCCATACCCCAATAAGTGTCATTCACTGCCATATATAATCCTCTAAAACCCCAAAAGGACAAAATTGCTTGGACAAGAATGTAATAGCCTTTTCCAGTCCATGTGCACCAATTTCACTTTAATCCAGAGATTGTGTTACAGGTCGCAGTCAAGGCACCCCTTATTAAAAATCATATGTCATTGCCATTAGGGGAACTACACTGTTTATGGGGCGACCTTTAACCTTTGCTCTGCTATTCACTTACACATACAGTGTATACATGTATCACACGTTGCCATTCACACATATTTGAGGAGAGATTTTGAGGACCCACTGTATGTGTATGCATTGATTTTTCTAATTATTTTAAAAGATTTGCACGAAAATGATTCCTAACATCACTAGCTGCTCAGCATTGTTTAACTCATGTCAATTTATGTTCTTACACTTCAAAAGCCACTAAAATGATGTACTACACTGAACACCTCCCTTTAAACTCCTGCACACATGCACGCAAAGTCAGGAATATTGAGTTGTTCATTTATTACCTGCTTGAGGGTAACTTCTATAAAGGCAGTTTGTACCATTAGCCCTGTCAGCCCTGTGATGTTATTCAGTTTTTCCTTGTCATAAGAAGATTCAGGTTGAAATCTTAGAAATTATGGGTTTCAACCTGATGACATCAGTTTGCTATACAGGTTAAAGTGTGTATTGTGTTTTAGGTCACAAGTAACAGAGCTGTAACCCCATTTACCAGCTCTGGTGACCTCCAAGCCCCCAGGTAACAAACTCGCAAACTCAAATGAACTTAACTCAAACTCTTCTCATTTGTCAGTAAGTGAATACCCACAATTAGGAATTGCTCTACAAGACAACATGCACCACGACAGCAAACCAGCTACACCCAGTTAGAACATCTAAAGCAAGGCTTCTGTCTATAACAGTCTAACTAAAAGCTATTCATCTTTATACTTCCAGTATCTGTATGATGTGAGCATACTCAATTTTTGTAGGTCTTGTACAGTACTTTGTCTTTCTTTCGTAAATCTCAGAAGAAATCACTCTCATTTTGTTTAGGCGTCACCCAGATATTTGGTGCCAATACAAAACTTGAGAGATTCACATGTACTGTACAGGTGTGCATGATGCCAAACCCTGAACTCGTAAACATACCGTATGTGGAAGGAACTCAAGATGGATTCAACCCCAAACTGGAGAATTTTAATGCTGGGAGAGTTATTTTATTGTGTCTGTGAGATGACAGGAACAATTAAATATATTGGGCTTTATTCAGTTGAATCTAAATACTGCCATTGTTAATATGATAGAACAGGACCTTGGCATTTTACATACAAAATACACTCTTAGATGTTTGATTTTCATTATTTTGGTAACTTGAAGGTTGATGTATTTTGGAGGATCAGTTCATCCTCACAGATTATTATTATTTATTTATTTTTATTAGTGATGCAATTTGATTATTGGATTATTAATCATGATTCGCTACCTATAACCATCCATTACAGATGCAGCTAGTTAAATCCCCATTTCACAAGCATCAGCTTTGCATGTGCTCATTGCAGCACGTACTAGTTCAACCTCATGCCTCCAAGAAGACTGATGAGAGTTTCTGCTTTTGCTTGGAATTTGTTTAAAGTTTGTCTGAGCTGTGATAATCCAAAGACAATCACCACTGAAGAAAAAACGAAATGAGTCGGAATTCTTTAAGCGTGAATGTGAGCAGTGTGTTTTGGACAAGAGCAGCAGGATGAATTCAGAGCATAAACAGACAGCGGAATGGAAGGGTCTGTATTGCATCAGGAGGAATTTGTTGTTGACTTGCTTTTGGCAGTTTCAGAGGATGCTGACGTGACGAAGAAACGCAGTTCAAAAAATGCACACTTATAATGAGCGTTTTTCCATCCAAAGCGCCAGCTCTTACAGAGATCAGTGATCGGATAATTGATTATTTTAATTGATGCAGAAATGATATTTTATTTTGCACAGGGATCTACTAAACAAAGACATCAGCTGTTTTTAAAAGCAAGTGCGAAGTGTGTATATTTTGAGCTCAAGCACATAACAAGAGTTATTACTTATATTATCACTGAGAAACAGATACTGTTCTATTTTTATATATCACACTCTCTACAGTGGCACACCACTAGGAAATGCAGAGAACATATGAACATTATTGATAACTGTTTGTTGATCAAGTTATTAATAGAAATTAGGAAGCACAGAGCATGCTACTTACACTTGGGATCTGTGTCAGTGACATATTTTTTAAAGTATGTGGAAGTATGCACTTCAAGATTGTCACAGGGAAGCACAGCTACAATGTAGCACTCTTTATTACTTGGACAGATATGTCACATTCTGGAGAACTGTGTGGATTGGGACATTGGAAAATTACATTCAATGTAGTAGAAGAGTAACAATCTTTGTATTAAATACTATATAGGGTTAACAAGAATAGACATAGTTTGCTTCTCATAATTACACTCTTTTATACAAACCTCTCAGCAACTCAGCAAGCAACCATTTGTTTGTCTCGAGAAACGGTAACCGCATATAAATGCAAGTAAAAAAAAAAACTAAAAAAAAACAGTACACAGGTGTTGATTATCTATAACTGCAAAATGCTCAATCAGAATTATATGGTAAATCTATATGAAAAATCAAGAAGACGAATGTTTCATCCTGTACACTGAAGACACTAGTTGAAACATTTGTCTACTTGACTTAGTTTTATATAGCTTTACCTGACAAGCTGACAAACATTTAAAATGAAACAAAATTATTTTTTAGGGACAGTGCTTAAAACATGTATTGCAGCTGTATAAAGCCAAACTTGTACAAATTGTACATAATGTTTGGCTGTAGTATTATGTAGCGCCGGTGTGTCTAATATTAAACTACTGTACTAGTACCACAATGGGATTACTACAGCCACGGTTATGTCTCACACAGACTTAACTGTCAACAACCCCATTTATTTGTTCAGGATCTACGACGTTCAGGTCATGTTGCTAGGTAAAAAATTAAAAGTTTTAATTTCTTACTCTCAATACCCAGTCATTTTGAACGTTAAACGCAAGTTTTCAGACTCTTGACTGACCACTCGAAAACATCACAGCTATACAGCTTCACTTAGTGTTAACACAATAGCTGTCAGTCTCTATGAATTTCCTTCTTCCCACCCTCCCGAGCCATTGATTTGTCAACATTCAAACTGAACCCGCCCCTGGTATCTGTACCAAACAGCTATTGGTTAGAAAGCCGAGTAACATTCATTGTAACGGCAATGATGGATAAAGTAGGACAGTAAGAAAAAAAGGAAAATGCTACTCAACAGGTTTGAAATTGCATGTTGTTGAATTTGCAGAAATACATGTTAATCGCAATGCTGAAAAAACAGTACGTGACTGGAGACGAAACAAAGACAAACTTAAAACGCAGAAAGAAAAACGAGTTGATAGGAGGAATGTGTTTATGGCCCAAAGTAGAAAACATTTTGTTTGAAAGGAGTACTTTGAATCCATACTGTAACTTGTTGTACATGTCAGTGCAACGCAGTGGTACACTTGTAAAGTACTTGGATGGTTATGATTCTGATTAACAAAACAAAATTAATGCATTTGTACAGCTGAAAATTGAATGCAATTGTACTGCACCATATGCAACACTAAAATGTTTTGTTTACTTGTTATTAAATGGTGCGCGGTTTAGTTTATTGGATTTTTTTTTAATTGATGAAGCAGCATTGTTTAATACTTTTCTTTTAAGTTTGTACGATGTATAACTTGATTTTATGCCTGTTAGTTATTACATTTAACATTTTGAAAAATGAATAGTTTCTAGCAGTTTAACAAAAATCGAAAAACAACACTGCAAAATTATTAATGGAATAAAATGTTGCAAACAAGAGTTATTTCGAAACTAAACCTGTGTATCTTTTTTTCTTTATCAGCGTTGAACATGTAGGAAAAAAATACATTGTAAAAAAAGTATTTTAAACACAAAAAAGGGTGTTTTCCTAAAATTGAAGTCACAGAAAGGGGGAAGCAACTTTTACGCCAGTGCGACCTATAAAACGATTTTTACGGTATTTCTAATTCTCACTTGGCTGGAGTTACTACTGTGACTCTCATTACATTTTCAACTAAATTTACTTTAGAGGCTACTCAATGGGTCAAGTATGAACTGGAAACAATTACTTAAGCAGGCCATGGAATAAATACAATATTTTATTGTTTTCCATTCCGTGTTGTTATTGTTCAGCACGGTATGATTTGCTCTTAATGTGAGCCGTCTAATGGTACCTCTACATCATTGTCACAAACTGTTAAGGATGCCAGAAAATAACTGGAACCTGATTGATGCCGTCCCCAAGGAATCAACATGCGCATGAGGTAAATGGAGAATCAAGCATCACGCTTTCATTCATAAATCCCTGTAGGATGTGGTAGCTTTGAGAGTTACTGCAACATGATTCAAAGAACCAGCACAATGAGATGAACACCAATCTGCCAAAATGAGGATGCTGAAAGCTTCAGTTGGTTTCTGGTGCTTAGGTCTGTCCTAGATTTATAGATATTACATTGCAAGGCTGTCTTTTGAGAGTAAAATTCATCTTTCCAGGTATTCATAAAATCGTACATAAATAAGAATGTCTTTTCAGTTGGGTAGCTTGTGTGTCAAGTTTCTATCGTCTGCCATCCATCTCATGCACTGAAAAATCGAAAAAAATAACTTTTTGAAGTGGAAGCTCATAAAGAAAACTTTATGAATGTCTTCTTGGGTATATGAGGTTTGTGAAAACTCTTATGTTAGAGATTTAGTGTCGTCTCCAGGTGATTAAATGTAAAGATATCTTTAAGAGGGCTCTCAAGCAGGTCATCTCTTTACAACTGGCACACCAGAGTATAACTGTTAATCTATCACACTGCAAAACTTTGTTCTGTGTAGTATTTCTTGCAGTTTCTTACATCCACTGAGGGCAGAGTGTTGCAGGGGAACAAGATCGTGGTTACTCTCTGGTGTGGACGCTTTGGAGAGCCCTTATCTGACAGCCCTTTTGAGGCCATAGGGATGACCAGAACATGCATCGTTGGCCTTGATATAGGCCCACTGTAGTACAAGGAAGGATTTTAGAAGTTGTATTGTTTATTTCTACATACCAGCTAACAATTTGAGAGTTTTATAGCCCTGGTTGGATTTAATTGAAGTAATACAGATTACAAAATGCAGTATACTGTCATTTTCTAAGTGGTTCACTGGGTTTACAACAATATCAATTTTTAATGCAGAGGGGACACACTGCTGACAGGCAGTGGAAAAAGAAAAGTCCAAAAGGTTAAATTAATTAGGTTTCAATCCAGACATATAGGACGTACAGGACCTCCCCTCATATCCTGGGAACGGGTTTCGTCAGGATTTCATCCTGAGAGTTCTGCCAGAGTACAGGGATATTTAAGGTGGGCGCATACTTTTCCAGATGCATCATACTGGCAACAGTAAGTCAGCAGCTGCTTTTACTCCATTTGTGAGGGAACTCTCCATCTGGAAAAAAACAGATCAAATAATCTGTGGCTGGATGCTCTATGAAACGCTTGCTCTATAACAATAGGCAGGTCTGAAAACATTTAGGAGATTTAAAAACAATTGTAATCCAGGCAGCAGCCAGGAAAATGCAGTTTAATTTTCAGAACTGAATTCACATTTCATTCCATTGACACCGCCAACGGAAAGAAATTAACGATTTATTGAATTGACAGATAAACCTGCCTATGAATGATTATGTTTTTATTTGAGTTTGGCCCATGGCCTTGCCCATTGGAGATCGTTAGATGCCCTTATGCTGGCAAAACTATGATGAAGGTCTAATCGCAGGCGGGCAGGACAAGTGGCACTTAGGGCCACCTTCCCCCAAAAGGACAAGGCCTCCTAAGCCTCAGCCACCTCAGGTAAGGATAAACCCCCTGCTCACCCACAAGGTGACAGGAGGAAACCTTAGGGAATCCATGGCCAAGGGTAGCCCTTCTTCCAGGCCTGTAAATAAACCTCATAATGAGCTTTTAATGAGCTTTTAAATTAAAACTAACATTTTTTTTGAGCAGATAATGTGTCATTGATATTTTCAGATACACATGTTGTAAGTTCTTGAGTTCCATCTCCCTGTTGCCTTGGTTAAATGTGGTGAGCGTTTTAGAAACTGCAGAAGGAGCAGCGCCGCTTCGGAAGGAATACCAGGAGTTGCCGGAAGGAATCCAGCACAGAGGAAATCCAGCACGGAGAAGAGAAGAGGCTATATAATTAATGAATCAGTCCTGGTGACCATAGTATGAATTGCAGCAGGAACGCATCCATAGGTAGCTAGAAGGAGCAGGCAAAGGTCAAATAGTATGATATTTTACGTGCTTTAAATGTAAGGTATATCAAACACAAACGATACGGGCTGTAGATGAGTTGGTATATACAGTATATATATGGTTCTTTGATTACATATTTGATTAAAGGGCACATACTCCTATCAGAAATACAACTAAGTTTCCAAATATTGTTGACACAACTGGAACTCTTTAGACAATAAAACAGCATATTACCACTGCAGTAATCACATGGGCTTACCGGCTTACAGTAGGTATTGGTGAAACTGCATCAGTAGCTACTCTGCAAGTTTTATTCACAATAAATTGGAATAAATGATTTTATGGCAATTTTTAAAAAGGTGTTCTTGTTAACCACATCCATTAATCATTTTTAATGTTTGAGCCATAGTTCAAATCCAAACCTTGGTAAATCTAAAACTTCTACTTAATTGTCATTGCCAATGACTATAAGGCTTGAATTCCTTATTCAGCAGTAAAACTGCCTGGTTGAGGGTATGTTTTTGGTTGGGATGGATTTATTGTTGTTGCTGTGCAATTATTGAACGGCAATAGGTTTTGATTGGGTGAAACAGCCTTGAGCATTGTATAAACAGGGATTTTAAAAAAGGTGGAACTGGGAAATTGAAAGAATTAAATAATTAATCACCCAAATGTATTGTACAAAACATGTGGTATTGCCAGAAGTATTTAAGTATGTCCTTGAGAAAGCACATATTTGTAGTGCATTTATGCAAACCCCTAAGGTTCCTGGCTCGCTCTAAACTGTGGTTCTAATGGACTGCTCTAAGCACATTCCATTTAAATGTGCATAAAATCTGGGGTGGAAATGAAATAAAAAGAATTAGACAAATGACTGCAAGATTCAGTGTGTCAGTTTCACAATCACTCCAGATTTGTGTTTGCACCATTTTGTACAATTATTCTAACTGGAAAAACAATCTGGGTATATTCCCCGAACTTTAAATAAATCATTCTTCAGTGTGTTTGTTTGTTGTTGTTGTTGTTTATTTTTTGCTATTTGTATCATTAATAGTTTCTGTTACTTGGTAAAAGAAACCTCTGGTTGATATCAGTGCTTTCAGATTGTGTTGCACTTGCTTGGTCATTTCACACTTGGACAGCATTGCGATGTGAGTTGAAAAGCTTGAACTGTCCCAAACTGTCCTAGTGTACATGGAGTCGTATGGTAACTCAATCTTCAGTGTACATGGAGTCGTATGGTAACTCAATCTTCAAGGATTCCCTGACCTCATCCTGCTCTAAAATGGGAACACTCTTTGTATTTATTTATTTTCTAGAAGCCTCCCTCGCACATGTGTTCGTCAGGCTGGACACGAACACACTGTTTCGTTTCCTTTCAGACAAATACACAGAATTCTCCGATTTAGCTACAAGATAGTTTGTGCAGCCAACACAAGATGGAAAAAAAAAACAAATCAGATAAGTCACACAATAATCAAAACATGAAGCAATAAAATCTAATAATTGTGGAAGCGAATGTTTTTATTGCCACTTATCTGTTCCTCCCTTAGCCTGTTTCTACTGCTCTCTGATCAATGCATCGCTAAACCAGACAGGTTTACACTTACAGTGTTAATAAACACTAATAATCTAAAACAGATGCAATCAAGGCTAAAATAGCTGCCTTTAATCCTAAAGCTTTAGGGGATTCTTTTGTAAAGCCAAAATAATGTATTTTTAGTTCTCTTTCATATAAAAGAGATTAAAGGAAATCAACTTCTCACTTGTTCTCACTGTCAAGTACCCAAATCCCACTCATGGTTAACTATTAGTTGGCCACCAGCGCCCTAGATAAACACAGTATGAAATGCACAAGATGAAGCAAGTAAGTGACAAACTCCAATTATATCAGTTATAACTAAAAACTTCATGCACATATCCGTGAATGCTTGGGAATTTAAAAGCCTCAATCTTAACCTTTACCTTATTAAATGTTATTCATGGAAAACTGAAAAAATTACATATAATTTCCTTTTGAATTACTAATTTCTATTAACTATTGTCCAGTCATAATAAATTATTATTAATATAAAAATGATAATGTGGGCATGGAGTCGGGAATAGTATATTGTCCATGTAGATGAAACCAACATCTGGATGAGTTCTTAGTCCACCTGAAACCCATCCATGATTACCTTTTCCGAACCGGTATGTTAAAATCATTTTTTCTCATAGTTTTCTATAATACATTTCATTGGTTACAAAATCAAGACAATTTACAACAGATCTCAAGGGGAAAGGCCTTTGATGCAATTAATTTGTGACAGAGCTACCAGATGTGAGCAGTTGTCCCGCTACAGTAAAAGGGTATTGTTCAGAATGGGAACCAGTTGCAGGGTTTCTACCGCAGCATGCTTTCCTAATTTCAAAATATTAGCTGCCAAGATGGATTTAACAGAAGTTTTAATGTTGACCCAGGCTTTTTGAACAAGGCCTTTTTTCATAATTACATAACTACACATTATGCTACTTGTAATTTACCGTATTTATTAAGAGACAGAGCTGTTTGATGTATTGCTAGATAAACCATCTCTATGACACAGTATTATTGGTTTATTTGTCTCCTTTTGAATGCTATTCATATGAAATGTGTCTACCTCAGATCTCTGGCCAAGGATGCAGTTAAGGAATGAAGAAAAAAAACAAACTGATAAATAGTGATGCAGATTGAGCCACTGGAGATACTGGTACAGACTACAATACTACCCACATTACAGCAGAAACCCTCTAATCTGAGTGACTGATTGAGAGAGGAAGATCTTCAGCACAAAGGGACTTTTCGAGTACTGTACTAAGTTATATAAACAGAATACTTTATGAGGATAACTGCTAGGACATTGTTTTGCTTGACTGGGACATTTTCATCTGGTGAAATTATCACATTTTGCGTATTGACTCTTTTTTTGAGGCTTGAATATCTGGCAAAACTAATTTTGCTAATAGTTGCCAAGTGAAGAGAATATGAATGTAGGAAAACACACCAGACGCGATGTGATTTTTCATTGGGTGACGAGATACTTTCGCAGCGATATGACCATCCACACAAGAAGCGTCACAGAGGCAATGCGACAGATTGGAAAACTGACAAATCAATAAAACTATACAAATTTGCTTTTGATAAAACTATGATCAAGACTGGCACATATTCTTCAACATGACGCAGTTATGATGTGTGCTTATAATTGCGATGATCTTTGTCATAAGACTCTGGGCTCACTGCTCTTATTTTTTCCTCAGTCATTTTCAATACTGCTTCACCCTGGACCACGTGCATTGAAGCTGTTATCTGATTGGTCAAGCTAAATCGCAAAAAAATAGAGAACGGCTCATCAGAAATAGATGTTTTTTGTCGTGGTGTGTCGCGGTACACATTCAATTGTCACATCGCGTCCCTTGTGTAGAGCCCTTTAGGCTGCCAGCACCAAATTGGACGGTTTTATTTGTTCATAATAAATCAAACATCACAGATTCATACAGCTGACGACCGAGTAGAACTGCAATTCTAAAAAAAAAAGAAAAACAATGACCACCTCTGCACATCCCACATGTATTTCCAGACCAAATACTCAATTGACTTTTCTTACCTTTTAAGGTTTATCGCCTAATTTTCCCACTGTCAACACTTATAACATGTAAGGCATGGGTTAGGGATAACCCATTCTACCGTAACACCAGTATTGTGAGTTTTATAACTATTTCAGGTTACCTCAAATTAACTATTCAAAATTATTTTTCCCTTTTCCGGATATTAAGCTATTAAATGTTTTTAAGCCGTATTCAAAGAAAAATGTGATTTCCCGTCAGTCGTTAACAATCCATAGATATTAATAAGCTTAAATTCATTTTTACTTTATGCCTGGTTGACTTTATCCAGACAAAAGATGTATTAACTAAAAACTCTGTACTAATCACCCCATCATATGCATAATACAGTCAAAAGATCAGGTCATGTGGTTCTCTGTAAACCCAACATTTCCTCTGTTGATTACATAATGTGATCACCTGACAATGAGCAGGAAAGTCTGGTTCAGAATACCAAACTGTTCTTAATCAGCGTATTGTTCTTTGTCAGCACATGGCAGTGAATGTACCTACTGTACGTTTATTATATCCCCTTCAGTCACTGCGTGTATAATTGTACCACCTTAGGTTTCCTATCTATGTATCTGTTTTATATTGCATAATGTTTTTTTCAAAGTTTTGGCAGGGCAACTTCTCAAACTCCAGTGACTTAAAAAGTGTTTTAAAATGTCTAAAAATGCAATAAAAAAAGCTGTGACTGAAGGGGATGTCTGTTAAAGCTGCTTTCAGATACAACTATGATAAAAAATATAATTCTGGGGCATGTTCTTCTACTATACCCTGGGTCCCTTGATTACTCTGGAAGGCCGAATCTTAAGCATTCTTGCGAATCAAGTCTACCCAATAATGCTGAACCCTGATGCTGCTGGCCACTTTCAAGGCATCTTCCATGGCCTCCACGATCCCTGGATCTCAATCCAATTGAGCAGTGTGGGATGAGCTTGGACCACACAGTCATCATTACGATCCTCTGCCTACCTCTCTGCACCATGTATGTGAAATACTAGTGACCAAATGCATTAACATGCCTTGAGGCATCTTCTGGCACCCTGTGGAGTCCATGCCACGTGGTGTCAAGGCTGTGACCAGGTCAAGTGGTTGCTTGACCTCATATTTGGTGTCCAGTGTAGTGCAAGTGAACTTGGCTGTACATTCATATTCCTTCAAATTTACCTTTCAAGATGCAATCACGTTGCAACAACAGTAAATTATAGTTTTTATTTAGTTTTTGGCCATAAATGTTTAGTACCTGGACAGACCTCAAAACACTGTACTCTTCACAAATAGAAGAGTACAGACACAACCCCACTGACTTGAGAGTTGTTCAGTTATGTGTTTTTTTCTGAATTACTAATAATATACTGTACAACACACCATATCACATTCATCTATAGCTCTGTGATTCATACATTTCAGTTATTTTTAAACATTGTAATGATATTGCTTGATTCACCTTAATATTTAGATGCTCTGTATGCTGCCATAATAGAATATCAAGCATGGACCAACATTGCCAAAACAGACCGTAGTTTTCAAAATCTCAATGTCTTTAATGTATTATGTTTCTTATTTTATTCCTTCATTTATGATATATGACTTACACCCAAAAAACTGTTTTCAATCTAAAACTCTTGACTTCCTATATAGAGATGTAACTTTAATACAAGTATTGCTCTGAAGCATTACCGCCCGCAGCGATATGTACTTTATGCACAGTGCATACCTCTGATTTGCAAAATTTCGTCTTCGTAAGTGTAGATTCGCATGTATCTTGTGCGATCGATTGAAGCGAAACAGACTTTTAAGCTTATAGAATTGTACTGTTTATTTAGTGGTAGTAATGAGCAAACGGAGGCAGATAGGTTTGGTTGAAGCTTCAAAAAGAGCACAAATATCTCTTCTGATGATCCAGAAATCAGTAAAAGCACCGAACCATCTGTTTCTGGCAAACACGTTGGCTGCATTGAATATTAGTATAGTAGGCCTACTACTGCATGAGTTGAATTTGGCTGCTCTTCCAGGATTCAGCACAGTAAGTGCACATTTAATTTAAAGTTTCATTTGTATTTTAATTTTATCAGTGTCCTATATTAAAATGAATAATACATTTTCCTAATCATTAACACATACTTGCCAAGCTGTGTTATTATTATTATTATTATTATTATTATTATTATTATTATTATTATTATTATTATTATTATTATTATTATTATAATCAGTAATAACCTTTTACAGCCATATAGATTATATTACAACTCCCAGAGTTAAGTCTTATTACAGCTGTAAGATTATAAGGTTTATTATGTACAGGTCACGTGGGCATCTTAACTGACTTCACCACAGCACATAAACTGGAAGTTTAATGAAAATGACGACCAGATTTCAAAAGTTACTGATGAAAACAGAGACTGTTAGTGGAAAATCAAGAAAATGCTGCCACAAGGAAAAAAGGCTCTGAGTAATATGCAGTCAGCGCTTGGATATCCGTTATACAGATACACGTCAGTCGCGTTTACCACCCTTGTATTAAGAATAAAATCAATCCCCATTATATATGTAACAAATTAATGCACTTACCTGTCACACGTGATTTTCGACTCTGATACAATTTCTGATACAAAGCCCATCTCTTCAAGACTTAAATAAGCACATTAAAAAGCCTTATGTGTGAAAACTTTTAGAGCACCATTATCTGCTAATTCAAAAAGAAAAACTTAAAACGTTCAAACTATTGCTTGCTTCTTGGGTAATCTGTCTTGCCATGTCATAGTTCAGAATTCTAAACTTGACACCTTGTCTTTCTACTTCCACAACTTGTATGGGGACTGTTTGCCCTATGTATGGAAACTTTTGAAGCAGTTTCTGTGTTTATTCAAGCACAAGCAAACCTTACACTTGATACATCGAACTTGAGATCTTTCAGAACAGCCTGGATATTTAAAAATATCACAGTATTGTTTAATTGTTATGCATGGTATAAGATATTTGACTATAAAGTATTATAGAACCTGGCTTTTATCGAATGACAGGTAGTGAGTTTGTCAGTGAGACTGGAGTTTGGTCCTTAGAATCTACCCCAGTTATGTTAAGGGTGCTAGCATACAGTACCTTGCTCAGCAGTTTTTAAAATTTTTTTTACAAGATTAGCTGCAAATTTTGCAAAGGGCTTACACATACCTGAAACAATGTCCAACTAATCGCAACGCAGAACCATGAGCTTATGAAAAGCTTGTTCTTCCAGCCTATCCTAGTGTGGCATAGATACCCTACAACCACTGGGGGATGCAGGATACAAAGTGTTAAGGTGAACCCAACAGAAAGTGCCATTGAAATGAATAGGCGTAAACTAACATTTCCTTACACATGTTCATTTGAAACTACTTTTTATTTGGCAGATGAGGTGTCAGATGTTTTACAAAGGCATAAAGCAACCAAGTTTGAGCAGAGGTTTCAAACATAGATCCAAGATTTGTTTTTCTGTCCAAAACAAAAGAGCCCAGCCCTTTAAAAAAATGCTTTGTTTTCTGAAACTATCAGTTCGTCTTCCAAGACAGTATAGTGAAGGGACCATCTGTGCAGTATATTATTCTTTTGATAGTATAAAATACAAGACTCATCTGATTTGGAAAATGAATTGCATAAATAACTTTGAATAACTTTTGTGGAATATGAAATTGAGCTGGCATGCTGGTTCACATCATCTAATGGAAAAAGAAAAAGTATTTGTGTGTGGTTTATTTTTATTGGATCCAAAATCTGATTGTTAAGAAAGTTATAATGTGTTTTTAAAAAAATCTACATTTTGAACAATGGGATGTCAGTATTGAATTAGGTGGTATAGAGAAAAAAAATGACAATATTGAGCAGGATAGCTCCACTGAGATCCAGAGATGGCCTACGTCTGATTACAGGGGTTGGCGAATTGTCTGTCACTGACACCCTTGTTAAATTATCTGTGCAGACCTTAACTTTTAATTCCATGAAAAATCCCTCCTAAGTCATTTGCATACTCGAACTGCACACTGTGTACTTTAGATCACATGATGAGCTTGAACTGTGCACGTTATTCCATGTGTGTGGTGAAGGTATGTGAGGAACTTAAACTGGTGGGATGTGCCTAGTTTACAGTGGACAACCACAGTAGTTAAATTACAATATTTGTTGTACATAATACTTCAGTGTGAATATTTGAAACATTAGTAAGCATATTAAAGTCAGTTACAAACAAAACGGCTTACCCACAAGTGAGTTGCCAGGCACGCTATTGTCTGCCATGTGTTGCCTTGAGGCTCAAATAGACACAAATATAAGAATGTCATTGTTGTCAGGATTCACTCAGCCCTTTACTGAGACAACTCTTCATAACAAGGAAAGCATTTTACTGTTCACATGAGTAACAAAACTTTCCAAAGCCCCAATATCCACACCAGTAATGAACATAGTTCTGGGCTCCACAGCATTCGTGTTTATAGTCTCTTAAGCTCCTTGTGCTTCGTCCTTTGGATGAGATGTAAAACCTATTGTAAGTGACTCTGCAGCAGCAGTTGTGAAGCATAGTTCAACCGCAAGTCTCTATAAGTCGCTTTGGATAATAGTGTCTGCTAAATGACTAAATAATAATAATAATAAAGAGACCACTATAAATAACCACTATCCGCTAACTCCTCTGCATTAGTGGTTATTGAGCTTATAATCTCATCTCACCGACGGGACAGAATCCGTAAACTTAAATACTACGTTTCAGCTGAGCACAATTAACAGGCTGTTAAACAGACTGAGGTTGATAAACATAATCTGTGTGTTTGCGTAGAAGTGATGGTGGAATCTCTCTACGATGGACCTACAAGGCTGAAGATGTTGATATTTGAGATGGCTCTATGACTCACCTGAAAAAACTCTCACCTGTAAACAGCTATGGCCCAAAGTTTTGCATCACCCTATAGAGTTAACAAATTTTGCTTCATAAAGTCAAATGAAACCTGCTGAATAATTTTACATTAGCATATTGAAATACATACCGCTTTGTAGTTTTCTATATACTGACATGTTGAAAAACATGGAACAAGAATTGTGTAGCAGTTTGCTATGCATGTGGACTGGCAGAACTACACTTGTGTTATTTTCTGAAAAGCAACTGACACTGGAGATAGCAGACACTGCTAGTTCCAAAATGCATGTACTGTTGACAATTGATTAGGGCCCGAGTCATAGACTCTGGGCCTACTGCTTACTTGCCCAGCATTGACTGCAAGCAGGCAATAAGTAACAGCACTATGGGCTAGAAGGTGCCCAGGCTCTAAGGAGATTTTTAGAATGCAAAGCACAGTGGACCAGGAGGATCTCAAACACATTAGGAGATAATAAACAACAGAACTGTGAAGCTGCAAGGGGGCCCAGGACTCTAAGGAGAGATGTAGTCAGAATAGGCCATAAGATAAAAGCCCAGTTTTAACTGGCTGAATTGCTTGCACACAACACTAGATTTTATAAATCAGCCGGGTGTAGTTTCAGGTGATTGGCCCACGGCCAGAACTGGGGAGGGGAATCCCAATCTGGGCTTTGCTATAAAAATGTAATGTACCTTTTGTACCTGCATATATTAAAATAAACATTTATTAAAGAAATTGAGTCTGTGCAGTTTCTTAAGAAACACTGATACTCACTTTTTAAATTACATCATGACAAAAATAAAAAATGAGGCATTTCTAAATCTAACATGAAATACCCCTTATACAAGTTTACCATGGTATTTTTGCACTTTTACCATGCTTTTCCATGGTAATACCATGCATTAACCATAATTTACCCTGGTTTACCATGTTAATTAATAAGCATTACCATGCCTCACTTTTCTTTACATTGTTTTGCTATGCTTTACCATGCTTTCACTATGCTTTATTACACTTTACTATGCTTTTGCTATGGTAAACTTTTATAAGGGACTGTACTACTATTATGACTTTCGGTAGACTTTTGCGATATCATTTTGTAGTTCCTTTAATTACATGATGTTAAATAAAAGATCTAAATTTTGTTCATATAGTCCCAATCCTAAAATTCTAGGTGATTTTGGCCATTGCTGTACAGTAGATCTCAGGCTTGATAGTGAACAATCAGAGTACTGAGTCATCCTGCTGATTCATCAGCTCTCTACAAAGTCCTGTTGATGCTGGACAGTGCCTTCAGTTAGCAGTAACCTCAGCATTGTCAGTGAAATCTAGACCCATCCTTCGCTGCCTTTTTGACATTGGTTAGAAAGCTTTTTCCCCTTTTAGACAGTAAACCCTGAACTCTTCTGAAGCAGACACTGTAATCTTCATTCTCCCAGCAGCGTTTTTAACCATTCCGCTGTGTGGCATAATAAAAAGCTGCACTAGCCTTTCTTCCTCTCCAAATTATCAAGTAGCTGAAGCAGAATTTATTAAAGTTGATTGAATTGAAGAAAGCAGGCATTTACATTTAACATACACCAGCACTTAATACATTTTATTTTATAGAATCATCACTTAACCGTAAGTTGCCATGCATTTTCTTTTACCAGTTTTGTGCTTTATCTAAAAACTACGGAGCAGCATTCTCTGCCATGTTGGTCTGCATTAATTAGTCCCTTCCATTTCAAACTCCTCTTAAAACATTGGGCCATATTTTCAAAGCGCTTCCTCCATTCTTTATTTAAGTGTTCATTTTTTTGAAAGGAGAAAAAATCATCTTCATGTTACAAAACAAGAAATAAACCTTGTGTGCTGACGAGAACTTGGATTATATTATTCAGTTGTTTGGTTCTAGTTTTGTAAAATTAACAGGCATTAAAGACTGGAGTAAACTCCTTGAAACTATGTGCTTAGTAAACAGGAAGGGTTGCTGACCTGATCAGGAAGTCCTGATTGTCTAGGGGAGCGTGCCTGGGGAGCCTACACCTATTTTGATAGCAATTTCTGATTTTCATTTTTGACACTGCAATTGAACAATCACTTTCTTATGTACCAGAAATACCTAACCAACACTATTTGCACTTGTATAAATGATTCTCCTATGACACACCATGTGTATTCCTAATATAAGTTTGACTCTTCATCTGTTTCTAATAAAGCACAAAAAACTTTATCTGAACGTTTACAAGAATGAAATTCATCTGACTTCAATTACTATGGAGCTTCTATGTGGTACAAGCAGTTCAAAGGGCAAAGAACACAAGTCAGGCAGCTTCCAGTGGAATCCTGCAATTAGATCATCTTTCCATATGCCACCAAATAATACCAACTTTCAAAAAACATTAAACTCTTGTGAAAACCGTTTGTCTCAAAAAATGAAAATAAAAAGACAATCCCGGAGCTGTAGATCATTTACTGACAATAATTAATTCTGCCAGGGCTTCTTGTAAACTGATGTGATCCCAAAGTTCTTTGCCAGCATAGATGGCCATAGAAGTTCTGCAGTTTCCTAAGATTGATGCTCAAGTATTCTGGTTCTGCATTTGTGCTTTGTAATGTTTAGGAAAGCTGCATCTTTTTAAATGTGTTTTGATCTTTTTTAGTTTGAACTTAAGCTTAGTCTCCCTTGATATAGAAGGAACTCTAATTAATTGTTTTGGAAAATGACAATTGCACAACCAGTTGTTTCTAACCTGAGGCTTTCTGAGTATTACAACATTCTTTCAATGCCATTATCATCACATGTCACAGCTTAAAAATCATAATGATTATTACAGCTATTGCCAGCCCCCATGTGTGCTTGATGAACTGTGAGGTAATGATTATTGTCATTTTGATTGTATATGTGATTGGAGGTGGATCCTCCTTTCAGAAACATAACATAGTTTCCATTAAAGAAAATATTTAAATCCCCAAATACTTCCAAATACTTTAATAATACAAAATGCATGCCTGGTTTTATTAAGGCTTTATCTCCTGAATAAAATGATGCAGACCGCACATTTGTGTTGTTTGGGCTGTTTCAGCATTCCTTCTGTCACTAAGTTAAAACACTGACATTCTCATCAACTATAATCACAATATCAATTTAAAGTGCCTTAATATGTTCTAAGTACAAAGCAGCAACTCAATTCAAACAATCACAGTGATAATCTTGGTTTTCACACAAGCAGTGCCTGGAAATCAACACAAAGTCCATGTTTGTCATTGGTGATACAACACAACTTCCATACTTTGTACTATCAGCTTTTGCAAGTTGCAGCTACTGGCTAGTATTGCTGCTTACATATTAAACAGTCAAATATCTCCCAGTTGTTTCAGCGTCTCTTTGTGCCCCCCCTCCCCCCTCTGTCTGTCTTGGCATGGAGGCAATGCTGGCTTTGATATTCCCTATCCCCAGTTCATAAGGTCATACCCAAGTCTCTGTGGGGTTATTGTTGAAAATACACTCTTGTATTGAACTACAGGGATCTGTCTGTAAGGTGATGCAATAATCTCACTCATCACTGTAGAAAGTTGAATTCTTTTTTCATCACCTTTGACCCTGGTTTCTTTCCTCAGTGATGTCAGAGTTCATTAACTGGGATGAGTTTGACCTGTCGAGGGCCTCCACCACGCGCTGGAATTGATGACTTCCCATGATGTCATGCTCAGCTGTAGTTCAAAGATACTTAATGGTCTGTAAATTAACAAGGTTTCATGGGATTGCATGGTTGGCTTTTCCCAGAATAGGAGGCACACACCCTTTACTGGGCTCCATCAAAACAAAAATCCTGACCAGATTTTTGGCATGGGTTTGATGTTTTTTATGCGGAACTGGAAATCCGCACCATGTACAGTATATAGTTAATGTCTTTTTCATTTCATTTCACAACCATTTGTCTGTGTGATTTTTAATGACGGAACTAAAAACATTATTTCCTTGTGAAAATCCCAATTGTTTCACAGACCCCCAACTAGCATTATTACTTTTTGTTTATTTAGCAGACGCCTTTATCCAAGGTGACTTACAGAGACTAGGTGTGTGAACTATGCATCAGCTGCAGAGTCACTTACAATTACATCTCACCTGAAAGACGGAGCACAAGGAGGTTAAGTGACTTGCTCAGGGTCACATAATGAGTCAGTGGCTGAGGTGGGATTTGAACTGGGGATCTCCTGGTTACAAGCCCTTTTCTTTAACCACTGGACCACACAGCCTCCTATGGATCACTGGACCACACAGCCCACACAGCCTTACATGAGGTACCATTAAGTGTGTTCAAAATGTTATTCAAGATGTTTGAACAACCAAGACTATTTTTAATGCTTAAGCTGTCCACATGCGTCAAAACCAACTAGGCAAGAAAAGAGAAAGAACAATGAATCAGTAATATATAAATCACATTTACCAAATGGTTCGCAAGTGTGGGGGTGCGCAAAGCAATCCAAGGGGAGGGAGGGAGGGAGGGAGGGAGGGAGGGAGGGAGGGAGGGAGGGAGGGGCAAGAGAAGCATCAAAAAAAAAAAAGTTAATTTTTTTTATTTATTTATTTAAAATGTATACTTGACATGACATTCTGTAGATGGTGCAGGTTGATTCTATGGTAGTACTTAAGCAGGTTGATTGTATGATACACACACACACACACACTGGTCATGTTTAACATATACACTTGGGACTGCATATTGTGGTCTTTATACCCAGGGGTAGTCTTTATATTGAAGGTGACGTTACATTGCCATCAATAGGAGTAAATAAGGACTGTAAAAAAGCATCCCTAATTGGGACAGTATTTAGACTGGTTGAATTACGTAATTCAACCAGTCTAAGTATCATGTTGGATGGTACAGTATATCTGTATAGCAGTCTGTGAGTCATTGTGGATCCAGTTTATTTTTGCTGGTCATATTCCCAGTATCATTAGAATGTCATTCTTTCATCTCAAAATGTAGCCAGACTTAGATTGTTCTTGACCTTGGCATATGCTGAGAGATTGGCTAATTCTTTTGTCATGACACGGATTGATTATTGCAATAATCTTTTCATTGGCCTGTCCAGTGGAGTTATGAGTATGCTGCAGCTTGTTTAGAACTCTGCAGCTTGTATTTTAACAAAAACAATAGCATTACTGTCAACTTTCTCTTGTTTGTTAGTGAGTGTTAGCATAGTAATAATTCTGTGAAACCAATGGTGGATTTCTGCTCAGCTAGAGCTTGTTATAGTCCAGCTACCAGTTCTGAATGGATTGTGATGACTGGTTGGCTGCAGTCTATAATGTAGCACTAACTCATCTAAATGAGATTTACCAAGCTTAACAGTGTTTTATTTTACAAGCACTAATTCATAATAAGGTCTAATGTGGTGTGGCCTATAAACTTTAATGTTCTGTTTCTAATGATGAGGCTGGTTGCTGTAATTGACCAAAATGATTCACATTTCAAAGAAGCTCTCTAATAATGTACAGAATCTGTGACCAACTTTTCCATACACCATCTAACCTGACCTTGGCACTGCTGCCTCAGGACTTCTCAACAGCACAAACCAGGATACTACCTGAACTCAGTTCAATCTCCTGTTCTTTATTCATAGACAGTGTAACAGACCCACTTCTGCAGCCATACACAGCTCTGCTGACAGCTCCACTGACCATGTCCCTCTCCTGCACAGCACAAACATACAAAATTACTGTATGGTCAGCAAACTCTTGGGCTTTTTATATTCAGGGGCATGCGGTTAACCACCTATGGTAATTAGTGTCCAGTTAGGGATAATACATGGAGGTTGAGTGGGGGAGTTAATTCCAAATTACTTCTTTATAAGTAAATATGAACAAATATGAAATATAAAGTGAAAAGCAACAAACAGAACTTCCACCACATTGCAGTCTGATAAACTTTCTGGAATTAATCACAGGAAAATGTCCATGGTCGCCACTGCCATCTCTGTGTCTTTAACTCACAAAGCCCAATGGCCAGTAGAGGTTCCTGTTGAATCTGGAATCTATATACAGTAAAGGCAGTCCAGCTAGGATTTTCTTCAGTGTAATAGACTGCAAGGTTACCAAAGCCATACTCTTTATAGTTTCTTAAATGCCGTTACTGTTGTGAATCCAGTCTTAGGTTTATATTGGCAGACACTAGATGTCTGTGTCTGTTTATCGTGTTCCACCACATTGTGCTTTCCACAGAGCCAGCTGAGGGAACAGCGCACAGAGAAGAGATTTCCATCCTATATTTTTATAAAATTGCATTACATGTCTTTCAATGGCTGAGGAGCAATATTTTGACCATGCGATCCACATCTCTCTTAGCCATTTTCCAGGTAATAACTTCAGAGTGATCTAAAGTCTTGAAAGCAGGGCCAGTATGTTCTACAGCCAAATTAATGTACCTCAGTTCTCACCCTGTGAGAGAGCACTGACGTTCAGCACTTAATTAGGCAAAGCAATTCCAAGCCACAATGCCAGAACCCTTCCTATGGTACCCATCCATCAACGCTGGTGTCTTTTCTAAGTGGGTCAACTGGAAAAGAGACTTGGTAACATACTGATAAGTACACACAGATACTGCAAGAAATGTACACAAAGTGTTTAGCAAGAAGCAAAATTGCAATCGAATTAACACACATCTGTGTTCATTTTTGCTTTATTGCATTTCCATTCAAACTAGTTACAGTGTTCAGAACTTATTTTAAAAAGAAAGTCATCCATGCAGTTTCTGTTCCGAATGATTTTCAGTGACAGACAGTGGCACTGGAATGTGTATGGTTCTGTAATATTGTAGCACTAGGTTAGCGACAATGGTATGAGTCATTGGTCTTACCACAATAATAATGTTTATACCAATGGTATCACAATAATGTGTTAGTTATTATAGTTATATCTTGAGGTTAATGTTTTTAATGTTGTAAACATTTTAAATGGCACACAAAAACATTTGCTGTGCAGACTATGTTTGATTATTTATAATAAATTTGCCGAATAGAAAGCGAGTATGTGTGTTTCAGATGAGATTTCTAAATACTGTCTTTTGTTTCTGTGCATCCAGAGACTTGCAATTAAAAGTTTTAAGAACTACTGTTTGGTATTCTGTCCTAAACCAGCAGTTTGTCAGTCCCAAACTGCTGTGACATAAATTATATAAAATACATTTGTTTATCAGATTATTGTGCCTTTTATTACAACTGTTCAGTAGAGCGAAAATTGTAAAGGGGTACTTGAGCTGAAACCTCCAGACAGAAGGGGTACATTTAAAAAAAAAAAAAAGGTTGAAAACCACTGGGATACAGTATTATGTTTGACTTTTGGTTTGGGAGGAAGGATAGCCGTTATCCACATGGTGTCATTATAACATGATTCCGTAAAGTCACTCTGGATCCTGCAGGAAGGCAAGTGGTCATGGTGACACTGAAAATCACTGAGTATGGTGGACGCTTTGATTAAGCAGGGGCAGAATGTAATGGATCTCCTCCTAGGGGTGATGAGTTAATTATACTGATATCATCATAAGACTGACGTGACAGTTCGTTAAAGGGAGTCTCCTACCTTGTCTGGTTGGCCAGTTGGTGGGCCCTCAAGCAAAATGAGTTTGTTTACACTGGCATGTTATGTAATCATCAATAAAAATGTATTCTATTTTGGTTTTGCTAGGTATATCAGTACAGTACTGTACCTGGAGATTATGAACAGTGCTGTTTTCATTAGTCACAGGTGAGCTATGAAGAGTGACAAATCAATAACGCAGTTCTGGCTCAAGCTTAATGCCTGGCTCCAGATCTGTCATTATTCTTCATTTACTAGACATTATTACACAATAATGATCAAACACTGGCAAAGAACCTACTTTCCTCGTAACAGCTCCAGTTTCTTTGAAAAGTCATCAAAGGCAAATAATGGTTTTAGGCTCGCAAATTATAAACAATACAGGGGGTGACGGACATGGCTGTGTTATTGTTTGAGCTCTTATTATTATTATTATTATTTATTTCTTAGCAGACGTCCTTATCCAGGGCGACTTACAATCGTAAGCAAATACATTTCAAGTGTTACAGTACAGGTAATAATACAATAAGAGCAAGATAAATACAATGACAAGTTCAAGCAAGTACAAGTGTGACAAAATACAATTCAATAATACAGCAGATAAGTGACAGTGATAGTTACATCAAGATATGATTAAATACCAAATACTACAGTTTAAACACTTGGCAGATTACAGTACTCTGAAGTACAGGATTAAATGCAGTAAAATAGGGGCAGGTAAGAGTAAGTAAAGCAAATTTAAGGAAGGGTGAAAGTGTCCCAGGGGAGAAACAGAGGAGTTCTACAGGTGCTGTCTGAAGAGGTGAGTCTTAAGGAGGCTGAATGTGGTCAGGGACTGGGCGGTCCTGACATCTGTAGGTAGGTCATTCCACCACTGCGGAGCGAGGGTGGAGAAGGAGCGGGCTCTGGAGGCAGGGGCGTGAGGAGGTAGAGCCAGTCTTCTAGTGCAGGCGGAGCGGAGAGGTCGAGTGGGGGTGTAGGGAGAGATGAGGGTCTGGAGGTAGCTGGGTGCAGTCTGGTCAAGGCATCTGTAGGCTAGTACAAGAGTCTTGAACTGGATGCGAGCAGTGATCGGTAGCCAGTGGAGTGAGCGGAGTAGTGGAGTTGCGTGGGAGAAGCGAGGCAGAGAGACACCAGGCGGGCGGCAGAGTTCTGGATGAGCTGGAGCGGACGGGTGGCGGACGAGGGAGGCCAGCCAGGAGGGAGTTGCAGTAGTCTAGGCGGAAGAGTACCAAGGCCTGGACCAGGAGCTGGGTGGCGTAGTTGGTGAGGAAGGGTCGGATTCTTCGGATGTTGCTCAGGAAGAATCGGCAAGTGCGTGCCAGAGTGGAGATGTGCTGGGAATAAGAGAGGCAGGGGTCCAGGGTGACTCCGAGGTTCTTAGTGGAGGAAGAGGGAGAGAGTGTGGTAGATTCCAGAGGAACAGAGATAGAGAGATCAGAGGAGGGGGAGGAGGAGGAGGGAAAGAAAAGGAGGTCAGATTTAGAGAGGTTGAGTTTAAGGTGATGCGAGTGCATCCAGGAGGAAATAGCAGACAGACAGGTAGAGATATGGGAGGAGATGGTGGAGTCAGAGGTGGGGAAGGAGAGGAAAATCTGAGCATCATCAGCATAGAAATGGTATGAGAAACCATAGGATGCGATGAGGGGGCCCAGGGAGCGGGTGTAGAGAGAGAACAGGAGAGGACCCAAGACTGACCCTTGGGGGACTCCTGTTAAGAGAGGGTGAGGTGTGGAGGTTGCTCCATGCCAGGTTACCTGGTAAGTGCAGTTGGAGAGGTAGGAGGAGAACCAGGCCAGAGCAGTGCCAGAGATCCCCAGGTCAGCAAGAGATGATAGTAGAATAGAGTGATCAACAGTGTCAAAGGCAGCAGAGAGGTCGAGGAGAATTAGGACAGAGGAGAGAGAGGCAGCTCGGGCAGACTTAAGTGAGTTGGTGACAGACAGGAGGGCGGTTTCAGTGGAGTGAGCAGAGCGGAAGCCAGATTGGAGAGGGTCGAGCAGAGAGTGGTTGGACAGGAAAGCAGAGAGCTGGCGGTGTACAGTCCGGCCGAGGGTTTTGGAGAGGAAGGGTAGGAGGGAGACAGGACGGTAGCTCTGGAGGGAGGTGGGGTCGAGGGTAGGTTTTTGAGGATGGGAGTGATAGAGGCTTTTTGAAGGCAGAGGAAAGAGACCAGAAAGTAGAGAGGTGTTGAGAAGGGAGGAGATGAAGGGAAGTAGAGCAGGAGCAGTAGCTTGAAAGAGGTGAGTGGGGAGGGGTCCAGGGCACACATGGTGGGTTTGTGACCCTGGAGCAGGGAGGAGAGGTCAGAGTCTGAGAGGGGCAAGAAGGTGGAGAAGGAGGGTGAGTTAGTAGGGGATGCAGTGGGTGTAGGGGTTGGAGCAGGAGGAGGTGCGGGGAGGGAGAGGTGTTAAAGAGTTTATGGATATCTGAGATTTTAGAAGAGAAGAAGGAGGCAAAGTCATCAGGGGAGATAGAGGAGGGAGGAGGAGGGGGTGAGGGTTTAGGAGGGAGGAGAAGGTAGAGAATAGTTTACGTGGGTTGTTAGTGGAGGCTTGGATTACAGATTGGAAATAAGTACATTTAGCAGAGGAGAGAGTAGAGGAGAAGGAGGAGAGGAGAGTGCGATAAAGGTCTAGGGCAGCAGGGAGTTTGGTTCTCTTCCATTTCTTTTCAGCAGATCGCAGTGTGATTCTTGCCGGCGGAGCGCAGAAGAGAGCCTGGGATGGGGAGGGAGGGGCGAGCAGGTCGGGAGGTGAGGGACAGAGAGAGTCGAGAGAGGAGGTGAGGGAGGAGAAGAGGGTGGAGGTAGCAGAGTCTACGGAGAGTTGTGAAAAGGAGTCGATAGGAGGGAGGTGAGAGAGAGCAGTGGAGGCAAGGACAGAGGGGGAGAGAGAGCGGAGGTTACAGCGAGAGGTGACAGTGGGGGTAGGAGGAGCAGGGAGAGGGGGGAGAGACAGAGAAAAAGAGATGAAATAGTGATCGGAGAGGTCCAGGGGGGTGACAGAGAGGGTGGAGGGGCAGCAGGCCCTGGAGAAGATGAGGTCCAGTTGACAGCCAGCTTTGTGGGTAGGAGGGGATGGAGAGAGACAGAAGTCGAAGGAGTGAAGGAAAGGGAGGAATCCAGCAGAGTGGCTGGGGTTGGAGAGATGGATGTTGAAGTCACTTAACAGGACAGTTGGGGTAGACAGAGAGGGGAGGGAGGAGAGTAGATAGTCGAGTTCATCCAGAAAGTGAGCGAGAGGCCCAGGGGGCTGTACAGTACAATGAGCAGGAGTTGACAGGGAGAGGTTAGTTGGACTGCATGAAATTCAAAGGTATTGACAGAGAGTGAGGAGAGATCGGAGGGGACAGAAAAGAGTAAGGAGGGAGAGGAGAAGACCAGTCCCACCTCCCGTCCAGTGAGACGCGGGGTATGGGACAGGACATAGAGAGAGGACAGGGCAGCAGGAGTTACAGTGTTATCAGGGGACAGCCAGGTTTCAGTGAGAGCAAGGAAATCGAGAGAGAGGTGGGAGGCAAAGGCAGAGATGAAATCAGCTTTGTTAGCAGAAGAGTGACAGTTCCAGAGTGCACCAGAGAGTGTGCAGGAGGGGGAGAGGCAGAGGGATGAGGTTAGAGGGGTTGGAGGAGCAGCAGCGGAGAGGGCAGAGGACGGGACGAGAGGACAGACCAGGGATGTGAGAGACAGTCATAGCAGGACAGGCAAGACAAAAGGCACAGTAGGAGCAGTGGGGTGGAGGGTACAGACCTGACTAGTAGATAGCTTCTTCCAGAGCGCTGTTAGGTTCGGATCTATTCCAACAGCGTCTCGGCGCAGGCCTCCCCTTGCTGGACTCCCACAGCTAGACTCCCAGCTCTTTTGTTGAGGCTCTTCGGTTTGCTGGCGCTTCTTGCTGGCGCTGAAATAGGCTGCTTGATTAAATGTTACGAATGCATTGATTAAATGTCTTAGTGCATTTAATCGGGCAGTGTCCTGTAGAGATTTAAAAAGGGTAATGCTTTATTTTGTGGGTGTTTAATTAATATGCAATTACTCAACCATTTTATTGAGTTTCACTTACATGTTAATAAACAGTTAATAGATATGCAATAGAGAAATTAGATACATTTTCCTGATTATGAAAATCTGTATAATTTAAATAGGTATTTTTGTGTCTTAAATGTTTGCTGGAGTAGGAAACCAATATAAGTCTTCATCACCATACCTGACATGCACTGGGGGGTTTGCAATAGAAATCTAATGGTGGATACACACAAGTACTCCTATCTCATATTTATAGACTATTTATTGGCACATAACTGAATTTAATAAATGGGCATGACCGAGACAGAATTATTCTTGGTCATAAATCTCTCTCCCGAAGTGTGAGGGCACTGTGTAAAGGAAACAGAGTGCCCTGGACCGGATGGCCAGACAATTCAGTCCCAGGGTTAGAAGGAAGTCGGTCATCTAGAAAGGGGGCAGGGCTACAATACACTAAATCATCGACTTGGAGGGGAAACGACGTGGCAGCCGTGGATTGGAGGAGCGGTTGCACTAGTTAACCAAGAGGTCATGATTGACAGTACAAAAGAGGGACTAGCGAAGTGATCTGTTCCTTTGTATGGTTATGCTGAACCAGAAGGAGAACCTGTGTTGTTATTGTGAGTGTTTTTTTTTGTTTTTGTTGTGTCTAAATACTGTTTGTTGTTATTAGACAGCTGAAAAGCAATCCGGAGCTGTCGCCAAAGGCCAGCACTTACCCGGACATCACTGTACATTGTTTCACGAATAACTTTATGAGCCTACAGTATATGTCCATATAACAGTTATGCAGCTTTGCATTTGAGCCCTCGGCTCATTTACTCAGCATCCTATCACTCCTGTGCTAAATATTTTATCTTCCAATAAAATTGATTTAAAAAAATTGTTTGATACTAATAAATTTGCCATTAATCACAATTTTACGGTGAAAGGTGCTGAATAAGGAACGAGCTGGAAGGGTTGTCTACGCTGTCCTCATCTCTTTCAGGGCAGTTTAAGTGAACCACAGGGGGACCCCCAGCTAAAAATACGTAAGATAACCAGTACACAAGCACACACCAACCTATACTCACAAAGACATCGCCCCTGTTCTGTGATTACATCATAAAACTACCCTTGCCAATGGTTTTGCACTTGGTTAATATTAAGGCCATTTTAACCATTTCCTTTTTTGTTTTTACTGTTCTTTTTAATTGCATTTTAACCACATTACTTAATATGGCTTTTTATACAGGACATTTGTTTGATTTTTATAAACATCAAATATGCAATTTTGATTGGACCCATTACAAAATTAATGCTTGGCATGTGCCTTACAAGCTCTAGTACCAGTAAACCATCTGGCAACTTATTTTTTATTTTAAAACTGTATTTCATTACAAAAAGCTTGTCAAAATAAGGGTCATTATTATTTATATAGGAAAACTAACTCAAGGAATTTGCCAGCAATAGCAGGGGATGTTTGGCTAGCAGATGTGTCTGTTTTGAGAAGCCTTGTCATGTGTTACTGGAACTACTTTCTCCACTTCCAGCCAGGGTTGCCAGATTCCTGACAGAAAAATAGTGACCTTGTTCTTCAAAACAAGTGCAACCCATGTTAGATAGAGTATGGGAGTTTATGCAAATTCTGTGACTTCAAATTCCAACCGCGACTCTCGAAAAAACAAGCCCAATCCCGCTTATTATAAGCAGACTTGGCAACTCTGCTTCCAGCATGTTAAACTCTACTGTAGGGTCAGCTGGCAATCCATCACTCTGTCATCAGAGAGAACCCCTAGCTAGTCCACA
Organism: Acipenser oxyrinchus oxyrinchus; assembly: GCA_030684275.1. Classification (NCBI taxonomy): domain Eukaryota; kingdom Metazoa; phylum Chordata; class Actinopteri; order Acipenseriformes; family Acipenseridae; genus Acipenser; species Acipenser oxyrinchus. The sequence continues at coordinate 10,812,897 of CM060269.1, read as the reverse complement.
TCATGTTCTTAATACTGACAAATGACGAGCTATCACGTAATATAGCACATAACTAACTCATAAACTTGTATACGCCATAATGGCCATAATACACCATCTCTGAGTAACAAGAAAAACTTTTCCAGTTTGAATATTTTTATGATCATTTTTTTGTATCATTTCCTGATCTGTTTATATGATGCGAATATCCCAACAATAATAAATGAAAGCACTTTATCCATACCGTTACACAATACTGATGTACAAACACTCCAACACGCATTTGTTAATCATTAATACTTTCCTAATATAAAAGAATAATATCTCATCATGTGTGTTCTGTATGATTCTCTCTTGTTGTCTCTGTCTAAATCATTATTTACCAGGCTTACTTTTTCAGCCGAAATTGAAAAGACCAAGCTGATTTTCTGTGCTAATTTGGGGAAGCATATCAGTGTTGCTCCTATGGGCTTCAGTACACCGCACAACGCTATGTTTCCTCATCTCACTTAAAAATGAAATCAGCCTTGAGGAGCCTTTTCAGAAGCTTTTTTTCTTTGCTAGATAGTACGCATGGCAAATAATGTTATAAGCAGAAACAGCAATAGAGAATCATACAGAACATACATAATAGGATTACCTTGCTAAAAGACAACCCCACTAATGCATTAGTTTCACATGGATAAACAGTGCAGTTTTGAGTCTCGTCATTTTGGCTAGACCTCTACAGAGGACTGTGTAACAGTGCGGAGGCTGGGTGCGTACCGGCGACCTCGCGCTCTGCAAGTGAGCATCTTAACCGCAATGCAAAAAAGCCGGGCTCAGACTAGAAACTTGCTTGTTGTAATTTTCCCCCTGCAGTGGTGATTGCCAAGACACAGTTTTAGGATGCAATGAAGAACACATGCCCCAGTTATGTTGTACATATTAAGTAGGGCTTCTGTTTTTTGTTTTTTATTTATTTAATTTTCCGGTGCTTATTTTAGCTATTTTCGAGTTATATGTAAATCGTTTTTTTCAGGGCTTTTGCTTTTTATATACTGTATGAAATTACTGTTTTCAGTTACTTGTTTTTTTTTTCTGTCACACTATGCATAAGAAAGAATCGGCTGGGTGCCGTTTTTATTTAATACAAAAAATAAATCAAAGGTTTAAAAAAAAAGATACTTATGCTCACAGAGCAAAATAAAGGGTTAACAAAACAAATCTCGAACACCAAATAATACGAAATACCGGTCAGGCTGGGCAGATTGCCTTCACTGTTCCTGTATAGTCTATTCAGTTTTCTCTCGCTCTCTCCGCTCTCGTTCCTCCTCTTGAACACCAACCACCCCGAGTGTCGAGAGCTGCAGGCTTTTTATATCATGGCCGAGGGGTTTAACTAATTGGTAATCATCCTATTACCCCTCGGCCACAATCTGCACGGGTTTATTTATTACAATGTGGATGGGGCTTCCCATCCACGCTACTAAATAATAAAATAAACAAACGGCTACGCCATCACATATACAATAATAAATCATAATAATAATAATACAAAATAACACAGGGGCGGAGGGGGACCCCGATCTAAAAGTAAACAAACAAAACAATGTACAGGGCACCTCGCCCTGTCACAAATCCTTATGGTCACGGGCATATTCTTCTGGTTTTTGTGTGTGTAGGCATTTTTTTTATATTTCGCCACAATTTGCAATTCTGTTTTAAATTCCACGAGCGTGTAAATACTCCCCATCGACGTACTGTAATATATTTAAATCTTGTGAGCAAGAACATCTCATTTTAAATATCGCGAGCATGTTACAATCCTCCAATAGAAATGTAGAAATTTGCTGCCACTTAGCAGATGGGGTGGGATTAAATTATTCAGAACGAATCAATACATGATACAAGTCAGGAAAGAGGGACATTGCCCAACTGCACTGGGAAAGTTAGTTTTTTTGTAGGTATTTTATTTATTTTTTTCACAGGGATAGGGGTTAAGTCAATGTGAATTGGGCAACCATTCCAGTGTTTTTGCAGTGTTTACTGGATATACACCAATTTCAATTTTTTTGCATCTGGGGTGTTTTATCAGGGTTTTATCGGTTAAAACCAAAAATCGATACCCTAATATTAAGCTATGTTTAAATGTTTACCAGATGTATCACTCCTTCCCTATCTCCCATAATATATATGACTATCAATCTGTGTTGTGTAAAACAATATGTTCCCTGTTTGTCATGTAGAGCCTTTACTGGGAATCAAAAGTTCTTCAAAAGAGGTTATTTGTGAAAGCCTGCCACATCTGTAGTCTGTAACACTGGGTTTGCTAAACTACATTAAAAGAATGTGCACACAGACAATTAGTCAATATGGTAAGCGCCAGGTCCTGCTGATTTCGGGCACAAGAGCTGTTTTAGTCTGTGATGTCCGTCCAATAAAGATAAAATGACGCAGTAATGTCAACAGAACATCCAGATTGTTCTGGATTTTATTAGCACCTTACACAACTTGTTTAAACTGCTGCAACCCCTATTACGTCTTTATATGCTGATGAAAAAATAAAATAACATACATTGCAAACTAGAAACTGTTGCTTCTGTAATCACTTTCTGTAATGTAAGCTAGATTCACTCAAGGGGTCTCACTGAAAGAGACTAATGCTAATAAGAGGCACTGGTACGAAATTGGATTTTAGTCTTGGTTTAGCGTGCGATATGCATTGTCATTTTTTTACTTGTATAAAACTAGGAGAACTGTTTTTTAAAACATTTATTTCCAGGGAGAAAAGACAATCTACAGTATTTCAAAATATGTTCTAAGAGTCATATTAGTTGAAGAGAGACATATTCCATTGCATTGTAGAGTTGAGGGAGTTACTTAATGAAAATTCAGTGCCAAAGGGATACAACACAGATGCTATTAAAAGTTTAACTTCTGTTACTTATTTTTCAGAGCGTTCGGAAAAATGTCTTGACGCATTATCTAATAAAACAGCTTCTACCTTATATGGATAGAAACAACTTTTTTCTTTTCTTTTTCACATCCTCTCCAGTACAGACTTGCATATGTACTGGCAGGAAGGTTCAAAACTAAACGCTTTACAAAGCACCATATACTGGGCTATATGGCACCCAGTTGTACCAGTACTTGCATCAGCTTGAACTGCTCCATACCTTGCCATATTCTACTACTGCTCTAATTATAACTACTTCCTGTACCTTGTAATTGATTTTACTCTTATATGTATCCGTATTCATGTTTTTTGTAATTGCTTTTATTTGAAATCATTCTCATCCATTTATTGTGAGACGTAATTGTAAGTGACTCTGCAGCTGATGCATAGTTCACACACCCTAGTCTCTGTAAGTCGCCTTGGATAAAGGCGTCTGCTAAATAAACAAATAATAATAATAATAATAATCGTATTTACTACGTGCTCTTACTGGACATTACTCGTATAAGCAAATATTGTTTTCCATAACTTAACTACTCTTGGTCAAACTCGTTCTTAAATGTAATTATTTACTGTATTCTTTATTTTGCTCTTATTTGTACTTTATAACTGCTGTTATCTGTAATGTGATATTCTGTAATGTGATACTTTGTACTGTGATATTTTGTAACAATTGTAAGTCGCCCTGGATAGGGATTTCTGCTAAGAAATAAACAAACAAACAAACAAACAAACAAACAAATAAATAAATAAATAAATAAATAAATAAATAAATAAATAATAATAATAATAATAATATTTTTTATTCTGTTTTAAACCCTGCAAGATGAACTTAGAGATGTTACTGATATCTACGGTATTCTGAGTCATGTTAGTGTGTGGTCCCTTGGGTAAAATTCAAAGTAATTTCAAGGAGCTTCAAAACCATCTGGAATCCTCCATGGGGAAACAAGTCCAGGGGCCACTTTTATCAATAGTTCTCATGGTATCTATCTGTTAAGAAGATGTAGCAGCTACACTTTGTGCATTTGTAATGTATACTGTAGTTAGAGCTTCTGATTGTTGGGGATTATGGACCACAGTCATAAAAAATAAAACAAGCAATGAATTACATTTTAAAGAGTAAATCATGTAATTATTGTTCTTTTTTTCATTCCCCTTACTGTTCTTTGGGGTTTGCAAGCATTCCGAGCCCTATTGTGAGTATCATTTTTCTATAAATCTGCCTTCACCTGGCTTTGAGTTTATCTGGTGTTAACTGGCTCACTGGTGTGAGTTTTATGTGGTGGATTAACACAGATTGATTTGCTCAATACAACAATTAGTCAGTTTAATGATAATACTTTATTAACCATCAAAATCAGCATGCAACACAAACAAGGCATTAATTGTGCATAATTGCGAATTTCTGAGACAACAGTGTGCAAAGTCTTCATCCCTCTGCTCTAACAAAGGATCTATAAACAAGCCTTTTTGTACCTAATCTGTGGTGACATCATTCTTCAATCATTTTTTTATTGTGTTGCTTTTCTCCATTACAGCTTTGGTATCCTCTTGGTCCTTCTAATAAACATGCTCACCATTCATTCATGTGACACACACACCCTGCTAATAAGATATATTATTACAAGAGATTACAAGACACAGGAAGAGTACAAGACACAGACAACCTCCATATATCATACCCAAATAAGGAATGTGTCGGTAACTTTCCACAAGCTTGCCTTTACACTGAATTGAAGGAAATACACAGACAAAGCCTAGCAACATATAAATAGAAACATATGACACACTTCTAACACAGGTAAGTGCCTAGACTGAACAGACTTCTTTATTATTATTTATTTCTTAGCAGACCTTATCCAGGGAAACTTATAATTGTTACAAGAGATCACATTATTTTTACATATAATTACATTATTTTTTACACACAATTACCCAATTATACAGTTGTTTTTTTACTGGAGCAATCTTGGTAAAGTACCTTGCTCAAGGGTACAGCAGCAGTGTCCCCCACCTGGGATTGAACCCATGACCCTCCAGTCAAGAGTCCAGAGCCCTAACCACACTGCTGCCCCATCAGCATTTATCCCATCTACTCTCTGTCTATATAAATATAGTAGGTGGGGCTGGCAGGTCACATTGTCACAAGATTTGAATGTAAAGAGGAAACTCTAAAGAGTGAAATACATTTTATGCAATTTGTTCTCGATTAAATGTTTGTTCATAGGTACAGTATTTATATTCATGGACACAGAACAGAAACTGCACACAGCAGTGAAACACTAACATGTACTACACTTCAAAACACCTCAAAAACAACGAACAGAGAAAACAATATTCTGCACCATATTACATGTGAACATTATATTTTACCACCAAATGCTCCTTGATATTGCACCTAGTTATTCAAAATGCTTATAACACAAGTGCCTGGACCTCTCTAATGAAACAGTATGGTGAGACTCAAGGACAAGGAGGAGACACTTGTTTCACCACAGTATTAAACACGCTTACCAGAATTCCTTTGTATGTTGACCTCCACTGTTGTGATGAACTATTTAAATAATCCATAAAGCGGCAGGAAGTGTCTGATGACCATAAGACATAAGCTACATGAATCCCTCTGGTATTTTCCACCAGCCTTGGCATTTTATCACTAAGGACTATCAAATGCAGTGGAGCGATTATTTAGACTGTACCAGTGAACTCTCTAAAAAATGGTTTTGTGAAAACATATAAATTCCTTGGTTCATGTTGGTTCATGTGTGTATAGCTGTTTAACTGGTTAGGCATTGAATCCGGGTGGAACGGGAGAAACAGGAGAGCCAGGCTGATTTGGCATCATTTTGATGTCTGCTTCTAAGTCCTGATTTGCCCTCCAGGCTAGATGCCGTACCACCTGGTGGTACAGTGGCCAAGACCCAGGTATTTTGGGCTGTTGAATCCCATAATCTGGAGTTCATTGAAGCACTTTATATTAAACAGTAAATTACATTGTGATTTATGTAGTCTCTACTCCATATTTTGTGTGTGTGTTTTGAATTATGTTATGGGTTTTTTTTGCAATACTTTCTCTATCTCATTTTTTGCAGTCTTTGTAAAATAAAACAAGACGAAAAGAAGAAAAAAAACATCATGCTATCAGAGACCAGTAAAAATACAGTCAGGCAGAGCCATAAACAAGCAGGTACAATGGTATTTTAGGTCAGTTGTCTCTTCATGGCTTGAAAACACTAAGAAGAACAGAACAGTGATATCACTATTTAATAGTAGACAATCTGCACACAAAATCATCCCTATAAGCTAGTTGGGTTTCAAAAACCAGAGAGTGTTAATAGGCATTTTCCAAACCACTTCTTGCAACCCGTAGATGCTGTCATGCTTTTGTGTTGGGTCCTGAGCTCAACGTCACTATGTAGCATGGATTTAAGTTCAGTAGCAGGCTGAGTCAAAAGGTAAGAACTTTAACATTGGTGCAGACGATTAAAACGCAGAAGACAATAATTTGCCTTGTTATCCCAAATGCATGCACAAATGCAATTTAGAAACAAAGTTTCTGCGTTTTGCATTCCTTTACCTCACCCCACTCCACCCTTGCACCTCCTTGGTCCACACGGCCAGGCAATCACCCGTCTGCCAAGAAGGTTCAAGGAAAAATGATCTGTATAGTAACTTACATAAAATCAATTACATTATTTTAAAGTTACAGGGTGTTTTTCTGATCTCTTGTAGTTAAAGCATAGGCTAGCAGCACCTCGTAACCTACGTTTAAGCATTCCTTTGGTAATCAGGCGCTGCCACTGGAATGTGGCATTCATACAGTCTATCATGTAATTGAAAATTACTGTCCACTTGTTACTACAGTGTAATACAAGAGAAAACTGTGGCCTTACTGACGTGACAGTATACCATTGCTGGAAACCAAAATATTAAACTGATCTTGAGTCAGATACTTAATGATATCCCATCACTTCTGTTGCATATTAGAAGTGCCACACAGCTTGCTAATGTATAACAAATATCCAAAGAAGTAAAAGCAGAGATTGACTTCAAATAAGTAACGCATCATTGGAAATGAACCAATTTACTCTAATTCTACCACTTCGAAAGATTGCAGAGCTGTGTATGTATTCACAATGTGTGACAAAGTGATACAGATTACTAATAATACCCCAAATCAGGCCCAAGCCTCCAGAACACAGTGAGTTATATTCAAGAATGAAATAACCTTTCAGGTGGCTGGTTTGCATCTGTTGTAAAAATAGCGAAGACTGACATTATTTTGCTATAGAAATCAAGGTTGCTAGAATAGGGTGATTCAGTAGCTTTGTCCTGAACCTTGTAAATGATTTTGTTAAGTGCCATTTTGTTCTATACCATTGCATGTGTTTGTGAGCATTTTGTAGGAATGTGAGTGTGTCAGTGGTGTATTGTATTGACCCAATGCCTTGGTCTCATGTTGTTAACTTATATCTTCCATTTTAAAACTGAACTCAATAAATCACCCTAATAATAGTGTACTTAAACACTGAAACATCCTAGTTTGATGACAGTTTCCATACAAACAGATTGTGATAGCAGCATCACTAGTCAGTGTTTTGAATGTAAAGTTAATGTATGAAAGGTGCTCCTTACTTATTCCACTGCCCGTTCAGGCCATTTTATTTAAGTTGAATTAATTGCCTCCCAGGTTTGTCAAGCAAGACGACTTACAGTTCTTACAAAAAACACATTACAAAAATCAGATCAGTCCAGAAACGGAGCAATAGCAGTTTGATAAGCGGGATCACGGCTAATACTGAGAAAGAAAAAAAGATGGTACTGTAACAGAAAACAAGTCAAATAATTTAAATCAATTAGAATAGGTAACATGTACTCATATTTGTGTGACACCTGTCAAAATTATGGAGACAGAATTAGAGAAATCTTAAAATCACTTCCCAGCAAACAGCACAGCATAGAAACATCTGTATGGCCTTTTAAATATTTAGCTTATTAGCTATGCTAATGCCTGTGATGAAGATGATAAACATTAGATACGAATGTATGCATGTGCGCAAATTTCACCTGCTTAAACACAAAATTATTTGAATTGCTCTGAAGGCCAAATTTGAATGAAAATGGCTAAGTTTTGCGATAACCGTGACAGGCTTGCAATATACAGAATGGTTCCATTACTTGCCTTTAGTTAAGTGCCCTATCCTCAGCAATATTGGCAAAGGGCCACAGTACCCAAGGCTCAATTCGTAAAATATCCCTGTAGTTGCATTCTCCAAAGGCTCCCTTTCCTTTTCATGCCACTCACCTGGTAATTCCACACTCAGGTATAAGGACACAGCTGACTTTTTTTTAAAGTATTGTTATTTATTTGATATCAGAAGCATACTTTGACACCCAAGATCTGCATTCCATGCTATTGACTATGCCATACAGGTGTGGTAGGAGCAGGGTGCTTGGTAAATGGGGAGAGCAGTTTTAGTAATTTTAATTTTCAACAGTATAAAATATGTGCTACTGTGTTGCCAGGGATATAGGAATATCCCAGTTATTTTGGAGAGGTTAGCTGCATAGTAACAGAAGTTAATGAGAAACAAAAAGAGGCTATATTTGTTGCTTGACTTGTGAACTGTACTGTAGTGATTTCAGCTCCATGCTATTATTTTGGTTTATTCAGCCAGGTTTAATATCTCCCAAGACTATATGCCAAAAGGAAATTCTCTTAAAACTACTTCTGGAAATAATGTGTACAGCTAAAATGCTATAAATCCTATCTACTGTGCACCACCAATCCCATTTCATTTACACATCACAGCCAACCAGAAGTAGTATGTAACATCCTGTACACTCTCCAATCATTTTTATATTTTTACAGTTTTCTAATTGCTTCCCACTCACCTCGTCTTCGTATTCTGGTGTATTTTTTATACGTACATCGACCGAAGCTGGTGACTCAGTGAGTACAATAAGTTGCGTTACAAATGGGTTGCAGGGACGGTGCACAAAAACAAAAGCAAAATGTTTGCCAAAGACAAGAGCTGACCACCGTACACTCCTGAGTTCTTCCTCTGCCCACTCCAGTCCATCTCTCGGCTGGTGCATTCTGTCAGTCCTCCTGATCACAGTAACAGGTTATCAAGTACTCTTGACAGTGCCTCCAGGTGGCTCGTCTCGCTACTTGGCTTTTTCGCTATTCGACCAACCCCTACAGCTATCACAATTCCCTACATATACTCTGGGCTCATGAATCCATTCTCAACCACTCATTAACAAATTGGTTAATCATGGACTTCATAAGGAGAAAACCCAGAACACCTGTGTAGCTGCCCATCTCAATATGGCTGCCACAACCTGACTCTAAACCTATTGTCAGCTCCATCTCGATAAGGGTACATAAATTGGTCTTGTTAGTCTCCCTATCTGTCGGGAGGCCACACTTCACCCCTTTTACACACCATTACCCTGTCACAGAGATCTTGTGTAGTGCCAGAGATCCAAGAATATCACGTACTGTACACTCTTAAAATAACAGATAGCAGTAGTACCAGTGTCTCAAGCTGAATAAACCCTAGCAGAACTATCTGGAGACTGCAGTACTAGCAATGGCAACACAGTGGATTTGGTACCATTGTGAGAAGGTGTTGTATTCTGTGGTGCAGCGCCAAGAAGCTAAGAAAGGGGTTAAATGGGCTGTTTACGACTATCCTTCTGAGTAAAATAACCACAGCACTATGAACGCTCGTGGCATAGTATAGTGGTTATATCTTCTTCTGTCACGATTTTTGTAATTACATTTTTAGAACTGTTTAAAGCAGTTTGTGTGATGGGGTTTGAGAAAACGCCCTGCGAAAACTTTGAAAAAACATCTAGGCATTATAAAATGGATACATAGATAAAAAAAAAACTTTACATGGTACAAAAATGCATGCTGTGAAGGGGCCACAACAAGTATAATGTATGAAAGTAAGAAGGCATGTTTAAACCTGCTGTTGAATGCAGAGGAATATTTTCCTTATATCAAGGTCAGCATTTGCAGTCCAATGAAGGTTTTTAGACACTTAAAGACGGCCGCACATATATTTCAGTGCATGTTTGTGCTTCTGGATCGTGTACTGCAGCAGTGATACATGATCTTGTTTACACTGTGGTTGAGGTTGATGTTGTGTGAGTAAAACAGCAAAGGAAACATGAAACTTGAGGCTCTACTCATAGATCAGTCACACTGAGGAATGTACTAAGGATCTGAAGAAAAGCCTGCAAAGTAACTGTACAGCAATGATCAGAATATGTTTTTCATATACAGCACAGACAGAGATATGTGGGAGTTGGTGGAGAAAAGGTATAGGTCAGATGAGGCCCATAAGGCTTACTCTAAATGCTATTCAATGGGGTTTTGTAACAGGGCGAGGTGCCCTGTACATTGTTTTGTTTGTTTTCTTTTAGATCGGGGTCTCCCCCTCCGCCCTGTGCAGTGTATTTTGTATTTGTTTTGTTTATTATGATTTAGTATTTAAATGTATGACGGCAAAGCGCCGCGAGTTTGTTATTGTTTTGTTTACTTTTTAAAACGTGTTCTGGCAGAGGTGAGATTGGTGCTCGTCCTCTGCCAGGAATAATTAAACTCGTGCAGAAGGTGGCCATCTCCCGAATTAATTAAGTGATTAATTCTGTTGCTAATCGGGAGATGGTCACCTGAATATAAAAAGCCTGCAGCTCTCCATGTTCGGGGTGGTTGTTGTAGGAGCGGAGAGCGCGGAGAGCGGAGAGCGGAGAGCGGAGAGCGGAGAAGTAAACGGTAAAATGGATAGGAACAGTGAAGGCGATAGCCCAGCCTGACCTATTCCGTGTGTATATTTTGTGTTCGTGATTTGTTTATGTTTACACCTTTTATTTCGCTCGGTGAGCAAAGTGTCCTTGTTTAAATATTTTATTTATTGTTGTGTTGTGCTGAATAAAAACAGCACAGCCTTTACCTGCAGTACTTCCCTGGTGTCAGTTTTCCTTCCTGCTTCTGCCTGACGTCAGACCAGTCAGTCACTCTGTCACACGTGGTGTCCAGAAGTGGGATCACCAGCGCCTCCTACACGCAGGCAGAAGTAGGGTACTGCAGTTTTTTTTTCTCGTGGTTTTTTTTTTTTTTTCATTGTGTGTGGAGAAAAGGAGTGAGGAGGAAGAAGGATGGGAGGAAAGAGGAGGATGAGAAGGCAGCAGCCACAACACCAGCCAGAGGAACAGCAGCCCGGGTGTTACTGCTGCGCTAAGCCTGGGCATTCCAGAACCAACTGCCCCTGGTACCCCCTCGGACAGCTACCCCAACTATGCCCCATCTGCGGAGGTAGGCACTACGTGGCCCGCTGCCCTGTCCATCAGGAGAGGGAGGAGCAAGGGTCGCCTCAGTCTCCACCACTAGCAGGGGGAGGTAGACTGCTGCTCCCACCGCCACAACAACAGCTGAACAAGAGGTGGTGGTCCCGGGTGCCAACTAAGTTTGGACCCCCGGACTGGGCAGCTGAACAGGAGCAGTGGAGGAAGGAGGGGGCTCCCATGTGCAGCGAGTTTGGTCACGTCAGGGAGGACTGCCCTCACGGGGACCCCCAGTTTGAAGAAGCGTTGAACCAGGGTCTGGAGAGGGATGCTGCAGAGTGGTTCTGGGCAGTGAACCAGACCCGGTCATCTCCAGCACACAAGAGGGAGGCGCCTGAACGTCCTGCGCCTAAAAGGAAGGAGCCCGAACGTCCTGCGCCTAAAAGGGAGGAGCCCGAACGTCCACAGCCCAAGAGGGGGGAGTCGGTGTGTCCACAGCCCAAAAGGGGGAAGGCCGAACATCCACAGCCCAGGTACTTGCCAGCAGAGGGAGAGTTCCTGCTGGTTCCACTTCCACCGCCCTGGGAGGACTGTGTGTCGCTCCCACCTCCGCCAGCAGAGGGTGAGTTCCTGCTGGTGCCACCTCCACCTCCATGGGAGGACTACTTGTCGCTCCCACCGCCACCAGCCGAGGGAGCATGCCTGCTGGTTCCGCCTCCATCGCCGCCACCAGCAGAGGGAGCATGCCTGCTGGTTTCACGGCTGCAGCCAGAAGGGGAGGAGCAGGAGCTGCCTCCTTCGCAGCCAGAAGGGGAGGAGCAGGAGCTGCCTCCTTCGCAGCCAGAAGGGGAGGAGCAGGAGCTGCCTCCTTCGCAGCCAGAAGGGGAGGAGCAGGAGCTGCCTCCACCACCACCACCCGAGGGAGAGCAGCAGGAGCTGCCTCTTTCTCCACCACCACCACCCGAGGGAGAGGAGCAGGAGCTGCCTCTCCCTTCACGACAGGATGGACTGAAACAGAAGGCTGGCAGTCCACAGCTGCCCTTGCACAGGCTGCTAAAACAAGCAAGGGGGAAAACCGCCGGGTCGCAGAGGCTGAGAAGAGGGCCAACCCAAGCACTGCCGCTGGTCCTGGTTCCCCTCCTGCAGTCGCCTCCCGAGGGTCCGCTGCCGCGGTCGCCTCCTGGGGACCGCTGCCGCCCTGTCGTGCATCGCTCGGAGATGCCAGTTCGCCATCGCTCGGGGATGCCAGTTCGCCATCGCTCAGGGATACCCGCCTCGCACCGCCCAAGGATGCCAGCCTCGCACCGCCCAAGGATGCCAGCCTCGCTTCACCCAAGGATGCCAGCCTCTCTTTGCCCAAGGATGCTTGCCTTGCATCGCCTGGGGCTGCCTGTTGCTCCGCATCACCTGGGGCTGCCTGTTGCTCCGCATCGCCTGGGGCTGCCTGTTGCTCCGCATCGCCTGGGGCTGCCTGTTGCTCCACAGCGCCTGGGGCTGCCTTTTGCTCCACACAGGGTACAGGGTATGAGGGAGAAGTGGAGTTCCCGCTGCCACCTCCATGGCCAGGGGCTCCACTCCCGAGTTCGCCTCCCGAGGGTCCGCTGCTGCTGCCGTCACCTCCCAAGGGTCCGCTGCTGCTGCCGTCGCCTCCCGAGGGTCCGCTGCTGCTGCCGTCGCCTCCCGAGGGTCCGCTGCTGCTGCCGTCGCCTGAGGTCTCTACACTGTGGCCGGAGCTCCATGAAGGGGAGCTGCCGGACATGAAGAAAGGGGGGGGGGTCAGGAGACCAGCTCCCCTCGCAGCAGGTTCGCTGCCGGAGATTGTGTGGTCGGAGCCCCACGGAGGGGAAATGCCGGCCATGAAGAAGGGGGGGAGGTCAGGAGACCAGCTTCCCCTGCCACACTTTTGCGGCAGGATAGTGTGTGAAGGGAGCCCCGGAAGAGGGATCTGCCGGCCACGAAGAATTGGGGGGTGCCGGACCTCCCACCATGGCCACCCCCATGGACACTGTGCTTCCCCTCTTCCGGGACTTTGAGACTGAGGGGAGGTGACCGTTAGCCATGTGTGCGTTGCACAAGGTGGGGATATGTAACAGGGCGAGGTGCCCTGTACATTGTTTTGTTTGTTTTCTTTAGATCGGGTCTCCCCTCCGCCCTGTGCAGTGTATTTTGTATTTGTTTTGTTTATTATGATTTAGTATTTAAATGTATGTCGCTAAGCCGCGAGTTTGTTATTGTTTTGTTTACTTTTAAAACGTGTTCTGGCAGAGGCGAGATTGGTGCTCGTCCTCTGCCAGGAATAATTAAACTTCGTGCAGAAGGTGGCCATCTCCCAATTAGTGATTAAGTGATAAAAAGTGATTAATTCTGTTGCTAATCGGGAGATGGTCACCTGAATATAAGAAGCCTGCAGCTCTCCATGTTCGGGGTGGTTGTTGTTGGAGTGGAGAGAGCGAGAGTGGAGAGAGCGAGTGTGGAGAGAACTGAGAGAGAAAAGTAAACAGTAAAACGGATAGGAACAGTGAAGGCGATAGCCCAGCCTGACCTATTTCGTGTGTATATTTTGTGTTCGTGATTTGTTTATGTTTACACCTTTTATTTCGCTCGGTGAGCAAAGTGTCCTTGTTTAAATATTTTATTTATTGTTGTGCTGAATAAAAATGGCACAGCCTTTACCTGCAGTACTTCCCTGGTGTCAGTTTTCCTTCCTGCTTCTGCCTGACGTCAGACCAGTCAGTCACTCTGTCACAGGTTTCCATTTTCTTCCATTGCAGCATCCAGTCTTGGCAGGATGTTGTAAACAGCTGATTGTAGCAGCATCATCATCACTGTCCTGGTAAAATAGTGTATAACTGGTGCAGATTTGCATTTGGATGTGATATTAAAGTTTATCATTGTGTTAGATGTTAAACTAGTTGTGACACTGGAGGGTTAACATAGTTAATGGTGAAAAATCTCATGGTCCCAATCTTCATTTAGGAAAGCTAGGATTAGAACAAGGCTGGGTGGGGGCCCCCGAGTGGCGCATCCGGTAAAGGCGCTCCACGTGGAGTGCAGGATGCGCCCATAGTTTGGAAGTTCCCAGGGGGCGGTGCACAATTGGCCGAGGGCCACCCGGGGAGGGAGGGCTTAGGTCAGCCAGGGTGTCCTTGGCTCACCACGCACCAGCAACCCCTGTAAACTGTCCAGGCGCCTGCGGACTTGTCTGTAAGCTGCCCAGAGCTGTGTTGTCCTAAAACGCTGTAGCTCTGGGTTGGCTGCATGGCAGGCCTGCAGAGTGAAAAGAAGCAGTCGGATGATGGCACACGCTTCGGAGGACAGCGTGTGTTCATCTTCACCGCTCCCGAGTCAGCACAGGGGTGGTAGTGGTGAGCTGAGCCTAAAAATACAATTGGATATTTCAAATTGGGAGAAAAACAGGGTAAATCAAATGACTACTAAATTTATAAAAGAAATAAAATGAACAAGGCTAGGTGAAATGCATTTGCTTTTAAGGCACGTGATATTAGGGCGATACAGGAGATGTAAACGTCTCAATGAGTTTAAGATGAATCAACATAATTTAATTAATGATCTTTTGGAGTGTGGATTGAATCATCTGTGTGTATTGTCTTTGTATTTGTGTTGTGATTTAATAGTAGAACAACTACTAATTTGACAGAGTAGAATAGGTTGGTGGCAAGCTTTTCAGGTCCAGGGCCTTCTTTCACAGAAGTTTCCTTACACTTTCCCCTCCTCTTCACCTGCAATTTATGTGATTTGAAACCTTATTATCTCTACTAATTGTAGGTCTAATGTGTGACTTCAATTGGATCAAACATTGTGACCGCCCCACCCCCAATAACTGGGGTAGCAGTCGCCTTCATAGTACTTCTATTTAGGTACCAAAGCACAATACAGAAATTGAGTTGTTTTTTTTTTTGGATATTGATTAATCTTGTATTTGATGAAGTCTGGTGCTCTATTTGTGAACATACTATTTCGTAGTACTTTCTCGTGTGTACGCTTTATTTAAAAACTTTTATTAATGTTTTAAATGTATATGTTAATGGATTGCAATTGCCACCAGATGCTTCAAAATAAGTTGACGTGCGATTAGTCAACTGTCACTTGTGATGAGACAAAGGGATTTTGGCTTGAAATTCCACCTCCCAACAGCAGAGGGTGTCAGCCGAGCCTAGAGTACCCTTCACCAGGATTACATGAGTGAGACAGAAGTCTCTATTGTAGGCCATGTCATCCTGATGGAAGGCAACAATCTGTGTCAGAGGAGAATTAAAAACACTTGTAAATTAGCGATCAGTGTTTCCATGACTGCAGGGGCAGCGCCACAGATACAAGAAGGAGCAGGTTGTTGTACACCAGGGTTGGTGCTTGGAACGGGGCTCAAGAGGAGAAGGGGCAGAATTGGCAGTCTGCAAGCTACAATTTTCTAAAATATAAATACCTGTGTTTCAGTCTATTTTCTTTTTCCTTGTTTTATATACAGACTGATAACCTTCCGGAGTCGGGACACACACACCGGAGCACGTTCTACAAAAACGTTAATTTGTTTTTGATTTCGCCCTCATGTCTTCCCTCCCTCACAGTTTTGCTTTTGTTTAAAAATAAACAGAACTTTCACTTCCACCTGCAAAACGTTGTGTGACTGTCCTTCTTTTCTACCATCCTGCCACACACTTTTCTATTCGACTCGTCGAATATTCGGTGCTATTGTGAATCCTGGAATCTGAATTTTAAGAATACAAATAAAAAATCTTTATTAAAGTTGCAGCAGGATTGCTCTTGTCTTTTACTCAACCTCCTGTATTTCAGCCCTCTCTCTCTCTGTGACTAATACCTTTTCTCCAATATTAATTTGTGCCCAAGTGACTATCTGAAAGAGAGGCAGTATTATGGACCAGATGTATTAAGCTTATACAACTCCAGTGCAAAGTTTGAGTCATATAGCAAAAGAAGTTACTGTATTAAAACTAGATATGAAAAGAACAACGTTTTTTTTTTGTTTGTTTTTTTGTGGTATCTTTTAATAGGACCAGCTGGTATAAAATAGCTTTCGAGATCACTCTCTTCTTCAGTTGAGAAGTTCCTCTTACAGGTCTGTTCAACCTCAGAAATTAGAGACCTGAGAAGAAACCTTTGAGGTTTCAAAAGCTATTGTATTTATATACAGTATATATTCCGCTGATCTTGTACTTCCCATATGTGGACCAGCACGGCCTGTCCTAAAAACTAGATCTTCATGTAACGGGCAGCACAAACAAAAAATACCTCTCTTCCTCTGTGGTACTTTCTCAAGGTTCTGAAGTTCTATTTTTAATGAAGGGACAAGATTATCATATCAAAAAACAAACACTGTAACCCAGCCTTCAAGGACAGTATATAAAACAGACTGGAGAAACAATGTATCTTTGTAGCACTTCAGATAATAAACATTTGCTTTGTTCCTATAGCGACTGCAGTGAATAAATGTTATGGCATTCCAGACGAAGCTGCTGACATGATCTGGTGCTGAGGTCAAGCCGCCTCAGAGTGGCTTTGTCGTCCCGAATCTATTATGTAATGGATGTCTTCCCTTGCCTGCTGATTCATCTTACAGCACCCTCCATGACATCCCACAGTAGCGGCACAGTTTCTATCCATATAAGGGCAAGGCTACTGGTTCAGTGGAGATCTTTCATTTCCCACGGAAGTTCAGGGCTGAGACGGCATGTACAGAAAGAACACAAGAAGGCTCTCATTCAGTACTGCCATCCCGCATCTGCATCCCAGGAATTTCATTTCAATGTTTCAGCTATTTGCATTTCATGGAATTTGAAAATGAGTAACAGCAAATAGAAAGACCTCATGGGCTTCTTGCTGTCTGTCTAGTGTTGAGTAACTGTCGTTATTGTCATTGGCAATGGATTGTGTTAAATTCAAAAATACTTCAACGTTTTGTCAATGAATTTCCTAAGTTTCTTTTAGTATTTCTGCATGTACCACTCAAGAAAACATTAAAGTGCTGTAAAAAACAAACAAAAAGAAGCCGATAGTCTAGTTACAGGTTCTAGATATCAGTCTCCAACTTAGTATAGGTTATAACAAAATTAAACAGGTTTTATTTGTAATCATATTCTTAATATTTACCTTCTATTTTAAGAGCATTGTTACCTTTTACAATGTACAGTGGATGCAGACAGGGCAGAACAGTAGTACCCTTGCCCCATCTTCTACTGAACACTTCCAGAACTCATGTGCTGCAGATTGGGGTTCACTTGCGGTGCTACATGGTGCCATTATCCTCAGTATCCAGAATATGTATCTGATTGAAAGCATTTGAAAGTATTTCAGATTCTGATTCTGAAAGCTCCTGTAGAGAAAGAATGAGTAGCAGTGTAGAAGTGTCTTTTAGAATATGCTTCGATGATCCTTTGGACAAACAACCATAGACTGTATGTCATGTGGATTAGAAACCTCAGAACTTTCGTCCACCAATCAGGAAGCTGCATTGCACAACCACATGGTAGAGGACAGCGGAACGCTTAGCTTTGTTCAAGTGAAACTGATGAAAAGCAAAACATTAAAAAATTAGAGATTTAAAATGTTTAACCTAACAATAAAGGCACTATTTCTAATTGCAATAAAACCCTGATTATCGGACCTCAGAAGTTGACCAAAATGCCCTCTAATTGTGATTCTATTACCTAAATATTTGATATCACTATTTTGAATGTGACTGTGAGCCTGCCGACAAGGAAGTAAGCTTGAAGTTTAGATGGAGCCCCGCCAGTGTCACACACAATGATAGAAGCAGTGCAGTATAAGCAAGGTCTGATCTCCTTTTCCACTTCAATACTACATCGCTACCTCCAGGTCTTGCAGTCACTCTGGCTGAGCTGTGTATAGGAATCAAACCCAGCTTGATGGCTCAGCTCCTAGTCCTCCTCTTCTCTAACCACGAGACTACACTGCCCCCTATCTTTCACTGAGCAACAGATATCCTGGCAACCATCAAATGACCCACGTAACTGAAACAATATGGAGTGACTCACTGCTTTGTTTAGAGTCTCATGATGAGGTAAGGATCCTCTGAACGACTGTTGCGTCTCACGTGGGATGCTGTTTTGGCATCGCTCCACAGCACAGCTGCTCAGTGTACTTTATCTACAGAGTGACCTCCCCCAGTTAACTTGAAATCTCCAAATTATTCGTTCAATTAAGGATTTAGTTAAGAGCTCGGTTGGAATGAAAACCATAAGACACTGGGGTCCCGAGGACTGGGTTTGGGAAGCCCTGCTTTATCACGTAAACCAATTGTAGAACAAAATCCTCTTAGAAATATGAATAAATCTCATCAGTATTGTTTTTCTCCTCATTGAAAAGGCCAAACATACTGTAAATAAAGATATTTCTCATGGAGCGTTGCATACTTGTAGGGGCTAGTTTGAGTTATGGAATGCAAGTTGCTTGATCTCTGTAGCACATATTTTTACCATGCATTTGTTTTGTTTGTTTTTTGTTTAGTAACCTCCATAGTCATCAGGGGAACATAACCTCAGATAAAGTTACAATTCAACAACGATTTGGAAATTACTGTATCTGTCTGTTCTTTTAATTAGCTAGGTTAGACTGACATCAGGCTATTAAAATATACAGTTTGCAAAAAGATTGTTGTGGCTCCTAAACTGAAATACATGCAGATGTAAGTCCATGGCCTGGCTCCATTGTTATCATAGACACATAGTCAAAGAAAGCAGAAGGGTTCGGCAGGATTTATTGTCTATCTTTGAATGTGCTCGTCATTGAATAGCTGTGGAATAAGATACTGTATCATGTGAAGGATGTTGGCAAAACCATTGCAAGCTGACAAAGTTGGTATGGGTTGTCATTTTATTATTCTCATTATTAATAGCAACAAATTAAACTTCTAATGATAAAAGGTTATTTGTATTTTCTTCAGTAATCAGACAACCCTGTTTATTACACTGGTTTAGCTGTTTTGGTCAGATTAGGAAAATTTTTTTTTTTTAAATTAAGTTATTTAGGGACACCAGCCCTCCATGACTGGAATTGCCCACCCCTGGTCTACAGCCATCATTTCAGTTTGTATTAGGTATCATAAACATAACCAAGGAAGCATGCTTTCCAAATAAGGACAGTATGTGTTAAGCTCAAGTTTAAAACAGTGTGAATTTCATGTACATCATTAAAAAATCAGAACATACTTGGGACACATTTATCTATCTCTGTTCAATGTCAGGGTGGGCGTTGGGAATAACTCTGCATTTCCTGGTGAAAGTGATAATGACTCAGTGACTTGCCAGCTGGAATCAATAACCTTAATGTCTCCCATGACAGCACATTTACTGAAAAAAATCTACTCTTACAAGTCTGACTAGTCTCCTACTTGAATAAATGGTCATGGTACTAGAGTTGGTATCCACCATGATCCTATTGCAATAAATGAATGCTATCTTGTAGTCCATATCAGTACCAGATCCACCATACTTTTCATCATGGTTTCTGAAATATTAAAGAGTTTTGCTGGTAGATTTATCACAGATTCATCAGAATATACACATCACTGTATTTGATATGCTCAATTTGATTGGTTATTTCTTATCGTCTGTCGCAGATCTTTTCAATTATTGGCGATATTCTTCAATAAAACAGTTGAAACTTATAGGAGGGCACTAGAGCAAACATTTGTCTTCTTGAATTAGGGCTTGGTTTGATCAATCTATACCTGACGGGATAAGTCACAGCTAGATAGTATTAGATCACATCACAGCACCGGGTAAACACCCTTGATTGCTTCATTAACTTATTTATAGGGGTGGATAGGTGGTTGATGCAGTCCTTGGTGATTCTCCAGTGCTGTAAATTATTATTATTATTATTATTTATTTCTTAGCTGACACCCTTATCCAGGGCAACTTACAATTGTTACAAGATATCACATTATTTTTACATACAATTACCCATTTATACAGTTGAGTTTTTACTGGAGCAATCTAGGTAAAGTACCTTGCTCAAGGGTACAGCAGCAGTGTCCCCCACCTGGGATTGAACCCACGACCCTCTGGTCAAGAGTTGAGAGCCCTAACCACTACTCCACACTGCTGCCCTACCACTAAATGTCCCTATAAAGTTCAGCTGTGGCAAATCAGCCCTTAAATCAAGTAGACGCAAGTTTGTTATTGATTATTGACCAGCTTAAAACCACCACTAAATACAATAGAAATGCAAAGGAAGTAGGTGTGTGTGGTAACACGTTTATGGGTACCATCCCACTTAGTTTGTGATGGCCTACCAGGGTGCTGGTTATATGTAACCCTGGCGACAGATCCAGGGCAGTCAAGATCCAATGTATTTTAAAGTTTTCTCAGGTGCTGGCAGTTTTTGCTTATTCTGAAAACCTTCGATAGATCGCTGAGGAATGAGAAAATATACATTCTGACTAAATGTACTGTAGGTGCTGGTGGAAACACATCGTGCTTCAACAGTTACTGGGTTTTAGCTAGAGACGAGACTACCCACTTTTTCACATCAGGTCTATACATCAGGTCTATACTGGATTCAGTACCCCCTGAACTTATTTCAGATAGACACTGTAACCTCATTAAAGTAAGATGGGAATGGGAATTCCAGTACAGGTGTAGTTGATAACTGGTACTGTAATGATAACAGCTGAGGTACTGTAGCTGACTCTGTTTTGAAATGTAAATGCAGAGGCAAAGTCACATTTGGAATAAACAATTGTAAAGGTATAAAACGAGTTATATTGTAAAGCAGTTATGAGTAGTTTATTTTATAAAATATTCTCTCAACATTTTATTTAGCATTTGCACTTAGTGTTCATGAATGACCTGCTTAAAGTGTAGCTACAAAATGCTTACATAAATCTTACCTGTTTTGCACTTCTATTAGCTACATAGGTCTCAATGTCCATGTGGTCAAAGCGTGTTACTGGCTGGAAGCATGTCAGTCAGGAGGGGAAGCAGCTGGTTGGTTAATGTCAGGCAATAAAGCACTGAGGGGTAGGGACAATTTCACCCTGCAGGTGTAACGACAAAGGAACATGAAAGCATGTCTTGCAAACAGAGATTCGTTTAACCTAATATAGATACCAAATATCATATTTATTTGGAAGTTAAGAACAGGTAAGATTTATTGAATTATTTTGTCAGTGACAATTACTTTAATATGGCCAGTCTGATAAGAAAAATTATGTACAGTACACTATCTCACAAGTTTGACATTTGATTTTTCCTAATCTTCATTCCCCTAGCTTGTAGTACTTTCCAGACGCTCCCTCGATGTGAACAAACCGCTGGTTCAGGTATAGGTGCAGAATAATGAACTGAAAGGAGCCTCACTTCCCCTTTCCTTATTGGTTAGCATGCTGGGTGCGGGGCCCCCATTAGGTCGTCAAGGTCACACGGAATGCTCACACGGAACAATGCCTACCAGTGGCCAGCAGACCACGGCTCTGGCAGCGAGCTGGTGAGGCATGACTGTGCCCTTTCACTGGCATTATCAAGCATGTTGAAACCTCGGAGGGCACACTTCTTACCTGGACCACCTGTTGTGCTGCACAATAAGCTCATTATTGCTGCTCACTGGCCTTCCCTTGCAGATACATTTAAAATAGGTAAGGCTAGGACACTCGGTCTTTTGAGAGCAAGCTAGATCTTTACCGTACTATAATAAGTCTTTAGTTCATTGTTCTGTATTTTTCATTGATAATAGTAGCATTTTACAGTACAACTGATCATGTCTCTTATGGTATTCTGTCTCCCAAAGTGCTCTCAAGAACCATAAGACAGGGTCAACTGTATTTATTATCTTACTATAGACCATGCCTTAATAATAATTTTAAAAAATACATACAGTTATTGTCACTATCCATGTCTTTAGAATTTTTATTTCACATTTTTGTTGATAGTCTGTTGTGCACAAGACGACACTGGCAAAATAATGTGTTCTGAAATCTGATGTTTTACTTGGCTGAAAGTGGCTTTGTGATTAATAATGAGTTTTATTAGTTGGCAAGTGGGGACAATCTTGTCCACCTTCTTAATGAGTAAGTAACTTCAAACACATTTTATTCCCCCTTATGTTTTTATGTTGTAAGCAATCATGCACTACAATATGTACAGCGCACTGTGCAAGCGATAATATTGAAATGGAAGGAGTATCAGACCACTGCAAATCTACCAAGACCTGGCCGTCCCTCTAAACTTTCAGCTCATACAAGGAGAAGACTGATCAGAGATGCAGCCAAGAGGCCCATGATCACTCTGGATGAACTGCAGAGATCTACAGCTGAGGTGGGAGACTCTGTCCATAGGACAACAATCAGTCGTATACTGCACAAATCTGGCCTTTATGGAAGAGTGGCAAGAAGAAAGCCATTTCTTAAAGATATCCATAAAAGTGTCGTTTACAGTTTGCCACAAGCCACCTGGGAGACACACCAAACATGTGGAAGAAGGTGCTCTGGTCAGATGAAACCAAAATCGAACTTTTGGCAACAATGCAAAACGTTATGTTTGGCGTAAAGCAGCAACACAGCTCATCACCCTGAACACACCATCCCCACTGTCAAACATGGTGGTGGCAGCATCATGGTTTGGGCCTGCTTTTCTTCAGCAGGGACAGGGAAGATGGTTAAAATTGATGGGAAGATGGATGGAGCCAAATACAGGACCATTCTGGAAGAAAACCTGATGGAGTCTGCAAAAGACCTGAGACTGGGACGGAGATTTGTCTTCCAACAAGACAATGATCCAAAACATAAAGCAAAATCTACAATGGAATGGTTCACAAATAAACATATCCAGGTGTTAGAATGGCCAAGTCAAAGTCCAGACCTGAATCCAATCGAGAATCTGTGGAAAGAACTGAAAACTGCTGTTCACAAATGCTCTCCATCCAACCTCACTGAGCTCGAGCTGTTTTGCAAGGAGGAATGGGCAAAAATTTCAGTCTCTCGATGTGCAAAACTGATAGAGACATACCCCAAGCGACTTACAGCTGTAATCGCAGCAAAAGGTGGCGCTACAAAGTATTAACTTAAGGGGCTGAATAATGTTGCACGCCCAATTTTTCAGTTTTTTATTTGTTAAAAAGTTTGAAATATCCAATAAATTTCGCTCCACTTCATGATTGTGTCCCTATAGATAAAGGTTTTGCATCACCTAGAATTTTAGGATTGAGACATATTTAAAATAAAAATAAACTATCTGAACATAATTTATATTTTTTATTTACTATCATTTAATCAAAGAAACTACAAAATGATATCGCAAAAATCTACTGGAAGCAATAATAGTACTACAGTATTTCATGTTAGATTTCGAAATGTCACATTTTAAAATTTTTGTCAGTTTTTCGTGAAGTATATGGAAACTGCAGAGCAGTGTGTAATTCAATATGTTAACGTTACATTATTCAGCAGGTTTCATTCGACTTTATGAAGCAAAATTAGTTAATTCTATATGGTGATACAAAGCTTTTGGCCATAGCTATATTCACGACCTGCAAGGGCATAGGGCCTAATCACATGAACCTGTCAATTAAGGTAACTTTGAGATTGCTCACATGAAAAGCTGTTACACCAATGTTAGTTGCTTTCCTAATAAAATATCCTTTGGATAAAGGTTTTTGAGCAACATAGTTAGAGATAATAAAAATCTAGAGACACTTGCTGGCTCTTTTCCTGTGACTCCTGTGTTTATTTGCTATGTTTCCCAGGTGCACCGGCTTTGCTTTGTCAGTGTGACTCATCCATGCTGCTTGGGGCCGGCAGAGGAGTACACAATGTTCTCTCTCTCCCGCCGGCAGCACACAGAGCAGGCTATGACTCTATTGCCTGCCCTTGAACCTGTCAAGAAGATTAAAAGCGATGGTTTGTGGTGCACAAAAATAGCGGCTGGTGGCCAACAAAAATGGGGAGGCATAAAAAGCCCCCAGCAACAGTAGAATCTTATTATTGTATTCTGACTTTTGATATTATTATTTATTTATTTATTTATTTATTTAGCAGACACCTTTATCCAAGGTGACTCACAGGTGTTACAGGGCAGTACTGTACACAGTTACAATGCAAGATTAATATTTAAAGACAGTACAGTTTACAGTAAGTGCAAATAATACTACTAAAATACATTATGAACTAGGATGCAACAAGTTAGGATTACAATAAGTTATCTCTACAATGACATATTGGGTAAGCCTTTTATAATGTGGACTAACTGAGAATCTGAGCTGGATTTAACCCCAGGCCTTCAGAGATGAAAGACATGACAGGCTGGTAAACTTGTCTGCTGCACCACCGAGCCCCTTTGAATCAGGGCTGTTGCATAGCAACCCTCAAACAGAGGCAGGTCACTAGGATATGAAGGATTTCTTATTTCCAGAGTCCCTGCCTTAAGGGAGACGGTCTGCAAAAGCCCTAGTGCAACTGAGACCTGGAAACTTGCCACATTCTATATCACAGTAAGCCACTGTGCCAGCAGGCAACAGCATTTCCTTTTCTTATGAACACACAGGTCTGGTTAAACTTTTTTTTCTGCATACAGTAGGTCTACTGAGGCCTTATTTATAAAACTTTAGCAGACTGATAAATGACTTGAATTGTATAAAGATATAAAGCACATTAAATACACCGTGCAAATGATATCTGGTGATATTTCCTGAAACATCTGGTCAAGATGATTTAGCATTGTCATGCTTTGGGTTCTAGTATCAGAATTACAGCAGTTCTGAAAGGTCTGAAAAAAGATCCTTCTAGCCCCGGGGACAGGCACACTGCAGCTCTTCCTGGCAAAGACGACAGCATTTAGAAATTGGCTTTCCTGAATTCGAACTTATTCCTTTGCAACCGGCCAAAGAAACATTCTTTATTGGTGGTGTATGTGCCTGCATTCGTTGTAACTGTATAAATTATTCATTGTATAGGAAAGCTTGGGAGTCATTTCACAATTGTTGTGTAATTAGAAAGGGTGCTTTTCCATAAACAAATTCCAACATTGTTACTCCCAGCACACTGAAAAATAAAAAAGTAATTGTATGTAAAAAATAATGTGATATCTTGTAACAATTGTAAGTCGACCTGGATAAGGTCCTGGATAATATATATATATATATATATATATATATATATATATATATATATATATATATATATATATATATATATATAACAGCTGTAGTTATTAAATGAACCTTGACACTAATTCACAGCAGCCCCATTTGTTATTTCTTATAATGTATGGAGCGACTTTTTTTTTAATCGATGTCAGACTCTGCCTTCTTCAACCTGCTTCCTCTTCACAAGATATATATCAAAGGCAGTTTTCTTTCTTGTTTCCCAATAAATGATTCTCAATAGGTTTCAGTATGGCACACAGTCAGTGGTTTAAAGACACACTGAGGATTCAAAGAAAATAAATTGGGAAAGTCTTACTTGATGTGACAACATAGGAATTATGACTTTATGATGTAACACACTTAGTTATGAGTTATGAGTACATTTAGTCATATTGTTACTTCTCCTCGGAATGCATGACATCAAGTTCAGGACTTCATCACCTTGCTTGTGAAAAAAGTAACTTTTCCAGAATTGTTTCATAACCAATGCAGCGTCAGGTACACATCATGCCACGGGGCATAGCCGAAAGCGAGAGCAATCACGTAAACAGGATAACAGAAAAAAGACTGTTAACGTAACACAGGATCACAACATAACATTCATACTTTACAAGTTAGTCTTTCAAACACCGCATTTGTACTCCATGTTTCACTATTTTAGTTCGTTGTTTCAGCTCAGTCTGTATCAAACTTATCATGCCGGTCTCCATCACCTTTCATCCTACGTCCTGATAATAATAGGGAGCTACCTCAGAGCATCGGACGTGGAACCACACAAACATGCTGAATTTTGTGAGACACTGTGTAGCAGACAAAGTTCAATTGAGGTATGAATATGTTTTTGGATAATGAATGCTGGGACGATCTTGCATCGATTCGGGACTGATGCATTGGCGATGCATGCTCTGTCCTCTCGAGGGTTTTGTTATTTTCAGAATTGAGTTTTTGTTATTCATGAGAAAAAAAATAATAATAATAATTAACAAATGCAAAGTCTGCAAATAGAATCCTGCTTGATAATAGGTTATTCTGTGTTTCTGCTTACTGTTTTATCTACAGAAATCGATGTGCTCACAACAATATAAACATTTCCACTCTACAGAAATTCATTCTAGATGGCAAGACGACTGATGTCTCTAAATGTCACACAGCAAATTCTTCAAGATTAAGAACAATTCAAACAGTGTTTTACAGTTTTTATCTTTAAAAATCATTTCTGGGAATTTTTCGGAGTTTATATTACGTATATTAAAATAGGGATAAAATCGGTAAAAAATATTTTTTAATTGAAACATCGGTAAAAATCGGGGGGGAAAAATTCAAAGTATACACACTTTACACGTGGAATATGATGCATAGCAGTTCTGGTTTCTGATTAATAATGTCCCTGGCATGTATGATAAAGCAGAATCTGTGCAAGTCGATGTCACATTTTCCCAAGTTAGCTGGTACTTTGTAACGTTTGGGCAATCGCTGTGCTGACAGAAACAGTATCAAAGGTATAAAAAGGTATAGACATCAGCACAAGCCAGGTTTATTCACCTTGAAATCATAAAAAGATAAGAAAATTGACAGAACTGGGTGGTGGAAGCCATTGGGAGACGGGTCAAAAATCACACTGGACATTTCCACCAATGCGTTCCATATAAGTTTACCAACTAAAGCATCACCATTTTCTGTCAAATATGTACGATTAAGATTGTCGGCGTTAGGCAGTGTTTTAGCTGATGGACAGATAGTATTGTCTCACGAAGTCACCAATACATACCTCTCTACAATAAACAGTGGCTGTCCAGCAAAGCACAGTGCTCTGACAAACTCATTAACAAAGTCATTCTGTGCTTTCTTTTTACTAAAGCGTGTGTAAAAGCCGCATAAATGGATTGCTTGTCTCTCAGTTCACTTTCTTGCTTTAGTTGAATGTGTCGCTTATTTTTCAGTATGTTATTTTATTGTCAGTGCAAACATGTACCTCAATGCAGCAGTATTTGCAGCTCTATGCATCCTCTGCCTCATCTGACCCACTTCTGCTATGTTTGCTTTTTGTATACTTTGAAACATTCATTTCTTTTGAATATTCATAAACTGATTTATGTTTTCTCCCCATTCCTCATCCACTAAAAAATATTATATTTTTGTGTATTTCAATTTAGTTTTTGATCAAGCTAGTAGTTACTACGCCCAGCAATTGCCGCAATAATCAGACTTTGATTGGTCAACATAATCAGGTGATAATGTATTTGCGAAGTGACAGAGAACCACATTTGAATGTTATTTGATCTGATATCTAAACGTCTGCTGTATCCTAAGATACAGTGTAGGGCTGCTTATTACAATATCAGAGTCAAAATATTTTATTTTTAATCAAAATAGTGTGTATTTCCTAGAAAATAGTACTGGAAAAATATTGAATAATAGACAAAAATCAGGTATAAATCAGTAAAAACTGACATCCGGTTAAAAGAAAATCCTGTAATTTTTCGGTAAAATTCGGAATAAACCGGAAACACGGAACACTGGTCATATATAAACAAAAAACTGCATTTTGCTATATGATGCCATCCATTAGTAATAAGTATAATTAGTCTATGTTAGTGTTTCGGAGGGTTTTCTACCATCAGGGGAGGTGGCCAAAGGTCTAGGACCCCCAGAGACTTGCTCCTTTTAGGTTTTTTTTTCTTTCCGTTAACTTCAATCACTAAAATTAGATGTCACATTATCTGTTTATTTTTTTGGGGAGGAGTTCACTATTTTTATTTGATTTGTTTGCGCATTCAACAAAATGTTTGATGTTGTGTAGGTGGCCTTAATTATGTATGTATTTACATATATTTATTTATTTATTTTTATTTGTGTTTTTTGTTCACCGGGATGAACACATCACTTAGATTTATTATTTTATTGTTTGTATTTTAGCAGGCGGCACCGGGATGCTCTGAAGGATGAGGCTGTGCTCCAACTATTTTTACTCTTATTTTTCTTCACCCATTGTTGAGTTCAATGTTTTGGGAAATATGTAAGATGTTTTATTATAATAAATGTAGTTATTTAATCCAAGATTTTCCTGACTGAATGAGGAAAATATTCAGCGGGAAAACTCTGTGGGTGCACATTCTTTTTATGTGGGCTCATCAGTGGAGACATATTCTTTGTGCTCGTACTATCATTTTGGTTTTAGCCCACTTCTAATTTCCCATCATAAATACAATTGCAATAAATATATGAATGGTTTTAAATGATTTTACCAAGGAATATAGTGAAATGAACCACTGAATTTTTACAGTACATCCAGTGCATTTGAGTTGTTGGCTGGCTGTATATTTGTAAATTGTTGCTGCCATCTTTTCAGGAGCCCCTTGAATGAGCTGGATATCAATGGGTTTTTAATCACCAGTGTTTACATATACTGTCAATAAAAATATAACTTAGCCCCCCTAACTCATTTGAAGGTACTACGTTTAAGTAGACAGTAGCTGTTGTCCCGTCCGACAGCTGAGCTTAGTGTAGAAGAGTGCATTCTTCATACTTCATTTTTGTAAAGTCTTTTTGAAATTCTAAGTCAAAATGTTGTTTACTTCTATTCAAATATTTGGTATTTTTGTGAATATCGACAGCTTTTAAATAGCATTTGTTTTAAACGATACGCATTATTATTATTAGCAAATGAATCCGGTCTGTAACTTTTCTTGACGTAACATACAAACAACTCATGGAGATGTAGGTATAAAAAAGAATATACTTGTTACCATATCCAGAAAAAATGACGGCAGTGTACTATTTTGCCATCTAAGGCAATTATTTTCTCCCTTAGAGCTTGCCCACTAACCAGCTTCACAATTCCATGTTGACGTCAAGTACTTTTGTGGGTTTAACTATAAACGTGCCCTTTACATGATTGTTGGCAATGAACGGGACAAGTTATCCTTATGAGAAACAAAGGGGGGGCAGTGAGGTTTTCCAGGAATGTTAACATTCCCTTTGGGTTGAAGTTTTGAACTGAGTGGGGAGTCTACTGAACAAAAATGAACTTGGCCAGACATCAAATTGCAGGCATTCCCAGATCCACTGAGATGCAGAAGTGGAAGCGCGACGGTTTCATTGCACAACATAATGATGTGAGTCAGTAGTCTTTGGGGTCTCTTACTTCCTTCAGATGGTAGTATGTAAAGCAAGGGGATTGTTGAACAGTGTTATTGTTGGCTGGAAATCCCAGCAATACAACTGCTGCTACCCCTAGGCAGCTCCCACTGAAACCTCTGGATACACATTCAAATATATTTTAAAATGAGTCCTGAAGGTTAGTAGAACAAGCCTATATTTCTTATATATGGACTTGTCTTCCCTTTTGGGGCCATTTCAACTAGTCTCATTTCTGGAATCTAAGCCAGTAGCTTCCAAATGGTCACCAGGACAATTAACAGTCTTGGTGTTCATCTCAACCTAATTATGCCCCTCTGAGTACATTTATTATTATTTCTTAGCAGACGCCCTTTCCAGGGCGACTTACAATTGTTTCAAGATATCACATTATTTTTACATACAATTACATTATTTTTTTGTACACATTATTTTTACATACAATTACATTATTTTTTTGTACACATTATTTTTACATACAATTACATTATTTTTTTGTACACATTATTTTTACATACAATTACCCATGTATACAATTGGGTTTTTACTGGAACAATCTAGGTAAAGTACCTTGCTCAAGGGTACAGCAGCAGTGTCCCCCCCACCTGGGATTGAACCCACGACCCTCCGGTCAAGAGTCCAAAGCCCTAACCACTACTCCACGCTGCTGCTGTATAGCGACATTATGAGAGCCAATCATCCAATTGCGATGGTAAAACCACTCCTTAGAAAACTAAATTGAGGGTGTTAGAATCTAGGTCATGGTGACCTCTGATCTGTTGGACTGATGAATGCTTTACCTCCAAAATGCATTTTTAGCTTTAATCATCACCCACAGGATATTGTAGAACTGTTTATAGTCCATACACTTTTATATTTGAACTGTTCTAATTGTGATCAAACTTGGTATGGTCATTCCTAAGGTAGCATTAAGATCAGATTAATCTCAGTTTATCCACTGTGCAGGGATAGCACAAACAGTGCCAGTGTTAGCTGACCCATGACCATGCCTCAATACTGCACGAATGGGGCTTCCAATGCAACCAGTGTTTGGGTGCCTTCAGATGTAATTTAAACCTGGAAGGAGATTTGCACGTCTATCATGGTAAATGCTTAATCTTTTTGTACTAGTTGTGCTTTAGATGTCTGTTGTCTAGATGGATTTACAGGCTGGGAAATCTAAAATCAGAACCAGAAGGCATGTTTTTTTAATGCCAAGTCATCCTATTTTGTGTTGCATAATTCAGCATAAACATTTTTAGTTGGCATGCAAGATGTTCCGTTTCTTGCAGTGTAAAGCAATGCAGAGCATACAGATAATCTCTACGCACAGTAGGCAGTGATGATAGGCCTACTTTGACTATCGTCTTTCAATATCCAGTGTAAGACTTTATAGTGACAGTAGCTAACAAAATATTCCCATAAATGTTCTCTATGCAAATCCATTCATCATATAGGTCTCAAATGTGCAGTTTTGCAAGAAAAACATGGTTTTAGCAAACATGTATTTTCATTTTAAAACATGATGCCTGGTACTACATGTTACAGGGTGGCGAGTGGTGAATAACAAAGTACACTGGAGTACTCCCAAAAACGATGTTTTTTTAAAGTTATTTACACAAACAAAAGAAAACAAGTCAAGTTATATGCGTTTGCAGTCCCAAACAAAAATAACACTCCGATAACCACAATCCTCTGTGCACGAAACTGCTCTGAAAAACAAAAAAACCATGCTCCGGCTGATCACTACGTCTCAGTGTAAGGGACCATACTTGCATAGCTGCGTCTCCTATGTACTACCCAACTCCTCCCTGCAATCAGCCTGGCGCCCTGGTTTGTCCAATCGCTGCCTGCCTCGTAGCCGATCGCAAGGGATTCGTTTTGTATACGTGCAGCTATGTGCTTCCGCCAAGATGGCCGACCTCCGGTTTCTGCCTACTGTTGAGTCGACCAGTCTGTGGAGAAGCTCACCTTACACAGGGCCCTTCCTGGTCGGGAGGGAGATTTAAAGCTTAGATTCTTTCTCGGTCACACTACACCAGGTTAAAGAAATCTGTTTACAAGCCATGCTTTTAGATTATCTTGCACTGTGTCATTTCACCTGGAGGGTGAAATTGCTACCTCCCTGTAACAGACTTCCTGGAAGGCAAGGAAAGCAGAACTTAGTGTAGTACCAGATGTCTGTTTTTAAATTAAAATACATTTGCCATGTGTTTCTTTAAAAAAAAAAAGAAAAATAACCGCACATTTGCGACCCATGTAGGTAATGAAAGTGCAGCACTGCTGTTACGTTAGGAATTATTCAACTCAAATGTTGCATTGCTTTTATTTGCAGATCTAAATGACTTAAACTATATATTTATCCTACAAATACTTGGATATCCCTGTATAGGTAATCGCTTATTCAAATACATTAATGAGCACTTCCACAAGTGCAGTGCTACCCAAAGTATACATTCAGTGGCAGTCACCATTGCAGAAAACCATTTTGAGCTAAAATGAAAAACAAATGTACCACCTAGTCACTACACAGTGTTAGTAAATGAATAGTTGGTCTCCCTCGAAGTATTTTTGCCCTTGAAAAAGATGCATCTTACCTGAGGTTTAAACATCTTGATATAGAGAATAGGTTTGGGTTTGCAGCTTTTAAGACATTCAAGTTATTGTACTTTTTGCTTTTAATAGTACCAGAGGTAGCAAACATTGATCCAGTTTTTGTGGATAGGAAAGGATGGTTTTAATGAACAGCTTCCCTTCCAATTCTTAGAACCTCATGGGCAGGTTCCAATACCGAGGAAGAGAATTGCTAAACCTTTTCTTATGCAAAGCATATGTTAAAAGATTCATGCAAGTAAAAAACAGTTACACCTATGGGCACCAGTGAAGCCACATTAGCAATGTTGTCACAGCTGTCAGACTAAAAAGCAAAAAAAACCTACAGTATAACGCTGCATGTAAAAGTGTTGCCATGTATCATTTTCTTGACAGGGTTGTCCATTGTTGGATGGTATTGCAGTTGGCAGAAGACAACCAACCTTTCGCCAGACCATCCAAGTATTTTTGGCAGATTTTTAAAAGCCAATTGGATCTTACACATTTCTTCTGAAGGGAAAGGGAAAAGTTGACACGCAAAGTAGTGGTAGGGTTATGTTAGGTAACAGGAACCCCAAACCTCCAGTGCTGTGCCATCCTTTTGTGTAGACAGATTCGGAAAGAAACGGATTATATTTTCGTTTCATCGTGGTGGCTTGTAAACTGTGAATCCCTGCAGCCCTTGTGTTCCATGGTAAAAGCATTGCAAAATAATGTGAAGCATGTTAAACCACAGATAAGCACAGGTGCAATCAGCAACCTATTCCAAATCGGAAACTGGACTAGTAATAATCAATAATCATTGCATTGACACTTTATTCAAAAGCAAGCAGCAAAAATGGGTACACTTGTTACTGAAGCCTTCAACTGAAAATATGCATATTATTGAAGACAAGAATATAATGTATGCACCGAGAAAACATTCATATTTAAAAGCAAATTTATATATATATATATATATATATCTCCTCACAATAGCCTTGAACTTCAACTGAGAACATTCTAGTAATATGTCATGAGGTGTGAGGCTTCAAATAGGGCACCAGGGGAAAAAAATCTATCAAATGTTTAGTTGAGGCTCACAAAATAAAAACCATGATTAATCAATTAATTGTTGCCTCACAACAGAAGTATGCTAAAGCATTATAAAAAAAAAATATGAAAACCATGAGTAACCATAGTATACTAATTATATATTAGTTATAAATAGTTCAGTGTTGGTTCATACATGACTTAGCACAGGTATAAGTTATACAAATAGATGCTCAATAGAGTAACCTGTGTTTAGACTATACAGTAAAAAACAACCAATATCAAAATACATTACATAACATAAAATGTAATTGTTTTGGTTGGCTATATTGAACCCTACATTAAGCCTGCTGATGGATTCAGAATGGGAAGAATAAAGGCTATCATTGTATTTTAATGGGGTGTCTCAGCTTTTGGGTTCCGTTGTGTTTCGGGCTGCCCTTAAACTGCACGGTCCGCTGCTGAATGTTTGAACAGCTGGCTGTTCTGAAGACCAGGCCACACTGGAGCCTTCTAGTGGCTCTCTGCAGCTTTGCACTAACAGACCTCTCAAGTGTACAGGGGAGCTACATACAGCATCTAAGAGGCAACACAGAATTACAGTGATGCTTGCTTAAAGTGATAATGTATCTGGTCCTGAATGTAAATTAATTTCAGTAAATGGTTTATTTCATATAAATTTACATATTTATTGCATAAATAAATAAAACCCAATTAGTCAAAGTTAGGGACTTTGTCTGAATACTATATTAAAATGGTATGTACTCTTTACAAAAGTGCAATCTAAATATATACCTGGACAGTACTGAAGGATGAAATGCAATGTTTAGTTCCTGGAAAACTAAAAGGGTTCCAGCATTGTATTTATATACTTAAAACCCAGTGTTAAGAACAAGCTTTCTGAACTAATAAAAGTCAATAGGGTATCATAGTGTATTAGGAACAAAAATACAATTGCAGGCGGCTACATCTTGAGACAAATGTACAAAGGAACTGCATAAAACCATAGATATGTTAACTGTTTAATTAAATATGTTTCTTTATTGTTCGAGTTATGATTAGACAGCTTTTTAAAATGAAGTAGCATTTAGAGTTCCACATTCATGAACTGCCTTTCATAAACTAAAACCGCACTTTGAGGTAGTACACTGCTGTCTGTTTACAGAGGTCAGGCTGGTCTTGGCAGCATTTTTTGGAATGTTTATCCACAGGGTTATGCAAAGAAAAAATAAACCACTGTCCAAGCTGCGGCCCGTGGTTTCTTAGACCTTTTCAGGTAGGACGAAATTCAACCCCAGCGCTTCTCATTGAAGTACTGTAAAAATGTTTATGTGCATGTCCAGCCCTTCATACCTTTCCCTGCATGTTGTTTTTCCATACAAAGGCAAACACTGGTAAGACGTGGATGAATAAGCTCTTAGTTTCCCAGCTCTCACTGAATTGCATATTCATTTTGCTTCCGAATGTAAATGAAATGCATCGTCTGCTGGGGAATTGGCACCTGCTGTGGGACACTTGGAAAGGTTTAAGATGCCACAACTTAGTGTTACTGCTGAAGCTGTTAAGCATCAGTTTATTTTGTGGCCCTGGTGCAGGTCTTATACTAGTAATAAGGAACCTGCTTTATTCTACAAACCAGGGCAATAACTGATCATGTACTGTAAATGTGAATTCTAGTACTTGTATGCATAGACTACAGTTTGCAATTTAATTTGGTAGAACCTGAGCCATCAATATGCATTTTGGATACTAAACGAATTACAATCTATTCTTCTAAAAAGGTTAGAGAGGTAAACTGGTAATAGCAAAGCACAAGCTACAAAAACAGGTATACTAGGTCCCTATTCACAAAACTAAAGACTGCTTTAAGAAATGTTTTGTTGATGTTTTAAATTTGTTTTGATTAGCTAAATTCAATTTGCAGATAACAAAACCTGTTTTCAACTGGTTTAGAATTTACTTTTTTTCAAAGCACCATTTAATCAAGAATTTAATAAACACCCTGCAAAAAACATTCCTTAATTATTTGTGAATAAGGCCTAGATTGTGACGGAGGCTGAGCACTGTGGGATCCGAATACCTGGTGCAACAGGAATGTATGTGTGGTGACAAACATGAACTCTAATAAGAGTTAGCAAAATAAAGTAAAAGCACTGCAGCTAGGAGTGAAGGACGAGTTATGCATTCATGGTTTGAACTCTGTTCTTGGGAGTTGCTTATCCTAGCTTGGGACACAGGTCGTGCCGATTAGCTTTTGTCCTCCAGCAGAGGGAGGGAAATTGGCTGGGGTTAATTCACGCCAAAGCACTCTAGTGATCACTACTGGTCAGCTGGAGTCCAAGCGATATTCCAACTGGTCCTCGTCTCCAGGGTTCAGTAGCTTAGCAACATTCGTTGCGTTGGTTCTGCGAGTGAAAAGAGACAATGACTTGATGTCGCAACACTGATGGAACATTCGGATTGGGCATAACACAGAAATAATTTATCAAATTGATAAAACAAAATGAAAAATTGGGAAAAATAATTTATGTACTGATGTAATAGGGGGCGTAAAGAATGAAGCCCAACCAGTATAGGAGTGTGCACAGCTACAGCGGAGGCAACTACGCTCAGGCTAAGCCACCACCGTGCAGTAATCCGACTACGCCAACTCTATATCTATATATTTTTTTTAAAAAAGCGCAACTAAAATGCAATGTTTCCAAATTTTGCCCTAGTTTAACAGCACAGGTTCTCTATTGGGAAAGAGCAATGCATGAACCACAAGAAAAGCAGAGGACACGCAAAATGGAGTTCAGTGTTTATTTATAAGAAAATATGCTTTTCACATTTACAAAAACAGAATATAGCAAATGGATCCTTTTTGCCGGGGCTTTGTAAAATATTAGGCACATTAGTTGCATCCGCTACACAAATTAGACCCCATCGTTAACAAGTCAGCATCACAGGTTGTAAAGCACTGAAGGGCACCTAAGCAAAATAAAACAATCCAGTTAATTACATTGGGGAATTGGATATGTGGTTGGGGACTCGGTCAACAACATTTATTCAAATTAAAATAAATTAGAGCTCCAACTAAACAAATAACAAAAACTAGTGAGTCCTCAATCTCATCTCCAATGGAGTTCAGATACCGAGAACGTATTCCATTGGCTAAATAATCCCAGTCTCACAGCCACCAAATAAAGGAACTGGGTTTTCCATTTTACAGGCTAAATAATGACATAGGAGCCATTCTAGATCTCCCCCTACCCCTCTCACTACAGGCAGAGCCGGGCCAAGAACGTAGCAGCAGCGACACATGAGCTATAATTGCTATATGTGGAAACACTGCCAGTATGTGTTAGTTTATAAAACTTCAAACAAAAAGTAGCAGTTTCTCAAAGAAAACCCTACTGCCACTCCTACTTCCCAGCCTGGCATCCATACTCACACGAGCTGCTCATTATCCTGAACGTCTTCCCAGCTCTCCTCCTCGTTCTTCTTAATGAAGCTTTATAAAGTATTCAGCTACAATTGGACTAATTGCAAAACAGGATTCTCTTACACACATGCTTTAAAAAAATATAAAATAAACAAAGTGCAATAAAAAAAAGACACATCTTAAATTATAAATACAAAACAAAGTGCAAAGAAAGCTTAACCCTGTTACACCAACATATTTCCTATTGAAATATGTAGTAAACATCAATTCATAAACTTTTATACTATGGGCTTATTCATTTATAGTGGTAGGGATAAGTATTCATTATTGTTTACTTCATTTGTATTTTGTACTACATCATATACTTGTTCATGTCATGTAATTACATTTGGATTGCATACACTTATTATAAAGTGAATGTTGCTATGCAAAAGCAAGGTAAGGAAATGGGTTTCAAAGCAATGGTTCCTGCACTTTAAAACCAGTGCACACACATACAGGGGGTCATTTCGTGTGTAATAGCACAGTACCCAGGTTAAAATGTGTATAAAATGGAGTTATATCCAATTATAATCAATCCAAAACTTCAAAAGGGTATGATAAGTGTGCGACAGAAAATCAGCGCTTAAGGGTCCCCATTTTTTCTGACAGGTTAAAGGAAGTTCATTACAAATACATGATCTATAGATAACCATGTCACATTTTTTCCCAGTTGAGTAAAGAATATGAGTCATAAATCTTTCAGCAGCACCACACCACCAGAAAACCAAAATGTGTGGGACCGAAGAATTGGCAGGCTAAAAGAATTGTTTCATGTTTTATTTAGACTATTTTAGTTTATAAATACCAGATCTTACAGATTCTTCTATAATGTTACACCCACATTCACATGTTTTGCAAAGAATTAGCAATGCAGAGGCAGATTCACTTTCAGAGAGATCACCATTTTTTTTTTCTAATGTGTTTGTTGAACCAGAACCCCGTACTCAAATCAATAACTTTATACATTTGTCTGTCAAACCACCTTGCACAGTATTTCAATACAAAACCTATTCTAAAAACACCTAAAATTGTGCACCAAGTAAAACCACTAAAATCTTCCATAAAACATTGTTAACAGGCTACTTGTGACTTCAGGGGGGGTATTATTATTATCCTTATTAACCTCCACACAATATATTACCACAACACAGTCCTGACTAAGCAGCAGTTTGGTTATATGATAGCTTCAGTATATTCACCTAGGCCTCAAAAGGTCTAGAAACTCAGTTTGTAGGTCCTGTACTTAATCCAAGTTGCCAAACGGTGTCCCTGTAGAAATGGCAACAAGGAAAGGTAACCAATCCAAGAACCTCCTGATCCGTTGGTTTCTCCCAGTGCAAGGCTTGTATTTACGTCCCTTCAGGCTCAATCCCCCCTCTCCAGCACCACGATGCAGGATCCTGCAACAGCATAACAAACAGCACTTGATCTCCACACTCCCTCTGTCTCCCTGGTCATTCACCCGGATCTCGGCCCTCCCTTCTCTGATTTGGTCTTCCGACACGGTCACTGGTACTTAAGTTAATTAAGGTAGGACCTGGCGTCTCAGGTGAGTACAGGAAGCTGGCAGTCTGTCCCTTGGTTGGTGCCAGTTTGCTCCTCCAGGGTATCGGTCATGGAGGGGGGTGCTTGAAGGGAAGCAGTGCAACACCTTGTCAAACCACAATTAATTTTAGTAAATCTAAATATTTCTGCTAAAGAAAAATACTTAGCTTTGCTTTCAGTTTCTGACTAGTCCTTCCTTCCATCAGGCTGCCATGTCTTTATCCTTCTGTATTCCCTTTAGAGTTCCAAATAATCCTTGTTGTTGCCATCCAGATCTGTCTGTCAAGATTGCCAACTTCCTCCTGTGTCATCTATTCAATTCCCCCTGGACTCACACACTCCCTTCCAATACTTTTAGTTCCCTTTTTATAATGGACTGTCAATGATAGTTAATTGGTGCAAATGAAAAACACCTGGCTGCATTTGGAATTGGGGAATGGGATTATTTTCTCCCTCTAATCACCTGTGCTGTATTACAAATAATAACACATACTTAACAATAAATAACTTAAACACAGCAATACAATATAAGCAACAATGCGCCTCCCTTTGGGTAATAAACAAAATAAAATGTGAAACATAACAAGTGAAAAAATAATACTAATATAATAAATACAAAAGCAAAACTAAACATAATGTGCACAACCCCAACTAATTATAGTCACTCGTGACAGTTACTCACAAACCCATTCATTAATCTTGCTGATTACCTGAAATATTGTCACATTTGCTGAAGAAAATAATTTAAGAAAGGGACATTTCTTTAGAATTGGTACATTATATTTGGCCCACTCATGTCACTTGATCAACTGTTTTCAGAAAAGTTTGTTTTTTTCTTACAGAATCAAATAAATGTTGCTTTCCAAAGGCAAACCATTTAGCCTTCTAAGAACTTCCATCTTGAACTACTTCCAGTGCTCTTTGTTTGATGACTGGCACCTGTATGACCTTCTAATGTTTCAAAACTAGAACGAAACTGTAGAGAATGTTCTTTTAGGGCTCTCTGCTTACAACATTCATTAGAATGAACGCAGGGACTGAGAAGGTAAGGGTGTATATAGTGACATTGAGACCTTGAACTTGTGAAAGGCCAAATGCCTTTTCCTCTGTATCAAAGTCAAGAGCAAAGATCAAACTTGTTTTTCTCCAGATCAAAGTCAAGAGTAAAATTACTCTGCTAACTCAACTGGGGGTATTCAATTGAATTAAACAGTGCCACATCTAAATACTAAAGTTGTTTAAATCATTAAAATTAGACCCTCCCTGGTGGTTTGCAGATCTTTACAGACAGAAATCCGCTAAACTTTCATGCTGTGTTAGATGTTTGATTTTATCTTGGTACTCATCTAAACAATGGTAGTATTTATATCACCCTCTGTTTAGATTCACTGAATAGACCCCAGTATCTTTTACTCGTTGCTAATATGAATACATTAGTATTCCTCCCATAGTAAAAGCATAGCAAAGTGTAATAAAGCATAGAGGAAGCATGGTAAAGCATAGGTAAGCATTTAAGGTATGGTGAAGCATTTAAAAAAATGACTATGCAAATGTACCATGGTAAACTTTTATGAGGGGAGTATACCGTGATTATATGGAGTCCTACTTCCTAGTTCCTATCTATATTAAAATGGATTTGAATGATGATGGGAGTTAGCAAGCTGGTATTGAACACTATGTTAACTGGACAAGCTTTTTCCCCATGTTTGCCTAGGATACCCATTCAGCTCCATATGGAATTAATTACCTTCAAAGAATATCTAAAGAACGTGGAGATCGTTCAGGGGCTCCGGCTGGATGTTTCTAGTAATTTACCTTTCAGTTGCAAACTGCATTAATCCCCATTAGGCTTGCTGTTATCTGATATGCCCTTCAATAAAAGTGCTGTATGGCCTTCATTTACAGTAATGAAGGGCAACACAAATAAAACTTCTTGTGTACTTAACTGTTTTACCTACCCACACAAGAGAGCTAGAACAGCTTTCATCTTTAAAGAGTGTTTTCATTGCTACCACAGGATCTTCATTCCCTCTGTAGCCACTTACTCAGACACACTCTTAGAAAACCTCTTCTACTTAAAGTATACATGCAAATTCAGTGCCTCATGTAACGCAATACTATTAACATATTTATTCAGTTAAAGTGATTTTCAGAGTCAATTATGTTTTGTAAATGGTGTGGCTGTCTGCTTAAATTGTGATGAAATACCTTATGTAACCCTAACCCCATAACAAGCCCAGATCCCATACATACATAACCCTTCAATTCCTACATAAGATATTTGAATAATCTATCAATATCATGCAGTGTTCCTTGCTCAGGGTTTCCTTGCAGTGTTGCTCTGCTCATTTGTCAGCAGAGACACATGAAAGGCTTGCTGATGATTTGATGATGCCGCTGCACTACTAACCTACTTTAAATAGGAAATGCTGTCTTATCAAACTGACACCCACAGGACCTGCTCCAGCTGTGTTACCTCTGAAAACCCATCAGTCAGATCACCAGACAATTACAAGCTTCCTCTTATTACCTAACATTGAGTGACCTTACTGCACAGTGAAACTTCCACTGAACAAGACACTAGCCAAAACGTTTGTCTACTTGACCTAGTTTCTTACAGTTTTACAAGTGAATCATCCACCTTTTGTACTGGTATTGGCTTTTGCATTGTGGTATTGCACTGAGACAAAAGATGTGGAGATTTGGAGCTTGGGTGGTCATACTTAGACATATTTCAATATCACCTAACAATTCTGCAAATGGCGACCTCATGTCATTGTAGCTGCCCATGTGCTACCATAGTCCCTTTGTACAAATGCAGGGCCTCTGCATAGCCATCAAAGATCACAAGGGAACATCGTTATGCTTTTGCTGTAGCTATTCTTTTAACTTTCAAGGGAAACCTGTTCATCGTGCCACAACATTTTATGTCTGAAGCACTGAGGTGAAAAAGAACAGAAACAATGGTGGTGTTGATACCTTTTTGGGACAACATAAAGGTTCAAAACACAAGCTTTAACCACATTATAACTCAAAAATACACCAATGAAGATTCATTCTGAAAAGCTCTCACAGATCAGTAGGTCCTTTCATCAGGTGAAAGTATATTTGCAGATAAACACTCCATGTCCTGTTTCTGGTCATTCCTGTGTAGCAGGTATCGGGACCCCACATGAGCCTCACACTACCCCACAGTCAAAACCCTCTGCGGAGTCAGGCTGGGTCCCAGGGGTAATCAAATATTATTTTAAGCCTTGGACATTACTTTTTTTTAAGGATGTGGTTTGAAAGAATATTTGACTAAACATCACTCATTACCCTTAACACTGTTGTCTTCTGTACACAGTTTGAGTCATATTGAGTGATTTGCATCCTGCCATCTCAGCAAAACTCTGTCAAACTCAGGAGCCAATATTATTAATCATAAAATTCACACCATGGGTCTTTGTGGCTGTTTTTTTATGTGTTTACATAACAGCCCAGCTTGGCTGCACCTGTGGAGCAAGTTATATATTTTTGACACAAAAATAAACAAGGCCTGACCAAAACTGAATTCACTGTCTGTGGGTTTTTCCAGTTTCCTCCACTGCGCCTGTGCGACTGAGTTGGAAAACCAAACATTATGCCACACAGCATTGTATGAAAAACCCTCCACTTCAAAGCAGAAGTTTTTGACTATGCCCAGACATTTTTCTAAATTTGCTCCAATGTTAAAGCCCTCCTGGGGAGGAACAATGTGAATGTTACAGCTGCCAAGAAACTAGAAGTAGGTTTCCAGAATTTCCATGTTCAGTTTACAGTTTTCACAGTTTTCACCTGGAAAATGTCTGCCTTTAAACATGCCACATTTTTTATCAATTTGCTGAGTAACCACACTGTATAACAAGCCCATCAGAAATCGGCAAATAAATAGACTGCATAGCGTGACAGCCACAATGTAATTGTTTCATTGTTGTAATTCAGTGTGAAAGGTCCTTACCCCGGTTTGTCACAATATAACATGATTACCATGGGTTTTTTTTTATTTCTATACCGGTATTCACTGTCCATGTTACCTACTATCAACTTCCCTGTTAAAGTTTACCATACAATGCACAGCAAAGTTTAAGAAAGCATAGTGAAAGCATTGTAGAGCCCAGAATGGTATGGTAAAGCATGGTAAACTATGGTAAATTCATAGCATAACCATGAGAAAACGAATTACTGTGCAAATTTACTGTGGTAAACTTTTATAAGGGATCTTTCGCCACAATGACAGCCTGAATTTGGGATAGGCATAGACTCCACAAGAGTCTGTGCCTTGCAGGATTGTGCCCAATTTCTCCAAGACTATAACATGCGACTTGTTCAGGTAGACAGCAGATTGCAGCCAGGAATGTGACAATCGAAATCATCCTTCATATGCTCAGCTGGATTGAAACCTGTGGATTGTGCTGGCCAAGGACGATGTCTCACTGGATGGTTGTTATTGTCAGGGGGTTTGTGTGTTAGGTGGAAGCCTGACTGCAGCGATTGCCATTGTGCCTCACTGCAGCCAGTCCCATTTTTTCACGTTTCATGAGGCCAGTCCTGGCAAACAGACAAATTCCCAAACAGTAAAATGCAATACCGAAGGAAAACCTGATTGGGTGGTGCTTTGGAAGACCGCCCCGTCATCACAGGTAGTTGCCAGATCCCAGTTTATAATCTTCTTTGGTTTTTTTCAGGCCAAGAACATTTCTAACCAAATTCCCGTCTATATCAGATAAAGTGTAGCGGACCAACCCAGGGACATTCCAGAGGTATTACTATGCTTCAGATCGTGATCTGCGCTGCTTCCAGGGAGCTGAGTGAAAATGCCAATGGAATGTCAGCCAAGTCGATAAGATCAGGCAGGAGGGCAGCTGCCACAGTCAAATCAACACCAATATTATGTAACATCCTTGCAGACTATTAAATAGAATGCCTTGGTGTTATAAAAGCAGGATTCCATTGTTATCTGTGCATATGACATGGGTCTCATGTGTTGACTGGTAGAGATAAATCCATGTTTGAATTCTTAAATTTTTTGTAACATTGCTCATTCTATAGTCTTGCCATCTTAGTAAACATTCAAAGGGAACTTGATAGTGGTAGGAAATACCAGTTGTCTTACCTAATGTATTCTTCTTGTTATTTAGATTCACTTTGTATCATTTTCTGTTTCAGCCATCACATCCTGTTGACTTGTTAAAACCCAGAAATTTGTACAGAGATGGAAATAAGCTTCCATCACATAGTAGTTTGATCCATTCCTGGTGTTACTATGAGTTTAATAAGACACCTGAGTTTGTTACCTATACACTGGGGCTAATCAATCACATAATAAAACCTGGAATGGGTAAAAATGCTATGCAATAGGAGTCTTATTTCCATTACTGTTATTGCACCCTTGCTCAATAAAGCTTTCAGGATCATGTGTAAACTCTGAGCACATCAGAGTACTATTAATCTGCCCCCCAAGGCAACACTAGTAGATGTAAGAAATGTGAAATGTTGATGATTATATTATTGCTTTAAAGTACATAGAGCTTACACAATCATTCCAGTAAATCTTATCTAATACGCACCATCACTTTGTAGATCTCACTTGTTCCTGTATGTACGAGGCACAGATTATGTTAATGTATATTTGATCTTAATGATATTATTCATAGCATCTGAAACAATAAAGCTGGAGAATTTATCTTGTACTCTTTTCCATGCAATACTTCCCGTGGATAAAGGCATCTGCCAAATAACTAAATAAAAACAAATGTGACACATGTGAGTTGCTTCTGGGAGTTTGAGCCCTTGTAGTAAAAACAATTCTCTTTCTGACTCTTGCTGAGTGCATTGTTTTAAAGATATTTCTCCAGAAAAAAAGAACCTCAAAAAATGTAACATTTTTATTTTCTTTTATTTTCTTTTAAAAGAACTCAGACTCCCAGAAGCTTGATGCATTGTCTTGCATTTGAGTACTAATGACTGCTTTTTCTATGATTGACATGTTTTAATGGCAACATAATTCCTTCATGCAGCTTTGGGAAGTTGCCTGGAAATACATTATTGAAGTATGTGCAAGGAGCGTTTGATGAATACTCTTCTCCAACAGCTTCAAATAAATGACCATTAAAAAATCCAATTCGCTTTTACCATAATGTGTGTGTGTTTTTCAGCTAGGAAAATCTGAGATCAAGATAATTATAGTAATACATGGTAGAATTTACTGGAATTATCTTGTTTGCACCGTGTGCTTTAAGCATGGGTCTGGATTTCTTACTTCCACTTTGGGGAGGTTCGTGGTTACGCTGTGGGGTATCTAGTGAGAGTTTTGACATGAATCTGAGAGCTCTAGGGAGGCCAAAAGGGCAGCTTTAAACTTCTGAGTCATCAAGATGTGATGACTGTTACAGAAAATGATATACAAAGTGAATTTAAATACAATACCGATACATTAGTTAAGACAAATGTGATATATCATACCCATACTAACTTGCCCTTCAAGGTATCTATGGGCACTTTAGTAACAAATGGAAGAATACAATACGATTCTAGGTTTGGTAAAGGAAGTCAACAGCATACTCGAACTGTTTCATGAATAACAAACTGTATTTTAAAGCAGACTTATGAAAT
This sequence comes from Acipenser oxyrinchus oxyrinchus, assembly GCA_030684275.1. Classification (NCBI taxonomy): domain Eukaryota; kingdom Metazoa; phylum Chordata; class Actinopteri; order Acipenseriformes; family Acipenseridae; genus Acipenser; species Acipenser oxyrinchus. Next base: position 10,768,135 of record CM060269.1, on the reverse strand, counting down.
ATTTAAAGTTTTAGGAAGTTGACCGGAAGTACAGCCCTGAAGAATCTGCAAGGACCATTCAATAAATATTTACCAATAAAAGATTACCATTAAAAAATCAAATTCACCTTTACCATAAAGTGTGCGTTTTTCATATAGGAAAATCAGGGTCACACTTTTATAACAACTCACAGTAACATATTTACTCTATTCTAAATAACCAAGCAAAGTGTATATATAAAGTGTATCTTTTTTAAACCAGTGGGGTTTCTAAAAGTGGTTGAAAATCTAAGAATAATGCTCGTATGACAAATAAGTGCATAATTGAACCTAATTGATTGATTATATGGTACAATTACTTTGAACTGCATTCATGTGATTTGCAGTTATTGGAAGTGTTAGCATGTTAACGCTTCAGAATGTATGTAAGAAAAACTCAATTTCCTTCTGTTCTGACAAATCTAATGAGGCACTGCAACGCCTGCTCACGCATGCACAGCTTATTTAACAGAAGGTCCATCAGAGTGTTTGCCTGTGCCTCCTGGGGTGAGTGTGCATTTGCAACTTGAAACTCACTACAGCTCTCATCGGGAAGCGATCAGTAACAAGGCTATTAAGTGTTTTGTCTGGGAATGCAAATTATAAATCTGTTTAATGCATACCACCTCCACTATAACCGCAAACTGCCTAGCCGATTAATTTTATTGTGCATGGCTCTATTGCTTACTTAACCTTAAGGACCTGCTGTAATAATGAAGGTGCTTATTCCTCACAGAAAAAAAATAGACCTGCTGTACAGAATTTCTTTAAAATGTAATGGGCTGTTAAGAGTAATGGGAAATTTTAATTTTAATGGATTTCTAACTTATCTTTGAGTGTGGAACACCCATATTATAATGAAAATGATTTACAGAATAATAATTTAAAAAGTGAATGTTAATTAGTTTTAATATTTTTTTTATTATTATTTGATAGTCAGTTTTAAAGTGCTTTCATCGGAGTTAATTTGCGTGCCATATATATTCTTCCTGGTTACTCAGCGTGTTTATATATAACAGGGCTTTGGAAAAGAACAACCTCTGACTGGTTAAACAGCATCACATGACTGTGCGTATATATTGTGTATACCATGGCTTTCAGACTAATGAGACACTTCACACTTGATAAATCACTACGCACCACTACATTCTAAATTCCATGACAAACTGCCATTTTATTTGTTATTAGTTACAAAACCACTGCCAAAAATGACATTGCACCTATGGCATTTCCTTTAATATGCCTCAGTGTCATTTGAAACTCTGCCCAGACCATCCACATCATCAGCTTGTGCTCAGTCCTCTAGTTTTGAGATGCCACTTTTGATGCAAAAATTCACAATTAACTGACATGCGCAATTGAGTTTTAATAAGTGAACAATAAATTGAATTAAATTAAATTTGGGACTATATTACACTGCGGATGTACAGTATACACAATAAAAGTTTCTGGTTTTGTCTTAATTAATTAAAAATGTGTTTTAATTATTTTCCTTCCCCCAAATGACAAGTAGCCGTGTTATAAGCGGTATAAACGATTTCGGGATGTCTTGGTTCGATGATATATACCACTTCTGGGGTGGTTAAAGGTCCTCGGCTTACATCTCGGTCCTTATCACCACCCCAGGCATGGTATATATCATATATATAGTAATTTCAATAAGAATGATTGTAAATATTATTAAAAAGGCGGGGGGACAACAATAATAATAGTAATTTGCTCTTAACAATCTCATACTGAATTAACACTAGTACAATAATCACCATTCATATATAAACCATTTTTTACTTGTTCACAATGACAGGTTACCATATGAGGGCCAACTGCAACTCAGGGTTAAATATCGGTTGGCCACTCACCTCCATCCAACTGGGAGCTGGTAAGTTTCTCGAAAATGTATTTCTGTAAGTTATCAAATATTGTAACATGTTTGTATCTAGAGCAAACATTTTTGCACCAAACAGTAATGATGTGATTTTGTATACTTGAATTTGTGTGTAGTTGTTTAATGGACTGGGGCGGCTGAGGTCTTGGTGAAAACACATGTGTTATTTTGATCCTTGGACAATGAGAAATAATTTTAAAAATATGTCAAAATAAAGTAGGTCAAATAAACATTTAAATCCTTTTGTCCAAAGCAACCATTCAGAAGAAAGTTCACTGCTGACTTGAGTCTCCCCCCTCTCTGTGCCGCACCAATATGCCTTTACCTGAACAATGCAATATTTATTTCTCATTTATATATTTTTAAAGGAATATGCCTATGGAGTATATTTTGTTTTCTTAATTTTTCTTAAATATTTTGAGGAGTGCAAAGTTAGTGATTTGTTGCTTTGGTTGATCCTCAATTCCCCAGATCTCGTGGGGCTCACATGTGCAATCTTCACCCTGGCTTGTGCAGTGTATTCACGGCTCACATGTGCAGTCTTCACCCTGGCTTGTGCAGTGTATTCACGGCTCACATGTGCAGTCTTCACCCTGGCGAGTGCAGCGTATTCACCGCTCATATGTGCAGTCTCACCCTGGTGTGTGCAGCGTATTCACTGCTCACATGTGCAGTCTTCACCCTGGCTTGTGCAGTGTATTCATGGCTCACATGTGCAGTCTTCACCCTGGCTTGTGCAGCGTATTCACTGCTCACATGTGCAGTCTTCACCCTGGCTTGTGCAGCGTATTCACTGCTCACATGTGCAGTCTTCACCCTGGCTTGTGCAGCGTATTCACTGCTCACATGTGCAGTCTTCACCCTGGCTTGTGCAGCGTATTCACTGCTCACATGTGCAGTCTCACCCTGGTGTGTGCAGCGTATTCACTGCTCACATGTGCAGTCTTCACCCTGGCTTGTGCAGTGTATTCATGGCTCACAGGTGCAGTCTTCACCCTGGCTTGTGCAGTGTATTTACGGCTCACATGTGCAGTCTTCACCCTGGCTTGTGCAGTGTATTCATGGCTCACATGTGCAGTCTTCACCCTGGCTTGTGCAGTGTATTCACTGCTCACATGTGCAGTCTTCACCCTGGCTTGTGCAGTGTATTCATGGCTCACATGTGCAGTCTTCACCCTGGCTTGTGCAGTGTATTTATGGGTCACATGTGCAGTCTTCACCCTGGCTTGTGCAGTGTATTCATGGCTCACATGTGCAGTCTTCACCCTGGCTTGTGCAGTGTATTTATGGGTCACATGTGCAGTCTTCACCCTGGCTTGTGCAGTGTATTCATGGCTCACATGTGCAGTCTTCACCCTGGCTTGTGCAGCGTATTCACTGCTCACATGTGCAGTCTTCACCCTGGCTTGTGCAGTGTATTCACGGCTCACATGTGCAGTCTTCACCCTGGCTTGTGCAGTGTATTCACGGCTCACAGGTGCAGTCTTCACCCTGGCTTGTGCAGTGTATTCATGGCTCACATGTGCAGTCTTCACCCTGGCTTGCGCTGTGTATTTACGGCTCACATGTGCAGTCTTCACCCTGGCTTGTGCAGTGTATTCATGGCTCACATGTGCAGTCTTCACCCTGGCTTGTGCAGTGTATTCATGGCTCAGTTTCACTGCTAGCGGCTCTTATTCCTTCCACTCAGCTGATCCACATAAAGGGAGCTTTGTGGGATCTGTCTGCAAAATATATGAAGTGTGCAGGAATTGGAGCCAATATATCAGCTACTTAAACCAACGTAGAAAAGTGTTGTGTACCCCCCTGTAACACTCACAGAGCATCCAGTTGAACAAGCATACCTATCCAAGTCCTTCAGCCACTGAAATGAAGGGGAGAGAGAAAACAACAGCAACAACACTGGGTGGCACAGTGGGCTAATTCACTAGCATGCCATGTCTTTCACCTCCTGGGCCTGGAATCTAATCTGATTGGTCAAGTTAAACAAGTTTGGTGTCTTAACTTAGCCTTCAGTGGGCATTCCCTTATAAACGTTTCCTTTAGTAAAAGCATATCAAAGTGTAATAAAACCATCGTAAGCATGTTAAAGCATAGGTATGTACAGCACATTAACATGGCAGATCATGGTAATTTATGGTAAATGTATAGTATAACCATGGGAAAAGTACAAAATAACTGTGCAGATTTGCTGTAGTAAATTTTTATAAGGATTAGTTAGTCTACCTCACAAAACCACTTTCATGATATTATCTGGTACCAGTATAATATTTACCAAAAAATCCCATTAAATTCGACCTTGTTTTATAATAAACATTGATAAATTCTTAGGAAACTGCATAGACTTAAATAAAAGCTAAAAATGAACTGCTTTTATCATCTATTTATTTATATATAAACACCTGTCCCTGTTGTTTTTTAATGTGGTTTCACTGTTTTGGTTAAATCAATTTAATCTGCACCTGCACCTGTGTGTTTTGTCTAAAACTCTACTAAGAACCATGCTGAAAAAGTAACTAGTCTCTATTCACTGTGCAAAGCATTTGTCAAGACATGTATAGAACGTATTATCAAAATAATTGTTCTAGGCTAGGACAAAAATGGTACAGTTTGTAACCATTTACACTGCTTAGTCCATTATTTAATTAAAGGTAAACTCCCACACAATTAACCAATTAAATTAAGATCAGTAAAACCTATCATACCAAGTATTATGCAAGACAGGGGCTCTTCAGTGTTAATCTATTGGGACTGTTACTGTAGCAAGAGGCAATAGTAGAAAGAGTCATTGGTAGAATAGTACCACAGGTTTAACTATGAACTAATATGCAGTACTATGGGACAGTACCATATCAGGACTTGTGTGTTATCATTTCAGGACCACCATGCAATTCATTCTTCAACCACTGGGTTTAGCAGCCAGAACAACCACAACGATCATGTAAAGCAAAACATATTCTCTACTTTCAACAGTTTAAACACAACTATTACATTTTGTGCAGAATGTTCAATTAAAGGTGATTGAGGTCCAAAGCAATTAGTTCAAATGCAAAAGGAACGTCTCAGTGTGGTGACATGATAATGACGCTTTCTTCCTGAGAACATACAGTACAGTCACCAGGGCCAGAGGAACACACCAATCCCTAAGGATCTGTGATTTTCTGCAAAATGTGGTGTTTTGCAAATATATCTTCTGATGCCAGACAACTACAATGTTGTATAATATCTTTGTTATGACTCACCCTGCACACCACATAACATTTGCTAAACCTGCCCCTTTTCGATGAGAGAAGCTCTCATTTTAACTGTTTTTTCATATACTGTTCATAACATTCAATCAAACCCTTATAAAAGGGTAGTAAAAACAGAAATGTGTAATAAAGCCTAGTGAAAACACGGTAAAGCATAAGTAAGTATAAAGCCCAGAGAGGTATAAAGCATATTATTAAACAAAGCAAACCATGGTAAATGCATAGTATAATAGCAAAATTACTGTTCAAATGTACAGTGATACTCTTTTATAAGTGTCAAATTGTTTTGCACCCCTTTGAATTAAGGTGGTGGAGCAATATGATTGTTTAGGGAAGCTGTGGAAGTTCTCTGTTTGCAAAACATTTTAAAGCTGATTTTAAACGGTGTTTTTTTTTTAAATGCATATGTCAGATAACTAAACTCCCTGAAAGACTAGACTTGCAGGAAAACTTTTGCACTAGAATGATACGAATATTGAGCCCAGGTCCCCGGGGACGGTAGATGGATTGGATGCAGGTTCATGGCTAACTTGGCTTTGCTAATGAATATAATGATAATGAGTCCAGTACTTAAGGCTCTACCTAGGGCCTTGCATGGAGACTGTAACAGTATTTGTTTTTGAATAATATCCCTACAGAAAGGTGAGGAGGTGTTGATCGGTTTGGTTCTTTTCATCTGGTTATATTGGTTAGGGGAATACTTATTCTGCAGTTTTTTACCTATGTTTATGGCTTGGCACTTTTGTGAATGTGTACAGTAGACTCCTAAACTAGCTCCTAACATCTGTTTTGCTGCTCTGTGAAAAAACCTTTCAAAGCTAAAGCTGTGACCAGACAAGGACTAGTTTTACTCTATACCTTACTTTCTTTTTCTATTAAAAATCTTTAAACAAAGACTTTTGTAATGCAAGTTCCAATCCAAGTGTGTATTCTTTAAATATGCAGAATTATGTATCAAACTATAGTCAAATTCATTCAGTTTGAATTGAACAGGCTGAAACTCAACTCAACTCGATCAAGTGCAGCCGCCTTTACAGGTGTATTCAGCGTGCATGAGCTGTTAGCATTCACTGCAAAGAGATTGTATATCTCCTTAGTCCAGTGATTGTATGCCAGATGTACCCAGACTAGTGGCTGCCTCTGTTTTAGAAGGCTCTCAAAGCACTCCATCGCTCGTGCTCAAAATAAATGAGCATGACCTTTGCTCCTTGGTACAAGTTTGCGCTTCTTTTAAACAGCTGCAGGTCTGTCTTTGCTGTTGAGCACCACCTTCCCTTCAAGTAGTGTTTATATTCCCCACTTCAATCAGCCCAATAAACGAAGCCTACTACCTTCAAAGAGGCTGCATGTGGGCCAGCAGGCCTCGCCGATGAAAGCTTCCATTTGAGCTGAACTGGAACCTACAGAAAAAACTTTGAACTGGATGAAACAAATGAATATGTGCTGTGCAGTAAATGTTTATTTTTATGTGCTGTGCTGAACATGTTTGCTTAAAGGACTGCCACAGAATGGCGGAAGAGATCAAGCGAAGTATAATAAATAATCCAAAAGGTGTTTTGTGTCAGAAATGTTGCTGCTAAAATCTTTAGCTCAGATGTACTCATTTCGTACCATGTGGATCCAATCATTTGGGTTCATCTGTTTCAGCTTGATTTTTTTTTTAAATATATATGTTAATATTTGTAATATATTGCTCTTTGCTATATACTGTGTAGAATGTAGCCTAAATTAAAACATTTAAATATAAACATCTACAGTGCTAAGATAAATAACTGTGTTTAAAACAGTACAAAGCAATACACTTTATCATGACTAGAATAAAAAACATAAACAACTTTCTGATTGAGCAGAAGCCGTTCGGCCCATCAGTGGAGCAGTGAGTTCCTCTGCTGGGGGAACAGTGATTCCTTAAAAAGCTACTTCTGTATTACTGTATTTATGGATTAGTTCCAAAAGCACATTCCTTTTTTCCCTTTGTTCTCAATCTATAGTGTTTAGAGAAGTACTACTACAGTATTTATATATGGGGGTGTTCCACAGATCTTACACAGGCCCCTTAGTTGTGGATGTTCAACCCCAAGACAAATATCCTTTGCTTTGGCAAGTCAGCATGTCCTCATTGCATGGTTTTAACCAATATGATGTCCAGTCTCTCGTAATGAGAAATAAAACTCATTGTGATTGCATTTACTCTTTACAAGACCAGCACTCATTGGGGGGTCAACAAATGTAATAGTGAAACAGCACTCGATATTCTCATTTCCAGATCACCATTTAAACTCCACAGCAGAAACTGCTTGCTTTCTGCTTCATAGCCCAGCTGGTAGTGTTTAAAATAACACCTGCTGTTGACAGTGGTGTGTAATGATCGCCAACTGCTGCAGTATTTTGCCATTTACTGTTCAGTGTGTATGCTCCACCTCCACCTGTGCCTGTGGTGCTCCAATAATAATAATAATAATAATAATAATAATAATAATAATAATAATAATGGTACATTTTATGTTTTTTATTCTTCCACTGGGTGAAAGTAGTTTTTTTTTTTTTTCACCTTTGCACCGTTCTGATGAGTAGGTTATTATCTCCAGCTTCTGGTAATGAGGTCTCTCGGTCAAATTTTAGGCAAATTGATCAGCTTACAAGTTTTAAGACCACTTACAAAGTATAGGACTGTGTGTGACTGTTTTTTTTTAAATGCTCAATGGAATTATGGAAAAAAAATCTGTTTCTGTGTTTATTTGCCATGTTGCCATATTGTTTGTGGTCAATAAAGCAAATAAGAATAATTGTTGTTTTGGTTTTTATTGCAAGTTTTTGTATAGTAGTTCAAAGTAACATTACAGTTCAAATGTAAATATAAATATATCTCTGTAACAGGGCGAGGTGCCCTGTACATTGTTTATTTATTTTTAGAACGGGGTTTTCGCCCTCCGCCCCCGTGTTATTTTGTATTTTATTATTATTATTATTATTATTATTATTATTATTAGAAAAAAATAAACAAAACAATAACACGGCAGTACGCCGTCATATAAATACATAAATAAAATCATAATACTAATAATAATAAAATACAAAATAACACGGGGGCGGAGGGGGAAAACCCTGTTCTAAAAATACACAAAACAATGTACAGGGCACCTCGCCCTGTTACAATCTCATGTATCATTTAAGCAACTTTTACCGTAGAACAATATGTGTCGGTCATATTCAATGGTGAAATCACACCGAGAACAAGTATAAACAAAACAAAGTGTGTGTGTGTGTGTGTGTGTTTAAAGCACAGTGGCTTCACTCACTTCTGTGTATTATTTGTAATGAAGCGCATAACTAATAGGAAAATTACAGTGACTAAGTAATTATCGTGTTTTAATGATGTTGGCCATTCCAGCCCTGTGGCAGCCGGGACTGTTTGCTTAAAGATTTTTAAAAAATAAAGATCCAGCTTGGAAAAACCAAATAGATTCATGTGTGTGGAAAACCAGAATGATACGCAAAACTAGAAATAACAAACTAAAAAAACAGAAGACTAAAAGTTTACCTGAAGTTTTTTTTTGATATAATCTCAGAAAATCCATTTACCAGTTCATTATTCAATTTGACCATTAGATTGTTTGTTTGCCTATCACTTTCATTGGGATTCAAATCCTGGTATCCTTTGATAACATGACACTGTACAGTTTAAATCAATCAATCAATCAATCAATCAATCTTATTTTATATAGCACCTTTCATAGTGAACCACCATCACAAAGTGCTTTACAAGATAGTGAGGAACAATGCATAATACATTAAATACAGTGAAATACAGGGCATAGTACATTAAATACAAGCAGTAAAAAAAAGCAAATACTTTTAATACAGGCATATTACATTAAATACAGGGCTAGGATGTGAATTCTATACATTGTGAATCATACGTCATACAGAATCATATGAATAAGATGGAGTGAAAAACCTGAAATAGCAATTTAGACAACGCTAATAACAGATCAGACTTAAAGAGCATTGAAAACGAGAGAACAAGTGGGTCTTGAGAGTTGATTTGAAGCGAGTGACAGTGAGAGCTGCACGCATTAAAGCTGGGAGAGAGTTCCGGAGAGTTGGGCCATGAAGCTAAAAGAGCGATCTCCGAGTGTGGTGCACTTTTGCTTGGGTATAACAAGCAAGAGTCAGAGGACCTCAGCTTGCGTGCAGGGACAAGTGTCCCGTGGATAGCATGGTGGCAGCATCCATTCGCCAAGCTCAATGACTGATTCAGTTGGACAAAACACTTCACATTTAATAGCTATAACTAGATGATGCTTTAGGTGTACTTGGAGGGACAGTTTCCCTTGCTGGTATAAAAACCTTGCCTGTATCTCTGATTTTCTTCACTAGAAGACTGTTATACCCTCGCACAAACTCAATGCACACTCTAGCTTCAGCGATCACTAGAACCTTCACATTTTTCAGTCGAACAGCAGCCAAGTTTGAAACATGGTCTGATCCAGTAGAAAAAAATAAAACAATTGACACATCATCCCCCTTTGTTTTGTCCTGCATACATTAAGATTTTTGGCCCAAATGTTTGCCTTGGACTTGTTATAGCCTTCACACTGATGGGCCAACAGGCCTGTAATAACTGAACTTTGAAAACGGCATGAGAAAAAAACAACTGCTCTAAATACTTCTACTCTTCCCAAAGGGTTTGGCTCACAGCTAACGGGGCAGTTACGTTTTGATGAGCAACAAATGTTCATGATAGAACAAAAAGCCCTGCAGGCCTAAATATTAGTACATGGTGATGTCTTGTGACACTTAGAAAGAACAGGATATTTTGTGAGAGGCTTTTCCCATCCTGAAACACTCATTCTGGAATGTACTATTGAAAGACCCAATAGGTTTCAGCAAACTAATGATCGAAAAAACAAATGGCACATTGAACAATGACTTCCAATGTGTCTTTGGATTTTTGGGGAAAGCTATCTGAAAACGGCAGTCAGTTCCTCCTCATTAGGAATCATCCCTTGATTGCTTTTTGTTAGGCTGAGCACAAATTCTTGGTAATCAAAAAACATCACTTCAAGGGAAAGGTGGATTATATTTTATTTAGTAATTTTGAAATCAGCAATCGGTTTACTAATTAAATATCAGGCAATAATGGCTTGTGGGTGATGTCAGACCAGGAAGTTACTGACATTGTACTGCAAGGTGAAGCACGGTTGCGCGTGTTTATTAAATAAAAAGGGTGAAACAAAACAAAACACTTTACAAAACAAAAGGGCACAATGGCCAAAACAAACACACAATAAAGCAAACACAACAAACAGGTATCTTGCTGGTGTAAAGCCAGTGCTGGTGTAAAGCCAGCATGAGTAGAAACGGTATGAGTAGCTCAGACACAGGGGTGGCAATTAACCCTTCCCTGCTAACCTAAAACAACAGTGCAAAATAAACCTACATTTAAATAATAATAATTCAACACAATCTACCCACTGTATTATTCAAAAGCAAGATTTCAAAAAAAAGTGTTGACTCGCAAAAGTCTTCAATCTGAAAGCGTGCATGTGCTAGTAATATAATATTTATGTGTCATTGTGACACGCTGAATGGTGTGGTGCAGTAGAAAGTGAATGTCCAGACTGAATTCTCCCAATAACAAAAAGGTTTTAATAATTAATAATAATAATAATAATAATAATAATAAATAATAATAAGCCCCAGTACCAGCGATGGTAGTGGGGCAAAACTCAGCGTCCTGCTAAAACAAAAGTAAACAAAACACACTCCAATAACCACAGTCCTCCGTGCACGAAAATGTGCTCTTTTCTTTCAGGGTTTGTGGTGTGTGCGCTGTGCTGTGAAGTGCTGTGCGATGAGGGGCGTGCTCTGGGGTATGTGCTGGCTCGCTGGCTACAGCCTCCCGTCCTCCTGCTCCTCTGCTAACACACAAAAACAAAACACGTAATCACAAAACAAAAACATCGGCTCCGGCCGATCGCTTTTTAACTCAGCGCAAGGGGAGGTTTTGACGTAGCTGCTTCCCCTTTGTACCCAGCAAACTCCTCCCTGCAGTCAACGCGTCGCCTGGTTTCTCCAATAGAGGGCTGCCCCGCAGCTGACTGCAATGGAATCGTCCTGAGTACTTGCAGCTCGCGCCCTCCTAATATGGTTACCTTCCGGTTTCCAGCTACCACCGAGGTAGTAGATCTAGGAGGCAGCTTACCTTCCCCTTACACAGCACCCTTTCTAATCGGGAGGGAGATTTACAGCATCGATCCTTTCTCTCGCTATCACATATCTCACCCCTCAGAGTGATGCCGGAAGGAACACTCGCCAACTCTACATTCCCCAATGGTCCCCCTCCCTTGAAAAAAATCTGCATTTTGATGCTCCTTACCCGCACGATGTTTCACAGTATAGTGGAAGGGTTGCAGCGCCAGATACCACCGAGTTATCCGAGCGTTATTGTCCTTCATCGTGTGTAACCACCTTAAAGGAGCATGATCAGTGATAAGAGAGAAAGAACGCCCCAACAAGTAATAGCGAAGAGCGTGAGTAGCCCATTTGATGGCTAAACACTCCTTCTCAATGACGGAGTAGTTAATCTCCCTAGGAGCCATTTTTTGCTCAGGTAAATAATAGGGTGTTCTACCCCATCAACTTGTTGGGACAGGACCGCCCCCAGACCAATGTGGGAGGCATCGGTCTGCAGGATGAACTCTTTGCTGAAATCTGGTGAAATCAGAGCAGGAGCTTGACAGAGTTGCTTCTTGATCAAATCAAATGCCTCCTGACACTGCCCTGTCCATTTAACTATTTTTGGAGCAGCCTTTCGGGTGAGATCTACCAGGGGGTTAACTATGGTGGCATACTCGGGGATAAATCGGCGGTAATAGCCGGCTAACCCCAGTAGCGATCTCACCTGTGACTTGGTTCTCGGGATCGCCGTCTCCACCAGCGCCTGGACTTTGAGGCGATCGGCCTCACCCGCCATTACCCATAATGTAGCCAAGATATTGGGTCTCCTGTTTGCCAAATGCACACTTGCCCAGCTTGGCTGTTAGCCCCGCCTCCCTCAGAGACTGGAGGACGGCTGAAACTCTAACAATGTGCTCCTTCCAGGTGGAGCTAAAATCACCACATCATCAATGTAGGCGGAGGCATACTGATGATGGGGAGCTAAGACCTGGTCCATCAGTCTCTGAAAGGTGGCAGGAGCTCCATGCAACCCGAAGGGCATGGTCCGGAAATGGAACAAGCCATCTGGGGTAGAGAAAGCAGTTTTCTCTTCGAGCTCTGAGTCAGTGGAATCTGCCAGTATCCCTTCGTCAGGTCCAAGGTCGAAATCAACCGCGCCTTACCCAGTCGGTCGAGGAGCTCATCCACCCGGGGCATTGGATATGCATCGAACTTGGAGATGACATTAACCTTTCGAAAGTCCACGCAGAACCGAGTGGAGCCGTCCTTCTTGCCCATCATCACGATAGGACTGCACCACTCGCTCCGGAAGGTTCAATGACTCGAGCTCAAGCATATCCTCCACCTCCTTGCGAATAGGAACCCTGCGACTCTCTGGGATCCGATGCGGTCTCTCCCGGACCCTGACCCCTGGTGGAGTAATAATAGCGTGAGAAATAACATTAGTCCTGCCGGGCAAGTCAGAGAAAACATCATTAAACCTTTCCACTAACTGGTAGAGCTCTCGTTTCTGATCCGGAAGTAACTGTTCCCCCATTGGAATATGAGTTGTAGCTGGTGGATTGACAGTAGGACCAAAATCCTCTTCCAAACTGTCACCAGCTACAAATAGGGCCTCCCTTTCATTCCAGGGTTTTAGCAAATTGATATGATAAATTTCGGTTTTATTTCGGCGATCGGGTTGTCTAATTTCATAATTTACTTTACCAATTTCCCGAACCACCTCATTATGGCCCCTGCCACTTAGCATACAACTTAGATTCTGATGTGGGAAGTAGCAACAGTACTTTATCACCTGGCCGAAAAGTCAGAATACGTGCTTGTTTATTGTACTGTTGCTCCTGGCGATGCTGAGCTAGTTTTAGGTTCTCCTGCGCCAAACGACCAACCAATGCTAGGCGGTCTCTTAACATAATTACATATTTGACTATGTTTTTAGAGGTTTTTGTTTGCTCCTCCCACCCTTCTTTCACAAGATCAAGGATACCTCGTGATTGCCTCCCATACAGCAGCTCAAAGGGAGAGAACCCGGTCGAACTCTGAGGCACCTCTCTCACTGCAAACATTAGGTAAGGGAGGAGTTTAGCCCAATGTTTTTGCTCTTGGTTGACAAACCGCTTCAGCATCTGTTTCAAGGTCTGATTAAAACGTTCCACCAAACCGTCCGTCTGCGGGTGATAAACGGAGGTTCGGATCGACTTAATTTGCATCAATTTGTATAATTCTTTCAAACATTGTGACATGAAGTTCGTTCCGTGATCAGTGAGGATTTCTTTTGGAATCCCTACTCTCGATATAATATTCACTAACTCTTTAGCAATGGCTGCGGCACTAGTGGATCTCAATGGTACTGCCTCTGGATATCTGGTCGCGTAGTCCACCACTACTAAAATGTGCGTATATCCAGAGTCAGACTGGCTCAATGGACCCACTATGTCCATAGCGATGCGCTCAAAGGGAACTGAGATCAGGGGCAGTGGGACCAGCGGGGCCAGGCGAACCCGTCCGGGTGCTACTTGCTGGCATTCCGGGCATTCCGCTACATATCGCGCCACCTCACTAAACACTCCCATCCAATAAAATCGAGCCAATATTCGTTCCCGAGTCTTATCGATACCTAAATGGCCCGAACAGGGGACATCGTGAGCCAACCGCATGATCTCACGTCGAAAAGACTGGGGAACGAGTAATTGTGTTACAATCTGACTTGTGCTCGTGGCTTGGGATACTCTATACAGTAAATGCCCGACAATAATGTGGTGGGGATATGTAAGCTGCCGGCTATCCTCTACATCCTTCCCTCGATAGACCGAACCTGCCCCCAGATGTGGGCCAGCGAAGGATCGTTCTTTTGTTCCAATGCTAGGTCCACATCTCGGTCCCAGAATTTCGGGATATCGGCGGAGCTAAAGTAGCTTCAGCACTGGGGGCCTCAGTAACCTGCCCCCGCAGGTCACATTGGGTCCCAACCCCTTTCCCTTACATTTGACTGATCCTGAGGCTTCCCCACCAAACCCCAACCTTGTTTCATTAATGTTCCCTCCCATTTTTCAACCCTTCGCTCTTTTTTGTTTTTTGGGCGAAATCGAGAGTGGAACAAATCGGTGTGCAGCGGGAAGATATTACCAATAGTTTCCCCGCTGCTCCCATGGTCTTACCGGAGACTGGCTTTACCGTTTTATTAATCATGCTGTCAAAATGCGGCCAGTCTCGACCTAAAATAACTGGATATGGCAGCTTCTCTGCCACAGCCACGATTACACGGCGGGCATGACATCCAACTGTCAAATCTAATTTGGTGAGGGGTAGTCCTTGTTATCCCCATGAATACAGGAAATGACCACGACCCCTCGTGACCACCAAGGTACCCCCTTTAATAGAGCTCGTCTAATTAAAGTCTGCCCACATCCTGAGTCCACTAATGCGTGGGTGCTCACCTCACCAACCCGTACATTAACAACACAAGGCCCCTCCCAATCATTACCCCTGGTCTTACCTGATGCTGTCAGGGCGTAATGGGAGGTCACCCCACACTCCATGGCCGCTGGACAATTCCGCCAGGTGACCGACCTCCTGGCACCGGTAACATGTGGGGCGAAAGGGTGCCCACGGAGCCTGCGTGTCCCGTTGCCGGTTTGGCAGCGGGAGGGGTACTCTGCTCTTACCCGCTGGGGGTCGCCCTCGCTCTCCACTGTGTTGGAGGGAGGCCGCCCATGGGGTGACGTTGCAGTGCTGGTCCGTGGGTAGTGGGGATGATGCGTGGTGGTGGTGTTGCCGCCGCGGTCTATTGGAGGCAGGAGCAGGTGGGGCAACCACTGGAGCAGCAGGTAGAGCGTCCTCGAACCCTTCAGCCAATCTGACCGCTGCCTCCAGCGTGGTGGGACGGTGGCGACTGACCCAGTTCCTCGTGTCTGGCCCCAGCACCGTCACGAATTGCTCAATGGCAATGAGCTCGGTGACCTGCTCTGCGCTATTGGTGCCGGGCAGAGCCACCGGGTCACGTGGTCCACCAGCTGTTGTGCCACCACGCTGGGTCGCAGTCCTGGGGGTCGCTGGTATTCCCGGAACCGGCGACGGTGGGTTTCCTCCGTGATGTCGAAGTCGCTGGAGAATGGCCTGCCTCACTCTATCATAATTGAGGGCATCTTCATTGGTTAAGGCTTGGTAGGCTGCCTGGGCCTCCCCAATCAAATTGGGCCCCAACTGGGTAGCCCACCAATCCCGAGGCCATTGCGCTGCCGTTGTCTGCCTCTCAAAGGCTACCAAATAGGCCTCAGGATCATCCTCCAGCGACATCTTTACCACCCTTATCTTCGGTAAGGGTGGCGTTGGTTCTGTCACCGGTCCCCCCCGATTGGCTTCCAGGAACATGGCATGCATCCGCTCCATCATGGTTGCCATTCCCTCCTGGTGTCTTCGCTCCTGCGCCTCCAATATTGCTCCTAATGCGGCGGCATCCATCCCGAGTCCCTCTTCTGATCACCAACTGTGACACGCTGAATGGTGTGGTGCAGTAGAAAGTGAATGTCCAGACTGAATTCTCCCAATAACAAAAAGGTTTTAATAATTAATAATAATAATAATAATAATAATAAATAATAATAAGCCCCAGTACCAGCGATGGTAGTGGGGCAAAACTCAGCGTCCTGCTAAAACAAAAGTAAACAAAACACACTCCAATAACCACAGTCCTCCGTGCACGAAAATGTGCTCTTTTCTTTCAGGGTTTGTGGTGTGTGCGCTGTGCTGTGAAGTGCTGTGCGATGAGGGCGTGCTCTGGGGTATGTGCTGGCTCGCTGGCTACAGTCTCCCGTCCTCCTGCTCCTCTGCTAACACACAAAAACAAAACACGTAATCACAAAAACAAAAACATCGGCTCCGGCCGATCGCTTTTTAACTCAGCGCAAGGGGAGGTTTTGACGTAGCTGCTTCCCCTTTGTACCCAGCAAACTCCTCCCTGCAGTCAACGCGTCGCCTGGTTTCTCCAATAGAGGGCTGCCCCGCAGCTGACTGCAATGGAATCGTCCTGAGTACTTGCAGCTACGCGCCCCTCCTAATATGGTTACCTTCCGGTTTCCAGCTACCACCAAGGTAGTAGATCTAGGAGGCAGCTTACCTTCCCCCTTACACAGCACCCTTTCTAATCGGGAGGGAGATTTACAGCATCGATCCTTTCTCTCGCTATCACAGTCATGTTATCAAAGGATACCAGAAATCAATGAATCGATAATTGTTGCATCAGATAGTGGTTCGACTGATGGATCATACTGCTGGGACCGAACCTGCATTTTAAAATGGTATCATATTCGATTGTCCTATCTCTGCACAGACTTTTTTTCCTCACAAGCTTGATCTGTGTAAAAGAAATCTGTGCAATCAAACTAATACTGAATGTACCCACGAAAACAACAAACCAATACTGAATGTACCCACGAAAACAACAAAGTAAAGAGCATTATTTTGAATCTACAGGGAGACTGAGAGACCTCAAGGCTAACCCTGTAACCTTCTGGAAGAAGAACAAACCGAAAGACCATTAAAAACATTGCCTAACGTCATTCTACCCTGAAATTAAGTTGACTGAATGGATAAAACCCCAGACTGATCATGTTATTCTGTTCTACATGCATATGAAATATTATCTCATAGCAGCAATTTACCGGGCTGCTGCTTTTGAGTTCAGCTCAGTCCCTCTGCAACACTTTTCAAATGTTCCCCAATTGGAGAAACGTGAAGTGTGTGCAAATTGAGGTGATCTGCATATTTTATTTCATCAGAAGTTTGCAGCAAGATGAAAAATAAATATATACAACCTTCCAGTGTTTGACCCAAGAATGTGTCTGGTGGGCAGTGGAGGCATGTCTGGGAGTATCAGGTAGTTGTGAGCACAGCAGCACACATAGAGGCTCTTTGTACAGAGACCTGGCCAGACTAAAACACAGACAACCACTAACTGACTTGCGCTCAAAGCACCATCTCAATATTACAAATTTATTACTGATAGGAACCAGTGCAAACTGGTTAGCTGGTCACCGATCCCCACTAAGAAAGCACTTCTTGTTTTTCACTAGGGGAGCATGCTGATGGAAGAAGCTCAGTCTGGTTTTATAGTTGATTGAAGACCTGCTTCTATGGAAATTCTATAAACTGTTTTTTCTTGTGAAGTAGGAACTGAAAGACACTTTTATCTTTGGTTTGTTATTAACAATACCATATTTGTTCATAATAACTTGGTTTAGGAGTAAAGGACAAGGATCTATAAGATGGGAATTTTGACAACCGATGACCAAAAATAAAATGAAGTTTCACCTTATTGAATCTACCATACTGAATCTTATGTCGGCCTACTTTGCATCCATTTTTTTTATGTGAGCGCATCTTTAAATATCATCTTTTAATATTGATGATATCCCGTAATGCTAAATGTCATCTAAAAACTATAAAATACAATATATTCATAGACAAAAATACTAAATTAAATTGTCGGTATTCATGAGAATTAACAGTGGGAAGGGGCAAAAACCAGCCCCAAATCTAAAAATATTTTTAACACACACACACACACAGTTTGAATTATAACACCAAAGACATTAGGGATTCCCCAGAGAGCGTTGCATTGGCTCTAGCGCTCCCACAGGTTAGCGAAGCGCATTACTTTTTTATAAAGGCTTTCAGTGATAGCAGTCAGTTTTAATAGACAAGATATGCTCATGAACCTTTGCAAAAATATCCAATAATGTAAACTAACACTGGTAGCCATCATTGCAAATGAAGCAGAGATTGGGTCAGGCAACTAATTCCATCCTCCACCTCACTTCAACCCCAACAAAGTTCCACAGAGTCCAACAGGCTTCACCTGCGTATTACAGATTGAAGTGATTACTTGTTTACCATGGTTTGCCATACTCTGGATGACCTCTGGTCCTCACATGTCAATGCATGACACCAACACGCACACTGATCCGGCCTCCTCAGGTTTCAATAACAGGGTCTTCAGTTCAGTGTGAGTTCTGTGCTTCCTCTGAAATTCCAAAATAAAACATCTGGGGCAGGGAGGGTTTGTCACGTCCTGCCATTGCCCAGATCTGCATCCCTGGAATAGAAGATTCCAACATGGAGTGGAGCATTACTATAAAGACTCTTTGGACAAACATATGTTTCTTGTAATGAGTTACTTTATTTGATCGGTCTGTGTCTGCATATTGGATTTATTAAGGAGTTGATTAAATCTAACTTTTTCACACCATAATATCTTGTACTAAATCTGATCATTTATAGTGCTGCTAGATACTCTGTCTCTGTTCCACATATAACCCCTTTCTCTGCTTTCACTGTAGATTTCACATCTTCTACTGCATGTTTTTTTTTTTTTTTTGGAGGGGGGGGGGCATTTTGTATACTGATGAACCAATTCAGAGAAAACCTGCAACTATAATACTCATCCATAATGATTAAACACACAATTGTCCTCAATTTAGAAATACTAAAAGAAATGTAATAAATGCAATGACAGAAGTTTCGACAAGAAGTCTTCAATGTCTTAAGGACAAAAACGCCAGTCAGTAAAGACAATGACAAAGACGAAAAGTCGAAAAGTTTGTCATTGAATTTATTACATTTAATTCAGTATTTCTAAACTATAATATTCACCAAACCTTTCTTGGAACAGGATTGTATAGACAAGGTCAGTCTATATGCATCGTAGAATGGTTGTTGTCCATTGGGAATAATTGTATCAGTTACAATCTTACTGTACCTAAAAAAGCGCAAATTGCTTTTCAACTCTGAGGATGGAGTCAGCCGAAGTGTTATGTCTGATTACTTTTACATTGTAATATCTAACCAGAAGTAATTCACATGTACAAAAAGAGCTTAGGAAAAAGGAGCATTCATGTAAAGATATAACATGGTTCTAAAAAAGAGCCAGATTCTAAAAAAACAAACACAATCATGAAAGGTATAAATATGTAGTAGAAGCAAATAGTTAAACAAGTCACCATGATAGCAAACATGGCCTGTCCATTCCTAAACCTGAACATAAGATCAGGGGCCAAGTTTGCCCTGGTTGGTATTGTTTAGCTTGCCCATTGTTTTGTTTTTTTAAAACAAGCAACTTCCTGAGACATAATTCTCTTACTTGTTCTTTGTTTTGTCAAATTAACTGGTGTTTTTTTCTCCTCAGGAAAATAGAGTAAATGATTCAATATTCATAATTTTTTTCCAAATTCAACATTTCTAAAATATTTAGTACATTTTATGTTATTATCATTATTAAATAAAAAGTCATGCATCTTATGTTTACTAAAACACAGAACTAAGATTGTATTTCGTGCTGTTATTTAGTATGATATTGTAAAAACATGCAATCTTTGTTATTGATTAAAAACATATATTTTACCATGCTGTTGTAATTTTGCTGTGCGCACTATTATTTGCAGCACAGCATAGTATAACCGTTATTTTCATAATTTCTTGGCCACTTAACCTGCCGCCATCACTGTAAATGTACTTCCTGTGCAACAGATATTAGGACCTGAAATATGAAACGCTGGGACTTCAACAGTTCGTCAGGTGTAATCCTGAGACCTGCTGCACAGGGAAGTCAACCCTAGATGGTAATTGAGGACATTTTAGCCCTAATAATAATAATAATAACAATAATAATAATAATAATAATAATAATAATAATAATAATAATAATAATAATAATAATGAATAGTAGGATGTATTACACTCCTAAAACAGACCCAGAAATAATAAACAACACAATTACACTAAAAGATGACTTTTATGCATGCTGGACATTGGTGCAGAAAATAGAGGCAGCCATATAACAATGGACCAGATGATAAAAGGTATTGTAAATCCATTTGACATACCAAATTGAAAATCCTTTGAATGTGAGTTTACAGTGCATGAATATCTGACGTATCACCTAATATTAAACGTCTTGATTGCGCGGTCACGCAACCCCACATCTTCAACACTTTGATTTGTTTCAAGTATCTTTGAGAAGGCGAAATATAATATAACTCATCCAACATTTGATTATTCTTTAGAGCACTGCAGTAAAGCTGTTGAAGCTGTTAATACAAAAGCAAGCCTGGAGTTTAACACAAACGCTTTGAGAGTAAGAGTGTGCGCTGCCACATTGGATTTGCTTTGAAGATTTGCTTCCACAAGCTGAGTCCCAGCCAGAGCACAGCTAAGCCAGTGCCATTAAATATAACTTGCAGGAGCACGCAGGAACGCTGGCCAAGATGTGTTCTTTCTGTGGTGTCATCCTAATAGAAGTAATGTGTCTGACTGTCTGCATTGCCAAAATATATACAAATAATATTCCTTGCATTGGACTCAGATTTTTTGAGGTGAGGGACAGTGGATATGGCTACAGTCAGGCACATGTTCCAGACAGCTCTGAAAGCTGATGTAGCCTGCCTGTCATTTCAGTCTTGGACTTCTCTCAAGCCGATACTGACAATTTTCCCAAATTGTGCTATGCCTATTTTGTGATGTGGAATACAGTAATGACCACTGGGGGCTAGGTTGAGACCACCAAACTACCTAATGCCTTGGTACCATGTCCATACTGGTATGCTACTGTTTTTAAACCACTGACAGGCACAATGTGTAACATATTCTATGTATTTCTAAATCAATTTTAGGTACTGCTGTGGTCTGCTATGGGTTTCTTAGATGCTTAATGGTATTATAATGCTATCTTTAAGGGGCATATTTTTAAAAAAAAATCTTTCACATAGGAAAAATCGGCCTTTGAAAAGCCAAGACCAAGGGACCAGGGTGATGCACCAGGAAGTGGTGCTGGGGGCTGTGGAGCCAGTGAGTACTATCCCTTTCCTGTCCCTCCAGAAAAACAGCTTTTATTTTATATATATATATATATATATATATATATATATATATATATATATATATATATATATATATATATATATATATATATATATATATATATATATATATATTATTTAATATTTTATATATTTAATATATAATTACTGTAGAAAACGCCATAAAACTGCAGTAATTCAGAATTTGTAGTCAGAAATACCAATTAATGTTGTGAGGAGGAATTTTCTTGTCTTCAAATACTGAAAAACAATTACTGTTTGCAGAAAATAGATTTTCTTCTTTGCAGATTTTAAGAAATGTTGATGCCTGTACAAAGCAAGTACTATGATAGCTATAGTGTAATCAATGTAAGTTGAAGGTAATTATTATTTAATAATTAGACCGGGAGGGCAGGGGAGGGTAGTAGAGACTGGCCCTTTAGAGGAGAACTTAGTGAAGCTCTGTTTTATTGACGTGTTTGAGTTTTCCCATGTGACTGGGATTATTATATGTTCGTGCTGTGCTAAAACCACACAATATCCATGGAATGTTCAAGAGTGGTACAGAATGTCTGGGTCCCTGTGTTTAACATCTCAACACCATGCTGGGCTTAATGGGAATCGAGCGCCCCCTGCTGGGTCACCAATAACCACTGCGTCCACTGCGGCATACAATATTCCTTTGTGGTGCCCCATCTAACCAGACCCAACTTCTGAGATCAAAATCAGGCTAAGCATTACCAAAAAAAACAAAACAAAACAAAATTAAATTAAATAAATGCAGCTTGTTTCAGCACGCCACTCGTTAAAGCGCAATTCAAGACAAATCAACCAAATCTGGCTGTGCTCCAAGCATGCGTGCCCTTGTCAGATCGCCACCTATTTCAAAGCGGTAATGAAATCTAAAACCCTCAACCCTGAGGCAGATGACCCGTGTGACCCTGCTGCTTGCAGTGTGGCTTCAGGACTTGCTGCTTTTAGTTCTGTTTGTGTCGAGATTAGTTGTAATGTAAGGGGTCGAGGCCTTTGCTTTATGCTCTTTAAGTTTTCAAAATCCTTTAGTTGTTTAGTCATTGTCTGTTTTTCAGCCCTGTCATTACTGGACTCTGGACTGTTCACTAATAAGCCTTTGTTTGGGTCCAGGAGTAAAGCAAACAGGCTTTCACTGCCGTTAGGTGAAGACACCAGCCCAGCCTGACCTAGTTCTTTTCTCTCAACTCCTTCGGGTAACCGCATTTGTTTGACCTTGTTATCTGCAGATGCCCTTTAAAACGGTATTTAAGCTAATTACAAAACAATATTTTCTGAAATCCCTGGTTCACAGGCTTAGGGGCCATAAGATACCTGAAGGTAACCTCTGTCTTTCTGCATGTACAACAAAATCTTCCTCTTCATCATCTTAGCGTTATCGCAATGTTATCGCAATGTCTTTGTCCAGGCTATAGGATGCACCCTATAGCCTGGACGTCACTGGTTCGAGTCCAGGCTATTCCATTGCCGACCGTGGATGGGAGTTCCCAGGGGACGACGCACAATTGGCCGAGTGCCTCCCGGGGGTGGAGGGCTAAGTCAGCCAGGGGGTCCTCAGCTTACTGTGCACCAGCAACCGCTGTAGACTGGCCGGGCGCCTGTCGTCCTGCCTGTAATTCCTGTGACACTGAGACCTTCACCATGCAATACTCGACCTATGATTGAAAGGGAAACCCCAGTCCCACTTGCAGCCAATTCTCTTTGAATATCTTTGGCAGTCAATCTCAGATTGTTATTACCTTCCTCACAATTCTTCTACTTGTTCTTGGTGAAATAACCTTCTTTCTTCCAGACCGAGGGAGCGTTGAGACAGTACCACAAGTCTTGTACTTCTTGATAATAGAAGCAATAGTCTTCTTGTATCCTTCTCCAGCTTTATGACAACAATCAATTTTTTGCCTAAGGTCTTCAGAGAGCTCTTTACTTTTTCCCATATTGACTTATTGGTAATGACAGAAATCATCCTATGCCTAGCCCTTTTATACTCTCTAAGAATGTTAACCTACAATCCAGTATTTTCTAGACTTTTCTAGAATTAGGTTCTGCATTATCATACTGAAATTTCTAGCACCTTGTAGACAATACTATCATAGCATCAAAGGGTAAGGGTACTTTGGAATTAACATTTTTGGAATTTTGCAAAAACATTGTCAGGGCTTGGAAATTCTGGCCTGTGACCTTATCATAGGAGGAAAAATAGATTGAACTATTGCCCTAACATCCTTACACCACTGGGCAATTGTCTCCATCTGTCATGTGATTGGTTCACATCACTGTCATTGTATGTCGCGGTATGAGCTTCAAAAACATTTTCCGTTATTTAGTTATGTTATTTACTTATGCTGTATCAGCTATATTTAAACAAAATACTGTAAAGCCATATATAATTGCGACCAAAATATTTGGCGAATCACCCCCATTTAACCTATTTTGTTACATAAATGTTGGTGACCTGTTGCACTGGTAGTAGTATATTACTTCATTGTATGTACAGATGTTCGTGCCAAACCTGCTTATGTTTTTTTTTTTCATACTCGAAAAACTCGCATAATAAAAGGCTTGCAAATATTTATGGCTTTACAGTATATAAAGTCATATTTACTATCCAACCTTGCCTCTCTTATTATTTTGTCTGATTCATATATTAAATATGTACTGCAGACTCAGCTAATAGTGGAAAATGAAATGCCCTCTTGAAGACTATTGTTACATCCAGGGTGCATTATAGCATTATAGCCCCCTGTCGGTAACAATAGTCTTCCTTCAGGATAATCATTTTCCACTATAGAACCTACTCTCCAGTCCATATTTACTATATATATATATGGTTTAACCAGACTACACCAAGCTTCAGTCTGTTTGTGTTCAGTAAAAACAATCTTTTCATACCCATTAAGAGCCGAATGAAAGACTTCATGTCTAAATCAAAAGAGACATATTGATGATCTAAGTGAGCCATATATTCACTTAAAAAAAAAAAAAACACAGCACAATTTTTAATGAAATTGTCTGACCCTATTTCTGAGATGACTGAGGACTGAATGGCAGGGGATTCAGGGGAGGATTGAGATGCACTCGTTTCCAAGGAAACTATGAGAGCTAACTCTTCATACACTGCTGATCTAGTGGCAGCCAACAAATACTAATACTAATACAGTACCTGTAAACAGGACCGTCACTGTGGGGGAGCCCCATGTAATCAATGAGGTTGAGGTTTTATGCCACGAAAGAGGAATGACCAAATAACTTAGTTTTATAGGTCAGTCCTCATGAGTGTCATAGAACTGATAAAACACAAGATTCCAGGCAGCAATCCAGGCCTTGCCCATGATTTTAATGGATGATTGGATTATGTATTACTTCTGAGGGCTTATTGCTCATTACTTTGCAGGATTCCTGTGTTCTCAAACTGTGCTGCAACCAGGCACAACGTGTAGCAGAAATACGATCACAAAATGAAACGCAGAGGGTTGCTGCAGTCGTTGTGCTCGTGTTTACTGCGTGATTCGTGGATTAACAGCAATTGCAGATCCTTTCCAGGTACTGCTGGTTCAATGATCAGTGTGTGGTTGTTTAAACAGCGGCATATCAGTTTTGTGAAATTTAGTTTGAAATAGTAGTGAATTTTATTATAATTATAGAAAATTCTGGCAATTTAAAATAGAGCCCTAGAGTTGGTGTGATTATGACAACAAAACTAACCAAATTGGTGTTATGCTGCCAATTCATATTGTTTGACAGTAATGTGTTTTTATATACATAGCCCATGACACCACGCAGGAGTGATGTCATCATTCCTGGGATGAGCAAAACAAGTGCTGTGGTTTTGATGAATGGACATATTGAATAAATATTTCCTGTGTAAATAATATTGAAAGAATTTTACAAGACCCTGATATAAGGTTGTATAAGGCTGAATAAATCACCTATCTAAACAAATGAGAGACAAGGTGAAGAGTTTAGCATCCTTTCACTGTGTGAGCGGTCCGTTTCCATGGACCTACCGCAAACATGCTGTAGAATAAGCAATGGCGTCTTACTGCACACACTCATACCAGTAGGAATGTGAATGTAAACTTAAACTAAAAAAAAAAAACAGCAAGGGACACTCCCAGGGTTATTTTGGGTTTACAATATTGGTGTATGATGGGAAGTGCAAACTGAAGTCACACTATCTCCTGACCAATGAGGCTTTATGGTTTGTTTCTTTTAATTCCTTTTGAGGAACCCTCTTTCAACATGTTTATTTAGAAAAGAAATAAGTTGAATTGTCAATAAATATGTTTTTTTAAAACAGCCCCATATTGTATATAAGACAGTCATACACTCAGTATGTCATTTAAGACAAAGTAAGTTCAAACTATATAGAGGCGTGTAGAATAATTGGCTTCATATGAAAAACATGAAAGAATTTACAGCAAAATTACCTGTGAAAGTTGTTGTGCTGTGAACGATTAGAAGGTTTTTTTAACTAGTCTGAAATCTTAAAGAGTAAGTAGCGGGGTTCCGAAAAATATAGCGTTATACGTCCCCGCATGTTGCTGTTTTCATTGCTAACATCCTGACAACTTTTTTATACTTAACTTTAAAGTCTGTTTCAAAGCTCTTTTCAAAATGTCCTATCTAGTGCACTGGGTTTGGGATCTGGCCTCTAAATCATTGCAGGAAGAGCGATATAATATTTTTAAAAAAAACATAACAAGTGCTCTGGCTTTTCTGTTCCGCACCAAATCATGGATCGTTATTGCTGTGCTACCTGTTTGACAATGTGGGCAATAATCCTTACACTAACAGTGCACTAAAGCTGACATTTTGAAAAGAGCTTTGAAACAGACTTTAAAGTTATATGTGTAAAAACACAAACGAAACAACACTAAAACTCCACATTCCTGTAAGAATCATACATTTATAATGAAATAATCCTCAGTGATTGCCCTGGAAAAGTAGAACGGTCAAGCAAATTACAGTAAATCTTAAAACTGGTTTGAAAATAGGAATGTGGTAAAACATTCCTGCATTTGAAAATCTCTTCACCACCATTAAATGCCGTAAAGGTGATGTGAGGATAGTTTATGATAACAATGACAAGGAACTGGAAAGCAGAAAGGGTAATGGTTCACTGGCATTTGCATGGTCCTGGACACTGTTCCTATAACAAAGTGTCAGGTTAGGGAAGAATAGAAAGCACTCGGAGATAGGGGAAATGTCGCTGTGTTATTTGTTCTGATGGCCACATTTCCGGCAGAAAAAGGATAGTTCTCCACCATTAGAAAATGAAACACCTGCGAGATTCTGTTATAGTCATTATAACTGCGTATTGCTCTCAAGGTGTTATCAGATTAAAAAACATGAAATAGTTTTTTAATTTTGTTGGGTGATTTGAGAACATAATGTCAATGTATGAAAGGCATTCAGGAAAACCAGGAGGCTTGGTAAGATTAGCAAGGTATCCCCTTAGGGCATGTCTGTTTTTTCAATGTTTTGGCAAATTCTTGTACTACATACAGTTCACATAAACTGTTTTAAACCTTTCTAAACATTACATTAAAAGAGTTTACCAAAGAGGATATTATATAAAAAAATAATAATAATAATGCTTTGCAGTGTGTTGCTGTAACTTCAAAAATATGTAGGCTCACTATATTGTGTGCTTTACCTTTTTGCCTGATTTTTATTTATTTTTTTCTGCAAAGATTGTGGTCCGTTTGAAAAAAGAGGGAAATAACACCTACAGATCAGTGTCAGATGTGTACAACTGATGTTTTGTAAATATATATATATATATATATATATATATATATATATATATATATATATATATATATATATATATATATAGTCCTTAATCGCAATAGTGAGAATTTGAATTCAGTAAAAAAAAATTTAAAAAACATTTTTACCTCGCAAAAAAAAAATCAAAAACAACAGCCTAAAATGAGCTCATATTTCTTTATTATTTATCAGTGGACTCATCCCAATATTATAGGGCCCATGTTAATTCACTTTTCTATGGTTATATTCAATCAAACTTAAATGAAATAAAGTGTGTTTGAGACAAGTCTGGAAGTCTGATTGAATAGTGACAGGGATACAAAACCATACAACAATTCAAACACAGTTTTAACACAAGCTAATAATAATAATACCTGAATCACAGCATAAAAGTAATTAATTACCTAGTAGAACAAAGCAGATGAATAGGATCACCAGATTTCCAGAGTGAAGAAACTAAACCTTTTTTTTCCCTTCAATTTATTGACAACATTTCTAAAGCAGTTAAAATAACTCTTAATAATAACATTCATAATTTCAAAGTTAAACACTGGGTTTATTTATTGCAGATCATAATAATTCATTGTGTTCTTTCTATAGTCATCTGAACAAAACATGCTGATGTATATATAATCAAGACACAACACTCCCATCACAATTTAATAGACATCAAGGTATGTATGTATGTATGTATGTATGTATGTATGTATGTATGTATGTATTTCTGCAAAGCAAATTCCTAAAATTTAAAATCATACAGCAAAAATGCAGTGACTGCAATTGACATAAAATAAACAATTACATAGTTCTACACATCTTCTCTATCGAGATACTTAATTCTTAAAATGATCACAGGTAATTTAAATTCCTGTGAAGTTTCTAGTTTTTAAAATCAGCAGCAGTTAAAATGCAAAGTGCATCAAGAAATTAGGGATAAATGGTTTCTTATAGCTGGTAATTCATTTCCAGGCAGCAGTGCCGTGTTGTTCTTTCACAAGCCACATGTTGTCAATCACTCTGCCATTCTGTAAAGAACAAGAATACATCTTTATTAGAACATACAAACTCCAACGGGGGGGGCGGGGGGGTGAACTGATCACTCTGTACCCCATGTCAGAAAGGACATTGTGTCCCTATGAAGAGCAACCAGGGCTTAAAGGAATGAGCTATAAAGAACTGAATCTATTAAGCCAAGAACAAAAAAGAATCAGGGGGACTTGAATGAACTTTTAAAATGTTAAAAGGGGTTGGCAAAGTTATCCTTAACCAATAAGCGCAACACAGAAACCAAAACCAGAGGACACAGTTTGAAATTAGGTGGACATAAGACATAGGACAGAGGGAATGAGACACTTCTTCAGGGGTGAGGAATGGAGTGTGTTAGCTAGTCATGTGGTTGATGCTGAATCACTGACAAAGAGATCAATCGGTTACTAGGAACCGGACAAGCATTGATGGGCCCAAATGCCTCCACTTGTTTGTAAATTGTCTTATGTTCTTATGATAAGCCTCAGCTGGATTTCTTTAGAGCCTTTAGAACCTATAAATAAGTGCAATCAAGGGGGGTGTCTGCTGTCTCTGCTTGAGAGAGCCCCAGGACTGGGGCAGGGGGTCAGGTCAGGGTTGAGGTGCCAACACCCTGTTTTACTGTAGCTAGTGCCAGTCCCTCCTGCACTAAATTGACAAGAAAAATAAACTTTTGTTTTTACTAACTTGCTTTTTTTTTTTTTAAAGAGAGTCGATTAAGTTAAATGGCACATTTTACACCGTGATTGCGGAGTAAATGTTTGGAAAGTACAGTGTCATTTTTGGTAATTATACTGTAGTAATTAAGTGATTATTTCAGCACTACTTGGTAACTATTTAGCAGTTACTGTCATTCATATTTTATAAGTATATAGTGGTTACTCGGTTTGCACATGTAGTGTTTATATTGGAGCTTCAAAACTGGACTGCCACTGAGATAAACACTCCCCTTAAACAAATGCAGTGGTACCCTGCATAGAGTATAATCCATTTACTACCAATGCAGAACAAGCGGGTGGGATCTTTGTTCTTCATTGTATTTCTGACATGCTGCCAAGACAGGTACAACACCATTAGTCGTGCAGAAATTATCATTGCAATTAATTCCATGGGTTGAAACATTTGTCTTAGTTTCTCCTAGCTTTTCCTGGGGAAAGGTTTGGTGTTCAAGGAATATCTTTGTAATAACTCTTTCAATTTTCGCTGTAGGCAGCAGTGACTGGTACAAATACAGTATACCTCCTGAGCTAGTGCTATGGATCGCAGTTCTGTGTACGGCCCGTAAGGTAGACTGCAGGGCAGCTGAGCTCCCCTTACCTGGTCGTCAGACACCTGTTCCAGGTAGAGATGAGTGCTGTTCAGGATCTGCATGCGGGTGTACCCGTAATCAGTGCTGCGGAAAGCACTCCAGTCCCTGGGTGCAGGGATGAACCCATCGTGTTTCTCTCGACACCCCTACAACGCAGCAATGGAAATGTTACTGTACTGCTATGAACATACCCTATTCCTTTCACAGAAAAAACTGAAAATGCCTAAATGAATATATATCCCTATTATTAGGGTTTTTTTCTTTAATCATAAACTTCCAGCATGAGATTAGTTCTAAGTAACCATGTTGATCATCAGCCTTATCTCCAGCTTAAGTGAATCAGATACCTGTGCTGTTGATAGTTTTACTGTAAGCAGTGCGACACATTTCATGAAACCTGATCATACCATTTGGTGTTAAGGATTCAGAACGATAACCCTCCACCTCTGGACCTACTGATTTCAGCAAGCTGTTGCGTGCCCCACTGTGTCAGGGATGGACTGTTCCAGGTACTTTATATTGTATCTCTACAAGAGGTGAAGCGGTAGAAGCAGGAGATTTGCAGATTGATAACAGTTTATTGCTCCAGCTTGGTTTTGCACATGCTTGGAGATTGTATCAAATTTAAATGTGGTTGTGGGGTCCCAGAGTGGCCCACTCAGGGATATGGCTGTGTGATCCTGCCAGGTATGCTGTTTTTTAGGTTTTTTTAAAACATGCATTTTGGAAATATACTTTTTTTTTGCATGTAACCAATGCTCGTACTATAAAATCCACAACAGACGATAAGTACAGAGAAGTTCCTGTTTTAAAATTAATCCTCAATCCGCTTTTGACAATAACTAACTTTGATTCTAATCATTAACACATTCCCTTTACCTCCTGCTTTCCAGTTAAACGCAGATGATGCCCCACTTCCCTGTCCTACTGATCTTAGGAGCCATAGGTCTATCAGAGATGCTTTAAAATGGCCTATTCCTGGAGCTCATCCAGATTTATGCACCATTTTTGTGAACTGTCCTCTTGTGCCAAGATTTCAACAAGCCACTTTTGGCGGCCATTCTTTTGGCTGTGTGGCATCGATCATAGGTGTCATTTACACAGGGGATGTGAGGGACATGTCCCCCTCACTTTTTCAATGATGGGGAAATGTCCCCCTCATATTGCAGGAGTACTAAAACTTTTATTGCACAATAATTTATTGGTATAATCACTAGTCAGTATAGAAGTCAATGGGAAGAAAAAAGGGATTGGATCTGGGATCACTGGAGCCAAATCATGAGATGGTGTTTTACTACGAGGACATGGATCAGCCTCCACTGATCCATGATGTTGATCCGATCCTGGAGCTGCACACACCTTAACTAGGGAAACTGACCAATGAGAAGTGAACATATACGTGGCGCGTAGTTTAAAGACCCCGTTTGACACATTTGTATACAGCCTGAGATTACAGTAATGTTGGGGAAAAATGGCAAACGAATGAACAAAGATAGAGGACGATGCACTACGTTGCTGTATCCAAAACACAGGAAAATGGTTTAAGTTTGTAATTCACCATAGCTTGTGTTATAAATAATTTACTAATGTTATCACACTGAGGTTTCTGTCTACTTACAGTTTAACTTTTCATTTTAAATTGAAACAGTAAACTTAAAGCACCTTTGTGCCTTGTGCAAATAAATATAGACATCAACACAAACTAAATACATTAGGAAGAACTTTTTACACAATTATTATACCAAATTAATCATGATATATTACTGATTCTAAATTATTTTGCGTGTTTAAATACATGGAACAGACTCTCGCATCTCTATTTATCAATGTTCCAAAAACTCACTCTTGGTCACATTTTACAAAAAATTTTAAACTAATAAATCAACAGTTACCATAATGAACATGATCTTATTCATCATAGTAAAGTTGAGTTCTTACCTGTAAACAGGAACATGTTAAAGTTTACAACTCATTGTCTGGAGCTTGGTGTTACGTTATCGTCGATACAGTGCGGTTTGAGGTTCAAGCTACATCTGTATATTTTAAGTGGATGGAAGCTGAAAATGCTTTTTTAAAAACACCCTTTTCTTCTACCAATACAGTACTAGCATCATTTTAATAGCAAAACTATTTCAATTGTGGGGAAATCTCAATGTTTCCAGAAATATATTTCAAGGACAATTCTCATGCCTCTCATTAAATCTGCATGATGCCACACTCGCTCTTCCACGCAACGCTGCCTCAGGGGCTGGTCGTACTAAAGGGATCTGGTCCTGGATCCAGGCTCCGATCTGAGCGGAGCTTCAGTGCTCTTCCAAGACTAAAGACATGGCTTTGGAATTCCTGCGACTGAATAATATAGCTATTTGCCACACTCATGACAACAGTGACATAAATGTATTGTTTTGAATGATTGTCGCAGGAATGTCTTTGGATCTTTTAATTAGACATACAAGGGATGCAATGTTTTGTTATACTTGTTTGTAACATATTTTATTATTTCAGATATAATAATCTTCATGCATGCCTCAGCTACAGAAACTGCCCCCCCCCGCCCCCCACCCCCCCACTTTTGAAACACAGCACCCACCCTTAGAAATTCACTGCCTAAAGCTATTAGAGATAGCCGTTCTATTACTGAGTTTAAGTTCAAACTAAAACAACATTCTGGCTGTCTGAGGGCCTTGACGTCTGGGGATGTGGTCAGGACTAGGCTTTGGGTTTTGTTATATTTTGTTTTCTTTTATTTGATTTTTTTGTAAATAGTTTTGATAGGACCTATCGTTTATTCTTTTTTTCTGTGGTTTTCCTGTGAAATGCCTTGGAATCATTTGTAATGACATGTGCTCTATACTGTAAGTGTAAGGGATACAAAAGAGGATTTTGAACATTGGGTTCGTTACATTCACTTCAGTTCCTTTGGTTTAAAACATTGAATCAATTTGCTGGCTGTTTATAGTTATCTGGAAGCAAATGTACTGAGCTTGTTTGGGTATTCGTTTTCATTTCCATGTTTTTTCAGGACTGAGTTAATTTGTGTTCACATTGCAATGTGCATGTTTTTTTATGATTAGTGGACCAGATCTTTACACTGTTTGCAATGCATCTTGGTATATTTTTAAGATGGCAGTGATTGGGGGATTGTCAGCATGTGTTTCAATGTTTTACATTTATTGCTATTGAAGCAATCACTGGGGAGAGTACAAGAGCTGGAGGAAGAGCCTTCACTTTGTCAAGTTCTGTCTGGATTTTGGTGTCCAACAAAAACGGGGATACTTTTAGAAATTATTTAATTGTCCATATTTTTCCCTTGACGTGCAACGATACCAATGAACTGCATAAAAATAGCCAGGAGACGTTTTCTCCTCATCTAGCTGCAACGGTCTGCATGTATGATTAGTTTTCTGAGTTTTCTGAGTTCCCCTGTTCACACTGAAGTTTAGCAAGCGAACCAAACTCAGTTCATTTGCCAAGCAAACTAAGACCAAAATAACTTTGTTCTTCACACTAGAATGCAAATGAACAGAATCCTATTGAGTGCGGAACCAAATCCCCTAACAAATTTAGTGTGAACAGAGCCTTACTGAGTTCTATCACCCTTTGTAATAAAGCAGCACTAAGATACTTACTGCTGATCCTGTGATGATGTGAACTGGAGCCCTGGGATTGACATAAGGGTGCTCCATGCTGCCATTGAAGACCTGGAGAAAAACACAACAATATTAATAACATTCATTTGTAGTACTGGCTGTTAAATCTAGGACCATACTCTGACATTTTTAAACAAAACATTTGAGCATACATACAAAGGAGTCCTTGTCACATCACAAATTCACTACAGACCAACATTATTTGTAAGTTCTTCTTGTTTCACATACTATAAATCCTTAAGGATTAACTGTTGTGATATAATGTGCACTTTCTCTTGGTTTGAAAGTGTTGTGGTGGTTGCTTGGTAGCGCTACAAGTATTAATTTGGATCTGCCTTATTGTAAAATGCAGAGATAGTTATCGTGCTCCGTCACGTCAGCTATATTAATTTACTTGAAATCCGTAGACAGGCCAGAGCCTTTCATAGGTGTGCTCGTGTGCCCACAGCTCCAGATCGACCCCTACAGGAGAAACAAATAACAGCATGCGTTCCAGATACTACAGTTTAGGGTTATTAAAGATTCTATACAGGAGCAAGAAAAAAAAATCCCAATATGCAACGACAGACAGAGAAATGCATTTTCATAAAATAGACTTCTAAATTTAGCTAGCTGTTTATAAATAGTCCCTAAATCCCTCGTCGGTGAGAAAATGTACATTTGCACAGAGCCTTTCTTTTTAATGGTTCATGGTTCGCATGGACTGCCAGGAAAGATCTAGGCGGTACAATGCTGTACTGTTTGACAATGACTTACAAGAAACTAGAAATGAACACTTACAAAGCTCAGCACATGTGAAAGGGAAACCACTCCAGCTAAATTCTAACTTATAAGCACCATTTAAAATGGTTTAAAGTTTCTTCAAATTACTTGTGCACCTTACTAACTGTAAAACTTTTGTTGAAAGACCTCCATTTGTAATCATCTGGAGACCATTTAAAACAGAATCCTTTGACATATGGAACTGACATAGTGGTTTTGTTGGTGCAGTGATTTAATAAGAAAATAAGAGAAGTTATGAACGAGAGGAGGCCATTTGGTCAACAGTGCTCTTCTCGTTCATAGAAGCTGATCGTTCTCAGAAAAAAAAAAATCCCAATGATTCCACAGTAACCCTGTGGCTTAGTAACCCACTCCATACACTCACCACTCTGTGTAAAGTGCCTTCTAACCTAATATCTAATGTGCGCTTTATGAATTCTTCATGAAAGTCATATTACCATAGTCATAGAAGAGTTTTTCCAGACCCGGGGCCACAGGCATTGTATCATTGCGTCCCACTCGGACCTGGGATAGAACAAGAACAATAGAACTGAAGCAAGCACCTGGAATAACATGCAACAAACCAGCACTGACTGTCACACCAGACCGTAAACTACATGCAAGCAGAGAAGGGACATTTTTTTCAATGGTTGCAAGTCGTACATTGGGGTGCACGTGGCACTGTAAAAAAAATACCTCTATTCTCCATATTGCAGTTCCTATAAACACCATGGACTGCACAACCATTATATCTCAAACTTAATTAGCTCAGTCATTAGGAAGAAATCTGGCATACCTTCTGCTCACTGAGGAAAAGTGAAAGCAAAGCATAGACCAGTACTGAATGTAATTACTTACATGTAATACAAGTGAAAAAACAGCTATTTGTATCAGCAATGGTAAGTATACGCAGTGGGTAGCTGATTCCCATCTATTGGGTATGTTATTTATCATGGCGTCAGGATGGAGTAGATGTATTCCAGCGATGAAGGAAACAATTAGATAAATATCAGCTATACTATTTATACCAAGTTTTTTATAAATGTAAATTCATTTAATATGCTTTATTTCGAGTGGCATAAATACATTTCCCCAACACAGGTTTAAATAATACATTACAGGTGCCAGTACTATGAAAAGGTCCTAGGTGGAACAGGGTCTCATAACAGAATAGAATCTCTGCCAATTGGAAGTCAGTGCTGTAAAAAAAGGAAGTCAGTATGACCAGCATGAACATAATAGGAAGAACTTGTTGTAATCAATTTCCATGTAAAGATCTATTTTACACACACACACACATAATGGTACGTACATAACTCTCAAACTTGGTGCAGTCGTCTTTATCATCATTGGAACAGTACATGGGTCTGTGCGCCATGGTGATAATCCAGGGACGTACTCTCCGGTTCTCTGGCTTGTTGGCTTCCTGGAACAGGATTGTTAGACAGTTAAATACACTGTCTAACAATTAATGAAGCTCTTCATGCTAAAACAAATCAAGTGCTTGTTGTTTAGAGACAAAAAAATGTGTTGTATTCATTTGAATCCTCAATTTCAGATAGCAGGTCATGGTAAACTTAACAGGTTCTATTCCTTGTTAATGAAGTTTATTAGATAGTCTTCCTGTGTTCATTCATCTGTACAGTACAGTACTATATTGTAAAATGAAAGATTTGAAATATCTGAATGCACTTGTAGTATTATCACTAGTCCCTGTCTTCTTTATAGCCTGTGTTTAATACTTCAATTGTGAAATATGCAGAGACTGTATTTCAAAGACAATACTAAAGATGAAAAGTTACTGCTGCTTCCTGGCACCTAATCACTTCACGTGTTGCAGTTCAAACCAATGGTCTAGCTGCACGATGCCAGGCCTATAGCACTATATTTTAAATGTTTGCTGGAATTAGAGAACCAGTAATAATGTCCATAAAACTATCAATAGGTAATAAAATGGACATCAAAACATTGGTGAGCACTCCTTTAAATACCTCAGTCCATTGCAACCTGTCTGTACCAAATTCAAACAGAATTTTACTGAGCTTCACTGATCCAGCAGCCACAGAGAGGGGTTTGCCTTGTCACTTCAGGCTCTCCCCTCTCACTTTCCTTATCTCTGACTCATCAAATGTAATCTACAGTAGTCACAGGGCAACTCTGTGAATGGTCTGTTATCGCATCCATATATGTGATACGATGATAAACTGATACATAGATAATAGATCAAAATTAGGGGTTGAGCCTAAACCTAGATTTTTATTTGTATTCATAACAAGTACTCAAACTTTATCAGATTCAGTTAAAATGTGATGCCATCACATACATCACTAAAGAGGGCAGTGTACATAAGAGCTCAATGTCATATAGCTTCATAAGAGGCAAAAGTGGTGTGAGCACAAACAGGACCTCAGTGGCTTCTATCAATCTCAGTCAGTCCAAGGGAGTAAAATTAGGCCTTTTTTGGTCACACGGATTGAATCCAAATAGATTTTCTTAGCAGAGTCTTTGTAGGGTAAACTCAAATTAAAATTATCTCATATTGAGCTTTTATTATGAAATACTGCGCACCTCTAGGTCTTTTTCAAGCCAAGAATACTGTTTGAAGATTAGATCCAGACCATACTCCAGGTAGAAATACACTTCGGTGGAAAAAGAGATGATGTGAGCAGGCCCGATGTTCCAACTGCAGAGAGAGAGAGAGACTGAAAAAGGCATAGGTGAATAGGCGCATTAAACAACAAGAATGAAACAATTCAGTGGCCTAGGTTGACAATAATCAGTTTATTACAAGTTCATCTTGAAGAAATAAAATGTACTCTAAGAGTAAACCTTTTTTTTAAACTTTGTAAAGTTAGTGCTTATAAAAGATGGGATAATGGCACTGTCTACAACCAGTCACAGTATCAGCAGGCAGGTAGACATCATGAGAGCTTCCCCTCACAGCTCTGCATAACAGCGAGAAAGAGAGAGCACACCACAATCATGAACTGAACATCCCCTGCCTGCCATTTAGTCCTAGGACGCTCACAAGCAGTGACTGACAGTTGACACAAATTGTGTGGTGGTTTTGTGATGAAGACCAACAGGCTTATTTCCTAAGGTCAATCAGTGCCTCCAGCTGTGAAGGACAGAGAATGAACCCGTTGTGCCGTCTAACACCTTTGCCTCAGCTTGGTTCAGATTCAGATAAAATGAATGTGATCAGGAGAGAGAAGGAGCAGGGCAGAGTTGGGCTGGCATGCCTGCATGTCACCTGGGCTGAAGAAGAGCACTTGATCTCTTAACAATGCACTTCCCCAAGCGTCACTCTAAAGAAAATTCCATAGCCCAGAAAACGGGCTGAGTGTCCGGGAGCTATCGAGTGTTCTTGCTACTCTGCGAATGGGCTGGACTCTCAGAAGAGGACGACTGCATACCAGCTCAGTCCAGCACTTTGAGAAATTAGTCTATAATTACTTTTCATCCTGGCATAGGAAGTTGTGCGGTTCTGTGAACATTTTGTACATAGCAGGACTCTCTTCCAGCATATCCCCTTACACCAAGCCTCCACAGGGAAGAAAGGGTAGAGTATTCTGCTCATACATACCTAGAATTTCAGCTACAGCTGTCACTTCCCCTGTACCTATATGAAAGCTAAACAAAATACCAGCCGCAAAAATAAACCCAATATATAGATTTTTTTGATTTCAGCTCAATTTGCGCTCTGTCTGAAGGGCCTGTTTGTTCAGTAATAGCAACAAATATGTGTATTTTGCTCCCCTCCAGGTGTGCAGTACAGTACAGTATGTAGCCTCAGTGAACAAGGACGGCCCCTGGGTCTTTTTCCCAATGACTGAGCCGTGTGTTTAGCTGATTACTCAGCGTGCGTCCTTCCCATTCGGAGCGTCGTAAGGGGCTCCACTGACCTGGATTCAGTGGAGGAGCTCTGGGATGTTCTCCTACCTGTACCAAAGGCTCTCTGTGTCACCCGGCATGCTGAAGCGGTTCCTGTAGTTGGAGAAATTGCTGCAAAAACAAAACAGAAGAGAGGTTGAAACAAACAGCCAATCAAAACACATGCCTGAAATATCTCCGCTACAGTGATTAGCAGAAGAAAGGTTTAAAATCTTTTTTCTAATCGCAATTAAATGTAGTGGTCATTTAACAGAGGTTTGATAAGTTTGGGACTGCAGATGGTGGCCTTAGTACTGAATACAAGGGTGTCATTGACAGTGAAAGCTTCACATTTACAGTAAACCAGAATTGTAAAAAAGTAGCCTTAATTATGAGGTGGTTTATATACGGAGGTCAGGGGTTTCAAAATAAGCTGGTGACCGGTGCTATCCACGGTCAAACGATATTTTTGCTGGCTACTTTTATTTTAAAATATTATGATTATTTTCAGGTATTATTGTAAAAAAAAAAAAAAAAACGTATTGCTTTTGTTATGACTTATGAGATTTTGGATGGGTTATGTCAGGGGTCGGCAAGTGGCGGCCCATTTGAGGTTTGGTGGCGGCCCCTCTGAGTTTCTTTATCAATGTATATGCACTTCCTGCATAATGTAAATGTTTGATTTGCATCAAACATTTTTTTTTACTGTTAACAGTACAGTATAGATGCATTTTGTTCAGAAACAGATTCAGCTGCTTGCTCTCTATACAGTATAAATCTTGTTTCGTTTTTTCATTCCATTCCTATTCAAATAGCCCAAGCCTTAATTCCCAGTATGTTGTATAAATCCAACATTACAAATATTATCGTCTATGTATTTAAATATATTGAGTTATTTCAGACTGAATCAAAATAAATACAATAAAGAATAAATAGATGTTTCACCTCGGATAAAGTCAGCAGCTAAATAATTAATAATAATATGTCGTCAAGTTACCCATTACAGTATGCAACAAGAGAGTAATAATATGCAACTAAATTAAGGAATACTAACTTATGAAAGGCAATATTTAAACTTGTTGATTATTTATTAATTTTTTTATGTATTTATTTATTGCATTTATATAGCGCTTTTTATACAAAAGTATCGCAAAGCACTGTACAGTACATAGCAGAAAAAAAGAACAAACCGCAATACATTTGTATAGCATGTCACACATACAACTGCCACAGTCAGACCATTTAAATAACAGTATACACATAATAATATAAAAGCAGCAATTTTAAAGTTACATTAAAACCCACCAAGATAAGAAAGCCATTTTATAAAACTGCGTCTTGTCTTGAAAATCAGAACAGTCCCAGCTTCCCTGACAAGCGAAGGCAGAGCATTCCATAATTTAGGATTTCTACAAGAAAAAGCCCTACCTCCCGTGTTGTTTTTGTTGACCCTAGGTATAACCAGCAGCCCTGCATCCTGTGATCTCAGAGTGCGGTTTGGAAGATACAGGGTCAGTAACTCCTGCAAATAACTAGGTGCTAATCTACTCAGGGCCTTGTTAGTTAACAGCAAAATCTTAAAATCAATTGTATACTGCACAGGGAGCCAGTGTAAAGAGGCCATTATATATGGATGTTTACTGCATTCTTTCATAGTTCAGCTATCTGTAGACTCAACTGCTTTAGAATGCAGACTTTGCTTACATTCCAGCTTGTTTATAGCTTCCAAAGGTAATTTCTAGTGGGGTAGCCCCAAAGTTTTGTACACTACTCTCTATAACTTGTGTGATATAAAGCAGTAAGGGGTATATTTAAGTTGAGTGAAATAATATAATAATATTTTGTATCAGATATTTCATTGATTTTCTTAGATTTCTTAGCTAAACCATACAAAAATGTGCCAGAATGCACTATTGCAGTGGGAGGGTCGACACCCCCCCTCCCCTCGCCACAATGTGCCTCGATGACATTGGTGCCACCTACTACCTACTCCCGCATATTTCAAAACCAGCTGAAAACTCTGTGAGGTGGCCATGAAGCAAGGTTTAACTGTCTAATGAAAACTACTGAGACATCTGGGAGTTCCGTTCAGCAATTCAGCAAGCCTCCAGTTGAATACATTAAGCAGCCTGCATCACACCAGTCATAGTCAACCATAGCAGTGCTTACATACACAAGCATCCCTGATACAGCAATGGCAGTTGCAGCCATGGAAATCAGCCTGCAGCAGAAAAAAACTCAAACCTTGAAGTTGAAGGACTGTGATGTTTACCAGAGGGACGAAATGTAATCAAAATAATAAATGAATCCCTTTTGGTAGATGTTTTGAAACCCAGATTCCTGTTGATGTGAGCTGCATGCCAGTGTGGTCACCCAATGTAATAAACTAGCATGTGCAAAGAATCTTTACTCTATAAACTGCACTCATGGTTTCTCCACAAACATACCAAAAAATGCAATAGTATAACCTTGATCTGACCACTCCTGCTAAAGTCCTGAATCTCAATTGTTCCAAACATTGTGGTGGTTCTGTGACTAACCCTTGATTTAAATTGTGGCATCCCAGATTAATAATGGCTTTTAAAATGTATGAAATAAGGGGGCTCCCGAGTGGTGCATTCAGTAAAGACGCTGCGTGGGGTGTGCAGGATGTGCCCTATAGCTTAGATGTCACCAGTTCGAGTCCAGGCTATTCCACTGCCGACCATGGATGGGAGCTCCCAGAGGGCGGCGCACAATTGGCCGAGTGCCACCCAGGAGGGAGGAGGGATTAGGTCGGCCAAGATGTACTCGGCTCACCGCGCACAAGCGACTCCTGTAGTCTGGCCGGGTGCCTGCGGGCTTGCCTATAAGCTGCCCAGAGCTGTGTTGTCCTCTGACGCTGTAGCTCTGAGGTGGCTGCATGGTGAGTCCACAGTGTGAAAAAAAGCAGTCGGCACACGGAGGACAGCGTGTGTTCATGTTCGTCTTCGCCACTCCCGAGTCAGCGCAGGGGTGGTAGCAGTGAGCTGAGCCTAAAAATAATTGGCTATTCTAAATTGGGAGAAAATGATTAAAAAGAATAAAATTGGTGACTACTAAATTTTAAAAAATTAAAAAATAAAAATGTATCAAATAAAAATCAATTGTGATTAAAAATAACGATGGGACACTTTATGTAGCGCTAGCAGTTATCATATTTTTGGGGATTGAAGTCCTTGTTGAATATTGAAACAATTGAACAGATTTTATTGTATCCCACTGAACATAATCTATAGAAGTTGATTCAATGAAGTAGCTGGGTGACAGCATAGATAATTCAGTTTGTGATTACAGTATTGTATTGGTAGAAGAACAATCCATTGCAGTGTTTTGCCAGTTGACCAGTAATAATTGGGAACTGGAACATTACTGGTTTCTTTCTTGCTACCCAGATGGTTTATAAAGACCCAGCACGTGATTACAGACAATATGGGTAGATGTTACAGTATATATTTTTCCTTTCAGACAACCCCAAATCAAAAGTGCTACTGACAGAAAACCATCCTAGCACGTGGATTACTCTAGACGGGATGCAAGGTGAGGCACATCCAGCACAGGTATTTCCTGCCTGTACAGTTGCTGATTTATACTGGCTGTGCGTTTGTCACCGAGTGAGCCAAAGCACACAGAACAAGGAGCCTTTAGAAAGGGCTCGCGCCTCGGCTTCTTGCAAACAGCAGTCGTTTGGTCTGGACTATGCTTTTTTATAAATATTTTCTTTGGCAAATAATGTGCATTATATAAAATGTACCTTACGAAGAAAATGTCAGTTAACACCAGAAAAATATTATTTCCTTTCATAGTTTGATTAATGACTTAGTTTTAACACTGAGTGTAAATTGTTCTTTAAAATCTGAAAAAGACTACTAGCAATAATAATATGACAGAATACCACAATACTAGTTACTAAAATGTCAAACCAACATATTAACAGTGACGGATCTAAATTGCACCACTCGTTAATCCAGCTGGAGTGTCCCCCAGGGTGATTTATACATCAATTTATTTACTAGATATGCAAAAAAAAAACAGTTACACAAGGTTCTTAAATGTTAGGGCAGTGATGTTAAGATCTGCCACTGTATAAAATAAACCCCAGTCTGTGCTTATACTACACAGTTACAGTAGATTGCCATGTTTTTTATAATGCTTTCAATCATGTCTTTGCTCTTTACCACCTGCATCTTATCTGTATTGTTTCCACATGAT
The DNA here is from genome assembly GCA_030684275.1 of Acipenser oxyrinchus oxyrinchus. Taxonomy (NCBI): domain Eukaryota; kingdom Metazoa; phylum Chordata; class Actinopteri; order Acipenseriformes; family Acipenseridae; genus Acipenser; species Acipenser oxyrinchus. Next base: position 10,726,295 of record CM060269.1, on the reverse strand, counting down.
ACACAGTACAGTCACACAGCAAACTGCTGGAACTCAGTTTAATAGTAGCTTGATGCTGCCATCGTGTGTTGGAAGAGGAATTGGTTGTTACAAGAAAAGGTATCCAAAGTAAGGTAACAAAACAGTGGATTTCACCAGACTTCTCAGATTGGATACAGTAACACATTGCTGTTATATCTCTTCTGAGGATCCTGTGAAAGTGGCTGCAGTGGTTCATTATTTCTCAGGATGGCTGTGTAAGCAATCATAATGCCAAAGAAATGTTAGTGTGATGCTGCCAAAGTTGTTAATAGCACTATTAAAAGTAATCTATTAAAAATTAATGATTAGCGGACCTGGCATTCTTGATTACTTCTAGATTACATTTGGAAAACAAATCACACAACACTATTTCGATGCTATAAACAGTGGTTGATTTTAATACCACACCCTCCTCCATTCAAAACTGATTTTACACTGTGTTTTGATCTCATTTCACTGTTTTGTATTATATGTAGCAATGTTAAAAGGTGGGTCTATAAATCACAGTTAGAAAACAGCAGAATTTACATCATTAATAGACCCCAGTGTTTTTTTATTCCTGATTACAAACTAAAACATTTTAAGTTGCTCGTTAAAAATGTGACCCACTATGCACCATGTCTGTCTGTCACTCTCTTGACTAGCCCCCTGGACTGGTTTATTTTCTGGTTCAAATTTACACACGTTAGAAGTCATGTTACAATGACTTCACATTGTGGAAGGGCTTTCCAATGGAAAGTAATCTGTTTCTTTTGGCCCTGAACAGTAATCCGATTAAATGTAAAGAATACATAACTGTAATAAATTGCTCAGAAAAGCAATCGCATTACCTGTAACTAATTAATGTTACTTGTTAGCTTATAAACCCTGTGTGGTGCTTAATACCTGTCTGTCACCGAAGACCGACAGTAACATACGGAGGAATTCGTAGACGTATAAAAATGATTCCACCAGGGGAAAACCTGTTTGAGAGAATTGCTAACCCAAACCCCAGTCCAAAATCGCAAGTAATTTCCTCTACTAGGTCCTTGAATGGCAAAAGTTAAATATTCACATCCGTTTTCTGCTTCAGTGGAGATTCCAGTTTAAAAGTTTTTACCTTGGTTCATTTCCGGGATGCACTTATATGCATGTCCAATGGTTTTTATCACCAAAGCAGGCCCCCAGGGAACATTTGTCTGATCGCCAAAGGTTCAAGCTGCCGCCTGAGTTAGTGGGAAGCTTTCTTATTTGATTTAGTATTTATTTTTATATTATTATTTTATTATTTATTTCTTAGCAGACGCCCTTATCCAGGGCGACTTACAGTTGTAAACAAAAATACATTTCAAGAATCACAGTACAAGTAATAATACAATTAAGAGCAAGAAGGGTGCAAGTAGTGTCTGCACAAAGTTACACTTGTGTCTGGCATATGAAAATAAGATGACTGACTAGATATGGCCTTCATTAGCACAAACAATCAGAAGCCAGAATCAACAGAGAAGTATTCTGAGGAGTGTGTTCTAATGAATGTCCATACCAAGGGTTAAGTAAGTGAGCTGCTCAGTGAAAGAACCCACTTAACGGCATGCTCGGTTCCACTGCTACTGAGCAGCTTAGAGCAGATTGCCTTTGTGGTCTGAGTGAGCAGAAAAATTGTCGCTCTGAGCCCATGGGTTCCTCACAATTAGATGACTGGTAAGGCATACAAGAGCCTTCTATATTCTGAAGAGAATCCTTGTCTGGTAGAGCAGTAGTAAAGGTCCTGTTGTGAATAAACTAACCAGGGATATATCATCATATCATCATATAAGGGGATATATGAGGGGAGAGGTTTACAGTGCCAGCATCACACCTTTTCACCTTGTGGCTTATCATTTCTGTTGCCATGTACTGTGTTGCACTGACTGTGGAGTTTGGGTGAAATTGGAGTAGACTGCTGTGGCTGCAGCACATTTGAACGCATCAGAAAACAGATGAAATCTCTGTACGTCAACCCGTTTGAAACTGGTTATGCAATATAAACACAGTCATTGCTGTTATGTTGATGTCAGCTTTAACTATCAGAGAGGAGAGCCAAGCATAACATACTACTGTTTAGAGTTCAGACTCGACCCCCAACTGCGAAAATAAGAAGAAAAAGGTTTGCCTGGTTGCAAGGCTCAGTGGAAAGCAGGGAAAAGATATATTCTGGAAAAAGGTACCGTTCAAACCCTAGCATTGTTACTGAAAATGACACGTTTGTTTGAAGAGGTATTTCTTGGTGTTTGCTTAATTTTATTTCTATTTGTTTTTCATTAGGTGCTGATTGATTTTTAATTGTTAGAGTAAGTAGCTTCAACTGTCATGTTAATTGGATTTTTGTTTTACATTTCCTTTACTACAATAGGCTGTTTGCAATCATGGTCAGTTTTTCTGGGTTCTCAAATACTGAGTTATTATATTTTTTCTCTAAATGTGCTTTTATAGGGTTGACAGTAGCAGGTGTTTCCATATCCAAGACTGCAGAAACCACTGATTGTTTTATGGAGGAATAGTCTTAGAAGCGATGACCACTCTGGAGAACAAACTGCAGATCTCCCCTCCCAAATTCCCAGAAGGAAGAGGGTCAATCACTGAGGACAGGCTACCTTTTCCACCAGAACAAAGAAACGGATTGCAGTCTGGCTGCCCATGGTGGCCCTACGACTTATTGACATTGTTATGGCAGGTTGTTGTTTTTTTTGTTGTTGTTTTTTTGCACACACATTTTTATTGCTAAAAAAACACTGCCCAAAATAAACCCATATTTAAAACTGGTGACAGCTTTTGTTACAGATAACTGTCAGGTAGGAATAGCTTTCTCATTCCCCTTGCTACTGCTTTGCTTTGCATGCGTTGGTTCAGATTGGAAAGTGTTTCAGACAGCATTCCTTGCAGTGCACTATCATGCCAAAAGGAACTACAGTCCGCATTGCTAACAGAATGAACTAATGAAACAGCTCCTTTTTCTTATTGCCAAGGTATCCACAGCTGCCATCTGTCAGGTATGATCTTACAGCTCCCACAAGGTCAATGTCAGGTACTCTGTGTATTACAAAGAAAACTTGAAATGTGTAGCAAGGCTACCAGTGAGCTTGATTGTCAGCGTACTTCATTGTGAAAGTGCAGAATGGTACATTGTGTGCTATCCCTCATAAGTGCCAATACTGAGGCAATGCAATGGTTCTGGGGCAGCTATAGTGAATTTATATAATTTCTCTCTAAATTTGCCTTTACCTGGCTTTGTACTTACAGTAGGACTATCTAGACAGGTTCAAAGCCATGTCAATTTAAGGCAGACAACCAACAGGTTTTGGGCCCAAATACCCCTGATCAGGCCTGTCGAGATAAATTTGGTTCCCCGGTACATCATGTTGGCTGGGGACCCCCACCCCCTCCATCGTATTTTTAGATTTAAACAGAAACAAATTTAACCGGGCCTGTAGAAAGCTTGCAATTATTATTTTACTCACCAAATTATCATGTAAATATTGTTTTTTTTTTTTAAAAGAATCTTGTCATTTTTGGGGACCCCCTAAGCTCAGAACCTGGGACAGTTGTCCCCCCTTTGTGAGCACTGCCCCAGATTTAAATACCAATAAATGACCTCCATGTTGGCTATTAACACTTAAGACTAGCATATACACTACAACTACTACTTCTAATACTACTACTACCGCTACCACTAATACTAATCTCCATGTTTACTAGTGCATCATGTCTAAGCACCCCAGTTAGCCTCCAAACTGAACAGCCATGTGTTTGTATCTCTTCAGCCCTGGTCTCACGGCAGCTCATGCTGGATGAGTCGTGCTTAGCAAGTCTGGGCTCCCACAGCCATCGCTTGCCAGGCCCTCTTCGTGAGCAGCACACACCAGCTGCACAGTTGGCAGTTTGATAATTACCTGGCTCACCTCACCACCAAGCAGTGAGGAAGCTCTTCCTAATTGCACCTAATTGAATTCTGAGACATGGTTTCTGTTTTTTTCCATCTTGGAAATCAATACATATTTTTTTTTTTTTTTTTTTTAGCTTTGCCTGCTTAAAGTGGCTGGTGCATGGTCACCGAACATGAAAAATTAAGATGCTTTGGAACAGGTGTGAGATAAAAGCAGACTTTGAGACTTTTTAAAATTAGGAAGGGACTTGGTAAATAATGATAGATAATGACAAGCAAATAGGGAATCACAAACTGTCCAAATCACCAGAAACAACAGCAGTAACACCAGCAATAGAAGATGTATTTTTAACATTGCACAGGGATCCTGGGACACACTGTCATTTTACCATGGTATTGCAATGGAATACCAGTGTGTATATGGTATATACCATGATGATGCCATTGCTATGTCAAAATGTTCCACATTGGTGCACTATTCCACCGACAGGGCATGCCACTGTAGCTGCCCTTGTTCTACCATTGCCATTTAAGATTGTTTCGTAACAATAATGCCGTCCACGGAAAAAGTTGGCAATTTCTGACCAAAAAGGTGTCAGGTGTATGACTAGCTGTTACTGTAGATTTAAAGTAGAGGCACTGGATCTCCTCCTAGCGGCTTTATAATACTGTACTTGCCTTAATTGAATTGCAAGACATTTGTCTTTAAGCTGATGGTTTGCGGATTGCGTCCAGCCCTGCGATACCAATGCTTTATAATTAATACACCATAATGGTATAATGATGTTGTTTTTAACTATCACATCAAAGCTCTGTCGGTTGATTTATAATAGATTTTCACTTTCTTCTATATTATTATTATTATTTGTTTATTTAGCAGACGCCTTTATCCAAGGCGACTTACAGAGACTAGGGTGTGTGAACTATGCATCAGCTGCAGAGTCACTTACAACTACATCTCACCCAAAAGACGGAGCACAAGGAGGTTAAGTGACTTGCTCAGGGTCACACAATGAGTCAGTGGCGGAGGTGGGATTTGAACCAGGGACCTCCTGGTTACAAGCCCTTTTCTTTAACCACTGGACCACACAGCCAGTGGTTCACTTTTCTTCTAAAATAGTCCCACATATAAGCACAAATACACACAGATGCAGCCCACCCTTAGTTCCTGTGCTTATATTGTTTGTAATATAAATACAGGTGTTTGGGTGCCTCGCTGGGAGTGGTCCATGGGGAAACCCCTGAACACCTCAGGTGGGATCTGCCTTTGAAAGCAAGGACACCTCTGTGAAGAGATTCCCTGTGATATTGAAGAGCTAGGGTGCATCTAGGCTGAGGGCACTAACAGTGAAACAGGCAGTAAACATTTGTCTGGTAGCAGTGGCAGACATATGCAGCTGCAGGGTAAACTAATTGAATCATGCCCCATAGCACTGTGTTTAATTATGCAAAAACATGTTTAAAAAAGGCACTCACGAACATGAGGAGAAACCAAAAACACATATCCCAAGTTTATAATGTGTGCCTAATGGGAATTCTGGCATCACATTCCAGAAAGCTAATGTTACAAAACTAGTTGCAAACAACCCAGAAGGCTAGCTTAGGTAATTCTGTGTTTATTCGTGACCCAATAGGTTTTGGCTCTCCTCTCTGATAACATTTAGGCCCTACCTCCTCACGAACCTAAAGTTAGAAAATAAGAAAGGGAAAATGGAGAACCAGTAAAATCAACTTAAATTAAAACCCCTTATTTAAATAAATCTTTTAGTCACTAATTGTGTTGCCACTGTTAAAATGTATACTTTCGATTGTATAATTGACAAATGCTCATTCTTAATGTGCAATTAGTGACGGTGGTATTTTGGTAATGTGACGGACAGCGTGCTCTTGGCCAAGCCTTTATCTAAAGCAGGGGTGTCAAACATATGGCCAGCGGGGCCATTTTTGGCGGCCTGAACATTAGTTTCTAAAATTGCATTGATGTACTGTATCGTTTTGGAATTGTTCTTTAAAACAACTCGCCTCTTTAATATAGGACGTGTATTCAACATTATATTACATTTGTGATATTGAGGTTTGTTGTTTGTTTTTCCCTCAGTGCGGCCTACCAGTCTTAACTTAAATGGCCATTGCTGCCAGATGAGTTTGACACCCCTGCATTAGCATAAGAAATTCTTCAATCCTGTGGTGGTCAGTTTATTTCCTAAAAAGTGTGTGCGCTACATTATATACCTCGGGTGTTCCCAGTGTTTTTATCAAACACTGGAATTTCTCTTCTGACATGCCAAACCGAAATTAAAATGCTGAATGCAAAAGAGCCTACTTTTATAATACTGAAACTGATCAGCTCTGGGGTATTGTTGCAGCTAACGGACCAATTATACTACAGTGAGTCTTCTAGAACGTTTTTGGCAACGATATGCAAACTGTGCACAAGGCATCTGAGTATAAAATAAGCGTTAAGATTCCTATCTTACTTTGGCCCTTTTCACTTGACACCATTGGGACACCACTGTAATACCAGCATATTTCCTTGAAACCTATAAATACTTCAAAGATACTTTTTTTTCACATTTAACCAAGTTTTTAGTGGGGTTAAACATTTACGCTGGTTCTTTGGAATCCATGAAATGACCGTGCTGCTTAAAGACATGTTTTCATAGCATTTCAATGATTTGCTGTTCAATCATGTGAAGTAGGAAGGCTGAGAAATGACACTAATTTATATTGGGTCATATTTACTGGAATCATTCTGTTAGCTCAATGTTCATTAACTTTAATAGACATCCAAGGGTTTGCAGATGGTCCAAAAAGTTACTGTGAATAAGAGGGGCTTTCAAATAACTCCTGGGTTACAGCCCTCAGATTATTTTAATTGCTGCACTTGTATCATACATTGTTTATTAGCATCTGCCCTCCGTGCAGGAATTCCAATCCCAAGTTCTGCTCCCCATTCAGTTTAAGTGTTAAATCGTGATTGTGCATGTTTCATAGGGGCTCTGTTTACGTGTTTGAATGTACTGTAAATAAGGACAGCTGTGAAGCAGATTGCTGTCTCGATTAGGGTGACATGGCCTTGAATTAATCATTACTTCCACCTTCGCACAAATATTAACATTCAATATTAGATTCTCAATATGTTTACCAGTATTTCAGAACCTGTTTCAGTAGTAAGTATAAATAATTTATCTGTAATCACACAATCATTTCACATTTCAGGTAATGTCTATTAGTTTTCATTGATCCTCTTTTCACTCCTGGGGCTAGTTCACCACATAGTGCTTCAGTGCCCCCTACTGGTCAGAGTGAGGAGTCCAGGTAAGACTTCCCAGGCTGGGCACTCAGTCTCCAGTGTTCATGTGTTTAGCAGCACTATCTGTTGTTTAGACATGGCAGTTTCAAAAAAATGAAGGTTGTCTGTTTGTCAGTCCTCCTGCTCAGTATTGGGTAGCATGGGTCAGACAAAATTCGCATTGGACATAGAAATAATGTCGGGGGTGTTTGTCCGCACCTTTAAACATGTGTCCTGTGGTCCTTCTGAACTTCTACATTGGCCTCCCACCAAAGAATTGACCAAGATGAGCTCTGCTTAGCGGCAGATATCTGATGTGGTCACAATCCACTGTAGCACAGATGATTTTGAAATACTTAGTTCAAATTGACTGCAATTGAAGATTAGGATTTAGAGAAGCTCAGCCTTACCACCAGATTTGAATTCAGTTTCAGTATCTTGGCTCATTGAAGCTGTGGTTGAAAGAGAAAAGGCAAAGGCCACTTATTTTACTTGAAACATGCCTTCCTTCCTCTGCGGAGCTGTGCAATTCGCACTTGCAAGCTACAAATATGCAACATATTAGCGACATATAAAATGCACGGAAGAACATCTGGGGAAACCATTTAATGGATTATTTTTACTGTTTGTTATGTTTAACCTATAGTAAGTATATCTGGTTATAATATTCCAAAAATGTCGCCTTCACTGATGAATTTCTGATCGAATGTTTGAAGTTATGGATACATATCTGGTGGTTATTAACCTTTTGTTTGGTTTTGTCCAGCACACCGTGAACAGACATTCGATTTGATTTTCAAAGTTTATTAGACAGCATATTGTATGTAGATCAGTGTTTACAATAAGATTTTCTATCATCATACTGTTTCTCTTTCAATATTTTTTGTCTGGTCTGCTTGACACTAATCTATAGTTGGTTTTGACTAATATTTTCACATGGCTTGGCAACCCATTCCATACACCCAGCACACGGTGCTACCTACCTTCAGTTCTGAATGTGTCTTCTGGCCCCAGTCACTGGGCGAAGTTTAAAGACGTGACTGGGTTTGTCTCTGTTGATTTCTTATCACCTCTAATTCCCTGTAATGGATCCAGTAAGAAGCCTGGTGTTTATCTGTCTGCACATTGGAACACGTGTGCAAGACTGAATCTCCTTTCTTGATTCAATGTCCAGGCAGGGTTGATTGTCTATCTGGCTCGTTTGGTTTGCCCAGTCTAGTCCTGACACAATTATCCAATGGCTGGGAGCTTCTTACAATCCCTCGTTGATTTTCAAGGCCTTTTACCAAAGAGTAAATTACTACATTTTTTTTTCTCCTTTTTAAAAAAAAACACATAGTAAAGTTACTAGTAATAACACATCAGGTATTTAAATGTAGGCAGTTTAAGTAAGGCAGGTCGTTTCATTCTCATTTTGTAACTTGAAAGGGTGTTTTTGACATTTTTGAAAAAGGCACCAGTTACTTTGAATGCATTTGCAGTCTACCCCCTTAACTCTAAGCTTTAAAGAGTAGAAAGGTTTGCCATATATTGTTTCCCATTCATATGGGTTTATTGTTAATACAAGCCCTAAACAGCTTTTGACCACAGTAACGCACTGCAGACTCTTGACACAACAGCTCCATTTTACTGCTCTCTTAGTGGGTAATCCCCTGGGATCTCTGGCATGCCTTTTAGAATTTCACTGTATTCATTTTTTATTTCATGAAAGAACATTTAGGTTTTCAAGGTAATGGTGCAATTTTGCAGGAGGTAAACTAGTAAGCTTATAAAATGTCGCAGCAGCCAAGCCAAACAAAGCCTGAAAAAGCAGGCTGGAAATAGGGACACCATATGGATCTGATCAGCCACAGTGCTTTTAAAACACTTTTGGGGGAAGTTTGAGGGGATTAATACAGCTTTGCATGAGCCACCTTCCCGAGACTACCAGTGAGGTTAAACATGTCCTCCAGACTGCTTCGGAAATCATTTGTCATCTCTTTACCAAGAGTCTTAAGCTCCAAGTAATTTTACACAGTGCTGGCATACGTTTGGGAACAATAGGTTGATTTATATGAAGTGGCTGCATTGACGTTGATTACAAAAGCAGAATTCTCATTGCTTTGTGTTGTTGATAACCTGGCTCCCTCACGGGACAGTAGCTACTGAAATACCTTACTAAATGTGCAAATAAGGCAAGATTGATGGAGGGCTGCTATAGATAATGACATTTACAGCAGTCCCTTAGCTCTCTTTTTATCCCCTTTTATACTGCTGACTGGCAAAGAAATGCACAGCCATTTATCATTAGACATGTCTTCTGAAAGCATGCCAACAACCTTAGCATAACCAAATGAGTTTTCTAATGGACAATAACAATGTAACACTCTAAAGCTCTTCATGTAAAACATACTGGTTTGAGTTACTTAAACTCGGATTAACCAGGAAGTTCCCTTTAGATCCGTGGTCTCAAACTCATCTGGAAGCAATGGCCACTTAAGACTGTTCACTAGGTGGGTCATATCATAAAATATATATATATATATATATACTACTTTACACAACATTACCCCCACTGCACGATTCCTAGTCATCAAAAAATATGCAGGCATGGTTTCAACCAATCAACATATTACTTAATGTATTTTATAGTAAAAAAAATATAACTAGAAGCAGCTTTCCTAGAACACTGACCAAAAAAACTAAATATCACAAACAGAAGAGTATTTTACTTTCAATGGAACAGTACCACTATGAAATGTACATTTTTATAACTCCTGTCTGGGCACTTGGCACTTCTTTTCTCACTCACACCAGTGTCATGATATCTGGCTGTATATCCTTAGCTATGGCCACTCGCAACACAGCGGCCAAGTGTTCATCCGTGTTTAATACAGGTTCATTGTCGAGAAGAGCTGCTCACCAATGTAAGGGCTTCCAAATAAAACTCAAAAGTTCTGACTATTTGGGGAACTCATTGACTGGAGCATACTGGCAGAAATCTTGCTGTGACCCTTCACTGAATTTATCATCGAGATGCTGTTTGCACTGAAAACGATCAGCACCGTTTGAAGTTCTGGCTGGGCTGTTGTCACATTACAGGGAAATAGGTTTGCAAATAACTGAAAGATGTTTCGATGAGACTGGAAGTGAAATCGACAATCAAATAATTTGATCAGATTTGCTAGTTTTTCACTGCAGCGCTTGCAGTCTTCGGTTTGACACACATTTTGCTTTGAAAGCTCTCACCTCTTCATCCATTAGTGTTACGATCTGCTTTGGCCCTTGGAGTTTCTTGTTGAAAACGTTCATTTGCACGGTGAGGTCAACAAGAAACGCAATATCCAGTAGCGATTGTGGATTACTGAGCTGCACAAGATGTTTTCCTCGTTCCGACATGAAGTCCTGTATTATTTGACGCAAGTGAAAGAACTGCTTCAGCATTGCCCCACGACTCAGCCATCGTACGTGTAAAATAAGTAAATCATTACTGCGATTCCAACTAATTTAACAAGGCACAAAACTGTCGATGTTGCAAACCCCTGCTGTGAATGAAATTCACACACTTGATAACAATGCTCATTACTAGGGACCTACCTAATTCGCGATTTCGCGGAAATCGTGAAATTGAGGGGTCACCGCGAAATTCACCTCTTAGGGGCCAATGCATACAAACAAGTACGGAGAGGAAAGAAAAAAAAGAAACCGCGTTTAAATGAACTACTGCACAACGCAAGTGACGCAAACTACGATCTTCCTTCTGTAGATAGCCCATTCTTATTCCTTCGCCGTCCTGTGTGCATTGCACTTAAGCAAAAACAAACAAAAATTGTCCACAAGTAACATTTACAAAATAATTTCTCCAGAGCTGTTAACGTTCTTGTTTACTATTCAAATGACAAAGTTTTAATCAGCCTATCAATGCGTCTTTACTGCTTTTATGTGACCTGTACTGTGCAGGAGGGGGCGGGACAAAGTTGGTGCTGCATTGTTGTTTTGATTTAGGTTGCTAAAATCTAGTTTTCAGCATTGGTGGTAAAATAGTAGAAATTGACGACAAAGAAAGCAAACTATATTTCGGCTGATGATCGTTTCAAGATATTTCCCAAATAAACTACATGCAGACTGAGGTAATTGTTTTCCATATCTTAATGTGTATTTGGAGAAAATACGATCGATCGCTATTTAGCTTCAGAATCACACATAAACAAAAGGCTACCACAGAGGCTGCTGAACAGAACGTAAAATAAACAGCTTTCAGAAAACAAACTGGAAAGTCAGCCCAGACAAAAAGTTTTCCTGTCTGCAAGTTAAATCAGTAATACAACGATCCAGCACAGCCACCTCGCTTCAACCTGCTGCTTACAGTTGGAATTTTAGACCCGAATAGCCACGTACTAAAAAAATTAATTATTGGATGGGACAAATAACATGACAACGAACGTGCTGCATATATTGACTTCATTCAAGTATGCCAGATGCCCTTGTGTAACCGAGTTTTGGGCTGTTTCTAATCGATTTCCACATCTGTATAACTTGGCAAAGCTTTGCTTTAACTTCCAACCAATTCAGTGGATGCAGACGTGCAGTCTCAATGTATGGGCAAGTCAACTGCAGGGGGATGCTGCATACTCGCCTTTAACAAATGCCAGCACTCTGTTTTAGTAAGGAAGCAAGTACCACTATTTTTAGGCTTTATAGTGTTCTGAAATACTGTCTACTTAGGTTTATTTAATGTTTAAACATGTCCGCGAAATTTCCGCGAAATCCTAATTTTATTCCGCAACATACCCGTGAAAAATACGTAAATTTACCGCGATTTAAGTAGACCCCTACTCATTACATGTTCTAATTCTACAATAACATTGAAGTTAATATTACCTGCCATTTCAGGAATAGCTCAGTAACTGTTTTACGAGACAGACTGACATTAGAAAAATTCTCTTTTTTCAGGGCATACTGCATCCGCTGTATTAAGCATGCACTTTTTTTTTAACAAATTCACCATCTGAAAATGGTTTGGCAGCACATGCCTTTCCAGTAAATTCAGAATACGTTGCTTTGTGCAGCGTGTCATGTTATAATCTTTCATAAATGCAACCGTTGCACTGCAAATCAGACATATTGCCTTGCCGTCAAATTCAGTGAAAAAATAATCAGTCCAACGATTTTGGAACCTTTTGTGTTCCTCCTCCACCTTTCGCTTCCATGACATCTCCAATTACTTTTTGGCAATTGATTTAAAATTTTACACAAAGTAAAATAAATAGTTTAAACAAGCCTTCGCTTCGCTATCCTCATCAAAATGATGTGTGCTGTGCTGTTACACGTGTACATGAAGAAACAGATCCTGTACTCTATTTGATTGGCTATTTTACTACCTCTGTGAGCTGTGATTGGCTTAATGGGAATGTCACTCATACAATGCAGACTGCACATGTTATATTAAAGAGGTGTGTTGTTTTAAAAAATAATTCCAAAATGATACAGTACATCAGTGTTATGTAAAAGCTCAGTTTTATCCATAACTATTAAATACTCAATAGTGCTGAATTAAGAAAATCTATCAGAAACGTTTGCCATTGAATTTTAGACTCAGTATTTCTTAAATGCTCCATTTTACAGTGGGCAAGACAGCTGATCTTACAGACTCTGTATGGGACTGACAGTAGGAGCTCAGTTGAAAGATGATTTTGTATGCACAAACTGAGGTACAGGGGTGACGGTATAGGCCACTGTAGAAAACACTTGACTGCAGATCTTCACCACCCCAACTTGAAGGAAATAGAGGCTGCTAATCACTGAGGAATGGCCAAGTACTCTTCAAGAACAATTTAAACACCTTGCAGAATCATCAACAGGACCCTTTTTTATGTCACGCAGTACAGTGTGGGGAGAGTTCATATATTAATGCATCTAATAAATCACAGGGACCACAATGGTGTTATTAAGGTCCACAGAACATCTATAATGCTCATTCCCAACTAAGCTAGATCACCACTTCATATTTTTCAAAAAGTCAATTGTTGACCATTGTTGACGTGAAGGAACAGCCTTGAATAATTCTGGAATTTTGATCTATTATCACTAAATGTCTGTTTAAGCAATGAAGTAACCAGCAGGTTTTTTTATTATTATTTTGGGCAGTGTCAGCTATTGCATTTTCTGTATTGTTTTTCAATTTCAAATTTAAACATTATGCAGATCAAGACAGCCAACATCTGCGTTTACCATAGTAAAAACACAGCAGGGATAACAAGTGCTTCAGCACCATAATTCCCCACAATGGCTGGAAATTAAAAATTACAGCCATCAGGAGGACAAAGTTGATGACTGTAAAATATTTAACAGTATGTACAGAATAGTGTAGAATAAGAATTAGCAATGGAATATTTAATCATAATTTGATAAGCGATTCTCCAGATAGATGTGTAAGTGTCACTTACAGACAGATTGACACAGTCAACTCCATGTAACCCTGCAATCTGATACTCTCAACAACCTAAATAGTGTTCATACCAAGTTTCATAACTGGAGAAGTTGTTTTTCCGATCTATACAGATGGCTGGATGAAGCGACACAGACAACTGCCTATAGCTCCAGAATCTGACACTCAAAAACCTCAACTAAATTATGTTAAGACTAAGTTTCATGACAACTGGATAAGCGGTCCTTGAGATATATTCAAAAATGTAAGTGTGACAAACAGATGGACAGATGTACGGACAGACAGACACCCTCATATATATCCTCACAATCTGACATTCTTAATAACTTATAAAATAATGTCAATTCCCCAGCGGAGATAATAAAGCAAAGTGAAAGCATACTAAAGCAAAAGGTAAGCTTGGATTTACTATGCTATGATAAAGTATATTAATAAACATGGCAGTCCACGGTAAACTATGGTAAACACATAGTAAAACCAAGAGAAAACCAACAGCAAAATTATCATGCAGATTTACTGTGTAAACTTTTGTAAGGGATAGGGAATCGAGCATGTATTACAAGAAAAATCATAAACAAGTTATCTGTCCAAACCAGTACATTCCTAGCATTCTGAAGCTCTGGAGTAGGTCTGTTAGAAGCATATGTATGCACACTTTTATTAAATCTTTTTTCAATTAGAATGGAAGTAAGGAAAATGTGGTTTCAGATCATCAAGCTCCTGGTCCGAGAGACAGAATAGGCATTAATGGATGTTCCTTTCATTGGAAGAAGTGCAAAACGCACGGCCTGCCAAAGCCCACATTCGTTCTCTTGGTAGGGTAGTATTTCATCAATCTGACTGTTAAAAACAGGGACGAGTTGTTTCCAAGAAACATTATAGGTTGTTGCATCTCTGCTGGAGCCAGCAACAATGAAAAGATGTGTAGATTTTAACCCTTTAAACCCTCGCCTGTCCATTGGCCTTCTGCTCTAGGAACTGGTTTTAATTCAAACACAAGTTGACAAGAGCATTCATTAGAATGCATAAGAAACAGACTGCAGATCTGTTACTTCAGTCATGTACTGTTTTTAAGTCAAGTTGTCTTCAACTACTTGCTGTAGTTGTGTTGTCTTGCATTGCTTGGCAGAGCCTCGCTGTACTGTACTCAGGTATGTCCCATTCAGTCTCATTCAGCACCCCTGGGTAACTGTTTTTTGTTTTTTGTTTTTTCATGGTACCTCCGTGTCAGTTTGTGCACACGTTCTGTAAAAAAAATCTGATTCTGGGCTTGATGTCACCTGAATTAATGAGATGGGAACTAAATAAGATGAAAACAGTTGGTTTTGTCAGAGTGTAAGCGTCCACAGAGGGTTTGGAGCAAATCGGAATTCATTGGGTTGCCACTGCTGGTTGTTAGTGGCTCTTTTCCCCCTGGTATTACATTGGTCTCCCAATGGTAAGTTATTCAGAGCCCCAACATGCATGTTGAACTGGTGCTGGCAGTCTAGTTATTTGGCAGCCCTGCCACATTCTTTAGGGTACGCTGACCCCTGGTGGAGTAATACAGTAACACAAACAAAATATAAAGAAACAGTACCTGCATACCGGCTGAGTTAATGTGCTTTAATTAAAGGGATTGCCTTTATACAGTAGTACTCTATTAACCCATTTAGTCATGATAACAGGATCAGATTGTGTTGCTTTATTAGTTTGTAATATGGAATGCTACTTCAAATAAGGTATACTAAGATATACACAATGTAATATAGCTTTCTCATTGGCTCAGGTGAACATAGAAGTACAAAGGCAAACCTGAAAGGTCCATCACTATATAATTAAGAGGGATACAAGGATAGTTTTTTGTCAAATAAGAACTATAGTTTTTGGTCAAATAAGAACTATATAAAAGCAGGTGAGAGGTGCACAAGTGACCCCTAGTGGTCATTTTTATACAGGCCTCATTACAGAAATGCCACCTTGCTCAGAGAAGTAAATATGCTAAACACCCATAAGTGCAGAAACAGTAATAAATGGTGATTAAGAATACTAAACCAATCAAATTAAATACTGTATTGTTCAAATAAATTCAGAGGATAGAAAGTCTCCCTTTAAGGTTGTCCTTCCAACTGTTGCATAACCCTGCAGTCATATTTCATATACTGAACAGTGTTATCTTTCATTCAAAACCTCTATTATTTTAATAGAATACTTGTTTTGACAGAAATTTTATAATCCTTTCCCGTTTTCTTCTAAACACACAAGGTTTTGCGTTGCTTTCAAAAGCCAAACCCACGTATGGAAGCAGTTGATTTGTGGCACCAAGTCATGTTCTCTCAGTCTCAAAACAATCACACATCCGCTGCAGTGCACTGTGCCAATGAGATACCTCCAGCTCAAAGTGTCAGCAATAGGATAAACAGGCCCGTGGGTACTGGGTACTCACTATGCGTTCTCATGGTTTCCAGGGCTTGTCATGTAGGGAACATACGCTGCGATAGACTGAATCTGTCTCATGAACTCGTCTCCAATTCGAGCATTGTCCTGGAATAAAAAAAAGTACATCCATTGCTATTAAATAATATCATTCTTTACGTATGCATTTAGGCAGCCTGAGAGAGATAGCACAAGCAGACAGAGACTCAAAGAGCAGAGTGCAGAGTGAAGTGCCGAAGCACGCATTTATTACAGAAAAATAAAACAAGTACGCACGGGGCCAAACAAAAGGTTTACACACAAATACAAATCAAACATAAAGAGTCAGGCTGAGCAATGCCTTCACTGACTAACGCCAACGCCAACGCCAACGCCAACAAACAGACCTTCCTCCCCTCCTCCTCTAATGGAACCCTGGGCTACCATTTATAGGCTGTGGCTGGAGCCCAATTAACCAATAATGAAACGATTACCCAATTAAGGCTCCAGCCACATTCTCACATGTATTTTGGCAGGGACAGGAATTAACCCCATCCCTGCCAACCACCACCAAACATCACAATATACATAGCAGAGCTCTCACAGTGCCACACAACTGCTTTAGTAAAAGAACGTTTTCAAAAAGATTGTAACAAACCCTATCATGTTGCTGTCACCCCTTTCAGAGTTTCTTAATTATATGCATGCGGTATATAATTACTGCCTCTTTAACCCCAAATGTTTACGGGAGCTGTGTATAGTCAGCAGACAATGGGCATGGACCAACAGACTGGCCTTGACCCCAAATCATGTTTGGATGTTTGTAACTTTGTGTCCTGCAGATAAACTGTTTAATACAAAAATGCACTACGCGTATGAGTGACTGTTATCGAGCTGTACACGTGAGGGTTTACCCGAGAACACTTACAAGATAAACTATATATTAAAAAATGTCATGCACTGTACAAGTGTTCAAGTTTAAAATAAGTCAAGACAACAAACAGCTAGCAGCAGGAATTCAGCTTTAATAGATTTAGTTTATTACAGCATCCGAACCATTGTGATAACACAATAGGCTCAATTCCTAAAGCTCAGGAGTTATTTAAGGAATGTTTTTTGGAAGTCCATTTGGATAGGATTATTCATGAAGTGCACTGAACAGCTCATTGTTAGAGAAATAGGCAACTTTATTTAAAGTGCTACGGAACCCTCTACAGTTCACAAGAAATGCACCTTCGCTGTATCCCATGTTTTTCGTATCACAGCGATATATCTTTCAACACAATCCTGGAGAGATAGAATTGCTAGTGCAAATAAGAGGTGTACCATAGAAACAACAAACCAGGGTTGTTGCAGGAGGAAGCCTGGTCTGTATACACTAAGATGCTTATCACAGAGTCTCCTTCTCCTGGCAGACGCTCCCAAGTAAAAGTTAAGAAATGCATTCCTCAATTCATTTTTGACCCTTGATGCGAGAATAAGACAACATGGCACACAGCAAAGGTGTTTCTTTTTAAATAACTCTGGAGATAAAAGTGAGTGAATATATTATAACAACCAAATTCATTTAGCAATAGATTTATAACTACCAGTTATAATCCCAGATATAGTTGGAAAGAATCTTTCATAATCATACAGTAAACAAATAAGAGCTGTTTTTAAATTGTCTGAAAGAATTTCTATCCACACAAACACTCAGAGTATTGCCCAACTATTTTGTAATGTTTGGGACAGATTTCTTGTGGCAGACAGGTCTTTAAGTGTCCCGGTAGTCTTTGCCAGTGTCTATTTTAATCTCCATGATGTACTGGCGTGGCGATCAACATTCCTCATCAATGCACTGATTAAACTGGCCATCTAGCATTAGCGGTTTCATTTAATTTCTTAGATTTTTTTCCATGAATGTAATCGTCTGAATGAAATGGGATACGAGAATTTTTTTTCAACTGATTTATTTAAACAAGCTAAATGAATTTTACACATGTACTCGAGGCAAAGCAGTGTATCCTGGGAAGTGTGTTTAGTACAACGTGCATGGCTTGGCCACTTTATTAGCCAATTGGATTTGGCATCATCCTGTTGTGGGGCACATTCTCCTTTTTGTACCCTGTGGAAAGTTAGACAAATGCCATAGTTTACTTAAGCATCGTTGTGGATCAAGTTCACCCAACTATTTTGCACCTGATGCCAATTGCCACTTTCAAGAAGATAAAGCACCCATCCACATGCCACAATTGAGTGTGAATGGTTTGAGGTGCATGACTAGGCATCTTCCATGGCCACCACAATCCCCAGATCTCAATCAAATTGAGCATATGTAGGATGAACTTGAATGACGCATTCACCATCATGATCCTCTAACTAGCTCTCTGCACCTATTGCGTGAAACAGTGATGACTGAATACATTAACATCTCTTAAGACACCTTCCAGCACCTTGTGGAGTCTTGGCCATTTTGTGTCAAGGCTGGGATCAGGGCAAACAAGGGCCCAACCCGACTAAAGGTACAGGTGACAATAAAGTGACCATGTAGTGTATGTATATGCATATACAATAATCCCAAATTGTGTTGTAATGTTGTAGTGATTTGGAATTATTCAATGCTCTTGACAACAAAAACTTCAGCTAAATAAAATTAAAAAGTTACCTCATCCATGTCGTAGGCAAAATCCCCTGAGAAAAAAAAAAAAAAAAACTTTTGAGATACATCATCATTTAGAATTTCAAGTTGTACTTTTAACAAATATTTTATAAAACCATAAAATGGGAATTGGAGCACATTCACATTTGTACATGGTGTAACAGAGTCATTCTAGGTGCAAACCAGTAAATCATTTAAAACTCTGTAGACAGGGTTACTAATCCTGAAAAAGGACTCCTGCACCTTACCGATGTGTAAGATGACATCATACATTCCCAGCTGCGTTTCCTTCTGAAGTCTAGCCAAAGACTGGGGGTTGTCATTGCCCAAGTCACCGAAGAGAGCAAACTTGGGGCTCCATTCACTGGCTTCTTTAATAGCCGTGAAGAACAGGATGTCACTCCAGCCGTCATTACTGCCACAGTGATAAACTGAAAACACAGAGACATGCAGCCATTTAAAAATAATACTAACCTTAGGAAGCAATCTCAAGAACATGGGAATGCTGGTAACTGGCATTCGGAATGCCCTTGCAAGTACACCTGGGCAGTATTCGGTTGTTTTCAATCTTCCCAGGGTTTTGGAAAATATACTGACAAAATATATAAATACAGGTTGAGAAACTGCTTGGAACAAGATAAGCGTCACTGTAAACCTTTAATACATCAAACTGACCTGCTGAAATCACTGAAAGGTAAGCAAAAAAAGGAAATATATTTCAAACTAAAAGCAGGAACTGTAAATCTAGCACGTCAGCTGCACTTTGTTAGCCTACCAGGACCTAAAACACTAGGAACATTCCAAAAACATTTTCATTATATTCTACTAACTTAGATCCCTTGAAAGGAGCAAATTGTATACTCTAGCAGCACATAAGAATACATGGTATGATAGCAGTAACTGACTGCCATCACAAGCAGAATTGGAAATACAGCTCGTTGAAATACAGTATTGTTCACAGCTCATTCCAGTATTGATTTTTAGCTCTGTTCCTAGAACTGCAAACCACACAGCTATGTCCCCTGGCAGGCTCTCAACACTGCGAAGTCACGGGTTCACTTCCCACTTTCCTTTATTATACTCACGGAACCGAGCATGCTGCAATTTGGTACACCTAATCCATAGCTGGCCAGTTTACATACCATAGGCCGTGCCAGGTTTGAGGTTGGTTAGGGTAACTCGGTGCATGTACAGCTTCCTCCTTCATCTCCTCCATCCTTAAACAACGTAGCTTCCTTGAGCTGTCAACTGAAAACAGCTTCCTCCCCACACTCCATACTCCACCCACGACTCAGTCTTATTGAAGGTTGTCCAGGTGATGATCATGGACTGTGGGACTCCTAAATAAAATAAAAACAGACGGTGCTTGGGTGAGAAATCCCAAACCCTGCATTAACACTGGAGTGTAGAGCCACAGGAGGGTCTGCACTCCATGTGCAAGTATTCATATTTTTCTGGAGCGACCACTCCTCAATGATTTGTATCCAAACCCTATTTATTATTACAAAGAAGAAACTTGATTAGCAAATTAGACAAAAGACAGTACTAACTTCCATTATTCACTGTTTTCTCACCTTTAATATATATATATATATATATATATATATATATATATATATATATCATATGTTGTTGTTTTCTACAATATACAGTACTGTGCAAAAGTTTTAGAGCAGGTGAAAAAATGCTGTAAAGTAAGAATGTTTTCAAAAATAGACATGTTAATAGATTATATTTATCAATTAACTAAATGCAAAGTGAGTGAACAGAAGAAAATCTAAATCAAATCCATATTTGGTGTGACCACCCGTTGCCTTCAAAACAGCATCAAGCATCAATTCTTCTAGGTACACTTGCACACAGTTTTGAAGGAACTCGGCAGGTAGGTTGGCTCAAACATCTTGGAGAACTAACCACAGTTCTTCTGTGGATTTAGGCAGCCCTCAGTTGCTTCTCTCTCTTCATGTAATCCCAGACAGACTCGATGATGTTGAGATCAGGGCTCTGTGGGGCCATACCATCACTTCCAGGACTCCTTGTTCTTCTTTACGCTGAAGATAGTTCTTAATGACTTTCGCTGTATGTTTGGGGTCGTTGTCATGCTGCAGAATAAATTTAGGGCCAATCAGATGCCTCCCTGATGGTATTGCATGATGGATAAGTATCTGCCTGTACTTCTCAGCATTGAGGAGACCATTAATTCTGACCAAATCCCCAACTCCATTTGCAGAAATGCAGCCCCAAACTTGCAAGGAACCTCCTCCATGCTTCACTGTTGCCTGCAGACACTCATTTGTGTACCGCTCTCCAGCCCTTGATGAACAAACTGCCTTCTGCTACAGCCAAATATTTCAAATTTTGACTCATCAGTCCAGAGCACCTGCTGCCATTTTTCTGCACCCCAGTTCCTGTGTTTTCGTGCATAGTTGAGTCGCTTAGCCATGTTTCCACGTCGGAGGTATGGCTTTTTTGGCCAGAAGTCTTCCATGAAGGCCACTTCTGACCAGACTTCTCTGGACAGTAGATGGGTGTACCAGGGTCCCACTGTTTTCTGCTAATTCTGAGCTGATGGCACTGCTGGACATCTTCCGATTGCGAAGGAAGTAAGCATGATGTGTCTTTCATCTGCTGCAGTAAGTTTTTGGCCGACCACTGCGTCTCGGTCCTCAACGTTGCCCGTTTCTTTGTGCTTCTTCAAAAGAGCTTGGACAGCACATCTAAATCCCTGTCTGCCTTGAAATTTCTGCCTGGGAGAGACCTTGCTGATGCAGTATAACTACCTTGTGTCTTGTTGCTGTGCTCAGTCTTGCCATGGTGTATGACTTTTGACAGTAAACTGTCTTCAGCAACCTCACCTTGTTAGCTGAGTTTGGCTGTTCCTCACCCAGTTTTATTCCTCCTACACAGCTGTTTCTGTTTCAGTTAATGATTGTGTTTCAACCTACATATTGAATTGATGATCATTAGCACCTGTTTGGTATAATTGTTTAATCATACACCTGACTATATGCCTACAAAAATCCCTGATTTTGTGCAAGTGTACTCTAGAAGAATTGATGCTGTTTTGAAGGCAAAGGGTGGTCACACCAAATATGGATTTGATTTAGATTTTTCTTCTGTTCACTCCACTTTGCATTTAGTTAATTGATAAATATAATCTATTAACATGTCTATTTTGAAAGCATTCTTACTTTACAGCATTTTTTCACACTTGCCTAAAACTTTTGCACAGTACTGTATATACATTTCCAGTTAACATGTATACAATCATACATATTAAAGTACTTCATAAAGTTTCACTTGCCATAGTCAACAGATCTACATAGATAATTAGCGGTCAAAATAAAAGGGTTACTTAAAGTTATTATTATTTTTTATTTTTTAGCAGACTCACTTATCCAGGGCGACTTACAATTGTTACAAAATATCACATTATTTTTACATACAATTACTCATTTATACAGTTGGGTTTTTACTGGAGCAATCTAGGTAAAGTACCTTGCTCAAGGGTATAGCAGCAGTGTCCCCCACCTGGGATTGAACCCACGACCCTCTGGTCAAGAGTCCAGAGCCCTAACCACTACTCCACTACTCCATTTTCAATGTAAGTTATACTTACATTGAAAATAGTGAGTGATAAGGAGCAAAAAAATAAGATGTATAAAAAAATATGTATAAATATACAGTATATGACTATATTTTAGTCAAAATCCATATCCATAAAATAATCTGTATTCCATATTTCTCTCAATTCTGAGTATAAAAAGCAATAACTTTTAGTACAGAATACTGGGGGTTCAGTATCCTTCCAAGTAGTTACTTTATTCCTTAGAGCTATATATTAGCTCTGTGGAATAAAGTAACCAAAAGTGTGTACTGTGGATTACTAGCTTTGAGTGCAGATACATATCATGTTTAGTTGTAATGTTAGGTGAAGGATAGTGAATCTGGCTATAGTCTGGCACAGTACCAACTACTGTAGTGTAATACAGACCTGAACACCCCAGTGTTGAAAGTCTCCAGTATTCATGGTGGGTCTACTAACTGCTAACTACAGCATTACTTTTAGCTGCGTAGCTGAGCCCCAGACACAATGTCTTGAAACCTACCTGTATAGGACACATGCACCTGCTCTGGCTGTAAACCAACCGGTGGAACAGACAGCACCGGTGCAGCTGCCAAACAGAAGAAAACCCAGAACATCCACAGGCAGCCCATCTCGCCTCTGACCTCTCCCCAGTGTTAGGAGCTCACTGTCAGCCTGGGGATACAGTGCAGTGTTAGAAAACATTCAGTGCCCTGCGCAGTCTGTCTCATGACTTTAACAACCACTACTCAACTCAAAGGTTACAATCTAACACACAAAACATACCACATACCTTATCAACCAGCAGACTCAAGTTGAACTGAGATCACATTTCCAAAGTTGCTTATGCTGGTTCCCTTTTTTATCTGCATGTTGCATGCGCACAAAAAATGTAACATGTTTGTTGATGACACAGTGATTTAAGCTAGACACAGTTTAATTTGTAAATTTACTGTAGCTGTTACACTTATTCTGAGAACAGGAAGTTTTGTTACAGAAATAAGGTTGTGGAGGAGAAAAAAACTACTTAACGAAACATTTGTCTACTGTAGCAGCATTTTTACTTCTAAACACATTTAGAAATCAATTTCTCACTTCTTTCTTAGCTTTGTAACATTTAATTTTATTGTGCCGAACATCCTCACTCGTTTTTTTGGGTTTTTTTTTTTTTACGCTATACAAAATTTCAAACACAACAAAACAGATAAACCTCTGCATATTGGTACCTGTGCTGTAGTTCACACGGTCCAATCACAGCTAGAATGAACTATCTGCATATTGCTAAATGAAAACGCAAGCTAAGTTTTAAAATACCTTTAACAGAATAAAAGGGAGGCCTGCGTTAATATAGTTAGTACTAGCAAGAGGCACAAAATGACACTCTACAGACCAGAGGTTCTGGATAACACTTACAATGGCAGGTCTGTAAGTCTAGACATTTTTCTGGACCTCTGTGCATACTTAAGCAAAAGGTATCCATTCTGCTATCTTAGGTTACCTTGCAGCCCCACACAAGGCTTCATGTTAAGGAGTGCATGTTTCTGTGCATTGTTCACATAGGGTGTATGATAAACCTGCTAGTCTGTTCTGGGTCTATCACTGCTTCACACAGGGTGTGGGAACATATCAAATATCTTAATCTATTAATTGCCATTGTCCTTATTTAAGGACAGGCTACTTTGTAATATCTCTTTGTGACCCCTCTTTTGACTTGCTACTTTGCTTCAATTTAATCATATTCCGCTTTTTTATATATATATTGCAAGACACTGTCACATGCACTGACCAAACAAAACGACCACAGAACAGAACTTCTGCTTTGACCTCGTCATCAGCATATCTTAAGGGTATGTTTTAACAACTGCCAAGTTGAAAATATTAGCTTTCCTGTAAAAGTTTTTCAGTATAATAAAAACACGATGTGAGGGAAAAGGCAGTCCCTTTTATTCTGTATAGCATAGATACTGAAGAGAGATTGATTATAACCTGCTGCTGTAAATGGTAACAGAAGCATTTTTTTTAATGTAAAAGAAAGCAGCTGGTACTTAAATGTCATGATGTCACTGTGCTTAAACTACAATGTGATTGTGCTTTACCATGAGTGTTACCATTCTAGCACTTATCTGTGATTTTTATTAATAGAGCTTGTGACAGGATGATAGAGGTTGAGACTCAGAGACATTGTGGAAAGTTCAAAAATAAAGCTTTTAATATACAAAAAATACAAAAGAAACCAGCACGAGGGCCAAACAAAAGGTTTCTAAAACACAAACAATTAACACAAAACGAAACTTACAACAAAATAAGGCTTCCAGGCTGGGCATTACCTTCACTGGAAAAAATGAACAAAAAAACCCAGCACACAGAAAAACACTCTTCTTCTTCTTCTTCTTCTTCTTCCTCCTCCTCTTCCTCTTCCTCTTCCTCTTCCTCTTCCTCTTCCTCTTCCTCTTCCTCTTCCTCTTCCTCTTCCTCTTCTTCTAGAACTCTCCCCCAAATGGGAGGCTGAGGTCTCCTTTTATGCCAGGTGGCTGAGTGTTTAATTGGATAATTAATTGGTTGATTGCTCCCACCTGACGCAATCAACCTGGGCAGGGAGGAGAATTTAACTCCATCCCTGCCAGTATTTCCAAAGGCCACAGAGCTCTGTGTGATTTCTTTAAAAAACACACCGTTTTGATATTTACAAAAGTTTTAACAGTTAATATCTAACTTGATTTAATTAATCAAACAGACTCTTGAAAAATGAGTCTTCAAATGCTAAAGCTGTATAGTGAACAGGCTCCAGAATCAGATTTTGTGTGTGAATGATGCATAATATCTGAGGTTTTTCATCAAAGATAGAAAACAGATTTTAAATTGAAATGAAAACTTCACAGATGTTTATTCCAAGGTATTTATGAGCTGGGGTTATGTGAGGATTCATCTAATCATTTGCAGCAGTATGCTGTAAAATGCGGCCATGCCTAAATCTGGTAATAACAGGTTATAGAAATTGCTAAAATAATAAAACTTTTTCAAGCAGTAACGTAAAAAAACAAAAGCAGACTGACAGCGGTGTTATGGTTATGAAGTCACATAATTCTTCAATCTTGGTTTACATTGTCTGTTTTTTTTATATATAAGGACAATTTAACATAAAGAAATGCTTCTCTGTCTCTTTTCCTACCAGTTGCAAATCCTATAAGTGCAGCACTGTTTTGATTGCTTTAATGTTATATTGTAAGCCTGTATAACAAAACGTTATTTGGAAAAAAAAGAAAGCCTGTTTTCTTCCTGAGGTGTGAGTGACAGACCTTTGTCGTGTAAATTCCTACTTCTGTAAGTTATAACAGTTGCATAGCTATTTGTCAAACCGATATTAAAAGCATGGAACTGTGTACCTACTCTTAAAAAGGTTACTGTGGTTTACCAAGGTAAAAATATCATTACATATAGTATAGCAAAGTAAAGCTTAAGGAAAGCATGTTAAAGCCCAGGTAAAGCATGGTAAAGACAACCAGTCTAGCATGGTAAGTACATCACAGAGATACGTTTATGAGAGTACAGCTAAAAATGCTTTTGGAGGAAATTTAACAAGGTCTGCTTAGAAGGCTAAACTACAGATTTTCGGTACACAAAGGATACATAGTTCAGTGTAAAATCAAACTAGATTGTGGGACACTGCAGTTAAAGAAGGAAATATGGATCTTTATTTTCCATTTCTTACTCTTACTGACAGGGAATTTTGAAAGGAATAGCACACCTGTGAAAAGCACCCATATCAATCTAACTAAACTTTCATTTATTAGCTGTTATATCGATAAGATAGTTGATATCAGCAAAGAAAGTTAGTGCTGGCAATATATATATATATATATATATATATATATATATATATATATATATATATATATATCAGGTAACGCTGAATTTATATATCACTTTAGGAATATGCTGTGTTTGGTGTATGACTCGAATAATATTGTAAATAAATGAATCCTATGTCATATATTTTTCCCACCACTCTCCATCCTCCCATGCCCGCTTCTCCTTCCTAGCCCCTCTGTGGTGGAACCAGCTACCGGAGAACTCTCTCACTGCCTTCCACTGCCTCCTCAAGACACACCTGTTTAGACTGCACTTGTAGATCTCTAGATCTACCCCTATGCACTGGACTTGCCTGACCTGAGCACTACGTTACTGGATCCTCAGCTAATGCACCATCCTTGCACTAGTGCACTACTAATAAGCCTTTGTAGATATAACTTGATGTTATCCTTACTTGTTGCATCCTAGCTCATATTGTACTTTAGTAGTATTATTTGCACTTACTGTAAACTATACTGTATTTATTTAAATATTAATCTTGCATTGTAATACTGTCCTGCCCTGTAAGTTGCCTTGGATACAGGTATCTACCAAATAAATAAATAATAATATGGATCTCAATTGGATTAATATTTAAATAGATTATTTACATTATGATTTGCTGTACTGTTACAGGGCTTCAAGTGAATAAAGGGTCTACGTTGCAAATATATATTTAATGTGCAAAAAATGTTCTTTCACTATTGTGTTGTGAGACAGGCCTTGTGTACTGTACACACAATATGCATAGCACACCTACTTTCTTTCACCTAGTTTTTCTTTCTTGTTTGTTAGTTGCCTTTTCCTCACTGCAGTTTGAGGTCCCTCTGTTCAAAATTAAACAAACAGCAGCTTTAACAAATGGCAGTTATGGCTGCTCTAAACGCAATCTAACGCTAGGTGCGCCGGCTTTCAAGGCTGGAAACATCAAACACAGCACAGTCACACTCACAGGAGCTCTCACGGTTTGCCACTAGAGGGCGAAATAACCCGTGTGACTCTGCCTGCTGACAGATCTATCCCAAGTACCAACATTCTGCTGCTCCTTAACCTTAGTTTGAATGGCGCAGCCTTCGCTTACTGGCTGTGAATTTGCAGTTTAGTTCCTTGTCGTTTACATTGAATTACAATTTCTGGCGTTCCTTTGTGGTTCGTAATTAGATCTTACACTACAGTGGGAAACCAGTACTAAAGGAAGCACTACTATTTAGTATACAAACAACCTTACAACATGTAACGGTAAGTTGATTTTGTACAAAGAAGAGAAAACAATTGCGTCTTTTGTTGTAAACTTGTTTGGGCGTTGCGCTTTTTATAAGAATAATTTAAGATTTTTGGTTTTTTGTTTTTTTTTTTAAATTTGGTTGGACAGCTTAAATACAACCCAATCAATAACAAAGGAAAATATGTTTTTCATCAGTATTTTGGACGAAGGCCTTGCTTCACTGTGAATCCACTAACTGTATTTCAAATCGGTGTGTAGAATATTCAATTTTATTGTCTATAATAATAGTAACAATAATAATAAAACATCTTACCTTGGTAGATGTTGTTATTGAAATGCTGGTAATAATAATAATACAATGAAGCCCAGTGTAGTTTCTGCAGAGGTAGTTAGACGAATCCGAGAAAGCAATATGTCACTGCAATGTGAATTAACTGTTTTTCTTGATGTCACTTAGGGCGTTGTGCGTTTCTCTGCATCGTTCAGCACTCGAAGATCATCCAGCTCTTTATTTAAACTGCGCCATATTGTTGTAGAATTAGAAATAGGTTCCAAATAACATGACATAATCTGCACTGTGCGACGGGGATTGTGGGTAATGCTTGCTTGGGCAGACCTGTTGTAAATATGCCGTAAGTTATGTGTTAAAAATGTTACATTTAGGTCTGGGGAAAAGTAGATTTATGATTCAATGTATGTGTGTTTTACTGGACACTAATATACGGCCGTCCGTGAGTGACACGTTGCAGGTGTACTTTCTGAACAGCACGTTTGTTAAGGGTAATACTACGTTTCTATCTTGCTGTGCCGTGTTACTGATGATGTCCTCCTGACGAGTAAACTACTTACTGCACTGTAGTACAGTCGGTGGTTAGTTTCACCATTGTTCAGTGTAGTTTGTCATTCCTCCTGCCAAAAAAACGGGCTTAGATACTCATGTCTTAAAGGAGCCTGTGATATTCCAAATGCTTTTATTTCACTTGCAATACAACATGTATGCTTCAAGTGACAGACATTTAAAGGAGAACTACAGTAAATATTAGTAAGTCGCTACTTAATTAATTAAACCTGTTCTATAGTATAGGACCAGCCTTGGTTATAAATGAATGTAGATTCCTACAATAGGCAAGCAGTCTTTGACAGACGGTCTCTAGCTTGTCAACAGGTGGTCTGTACCAAGACGTGTGCCAGTGTAGGCTCATCCTTTTTTGTGTTTTGAAATGGGTTTTCTCATACTGTACGTGAATTAGCACCACACACTATTGACGGTTACCATACGTTTCAGTGTTCATAATTTGAGAGGGTAGTATGAGGTGGTTTTACATTAAACTACTAACTTTGTCTTGTATTTCTTTTTCACATATTTGTATAAACAATGTACAGTACTGATGGTTAAGTATGTGAGAAGCTTTTAACTAACACATGACCATTGCGTAACAGCCACGTGTTTTTAATCGAATGCATGAATTCACAACACCACAGCTGTTTTTTGTCAGCTTTTTCTTTTAAATGAACTGCTATTCACAGGGGACCCTTTTAAATCTCAGCAGAAATTGATGTCCTCTCCATTGAACATATGTCAAATTACATTTTTCAAGCCAGCTCTGGACCATAAGAGGCCTTCCTTTGCATAAATTGTACAAAAAATTAAAGATGAAATGTACAATATTGTTTGTAAATGATTGCTTACTTTTTGCAGTGGAATTATTACAATCAGATGACAACTGGTGAAATTAAGATCACTAAAAACACTAAAATATGTAACGCAATATCTTAAAGGTTGTCCCTTACCTTAATGGCATTTTAAATCTTTTTTGTATCAAGGATTTAGGCTATTATGGCATCTGGAGATCACAATGTTGAAAAAAGAGATTTCCAATATGTCGAGGAGGGTCGGCCCAATGAACTTCTCAAACAAAAAATGCAACCTTCTGGCAACAAGAACATGAAGGAGGTACTGTATGTTGAAGTATATTGTCACTGAGAACTGTGAGTAGCTGCTTGTGCTGCAGGATTTAAAGATATCATATATAGAAAGTTACACAGAAATAGGACAGATACGTTGAATAACTGAATTACTGTATGGGGGACTAGATTAAAGTCTTTAAAATGTGTTGACAAAGTTAACCCTTACCTATAAGCACAGAAACCAGGACCTAAGAACACAGTGGAGATAAACTTGTGACAGAGGGTAGGAGACTTAGTCATGTTGTTGATGCTGAATCAGTGGTATCCTTTTAAGACCCAATTTTGAGATCAGTTATTTTCTACTGTAGGAACTGGACAAGCAAATATGTCTGAATGTCCTCTTGTTTGTAGATTTTCTTATGTTCTTAACAAAAGGCTATCAGCAGTAAAGTTTTTTTTACAACGTGTTCTCATCAGAATGAAACGTGTAGCTTGTGAAAACAATCTGCATATAAATGCTTTGTTGTTTGAATTGGGGAACAGTGACTGATGCTTGAGTTTCTCTTTTCTGTATATTGCATACTGTAATGCAGACACAGGATGTTTTGTGTGTGCTGATACATTTTCCATAGAATATAAAATGAAAGCTGCAGTGTCCCACAATCATATCTCCGTTCATAATGAAATGTAAGTTCCTTGGTGTCTGTGTAGTTGTGCAGCTGTTGTTTTGGAACACAAGCCTTAATAGGTAGTTCTGATCTTGTATTTTCTATTGGTGAAATACACACACACACACACACACACACACACACACACACACACTGCTTTACGTGACATGTGTAGGCACCAGACCCAGGTTTGACTAGTTCACATGCACTGTGGTGATGAGGTAACCTCATAGAGTAACATTTAGGCTGTTTAGACACAAAACTGGTTTCAAAGATGCTCATGCACACCAGTAAATTAAATTAGTTTCCTTTTCTTTTATAGGTTACATTTTTTAAAAAGGAAGAGTTAAATAATAAGAAGAGGTGAGTACATTTTTGCATGCTTTCTCAATCATGACAAGTTTTAAAGGAGAGTGCAGCTGGTCGGTAGTCTGGGAACCAAACCCATAGTTAAAACAATGGGAGGGGTTGAGAGAGATCATTTCAAGGGAAGGGAAGGCTCTAGATACCCCAAGTTGGTTAGAAAGCTCAATGTATATTGGTACATAGGATTCAGCTTTCTTAAGACTGTGGTAGTAGGTACTCAATGTCACCATAGTCAATCAGTGACAAAAATGTAGTCAAAATGAGTTTGTACTGAAAAACAGGATTTATGTCTAGAAAAATAACCCAATTTCTATTTTACTTTTTTTTTTTTTAGAGAATATCGACATGTCGTAAATTTGAAATTCCTGTCTAACCAAATATTTGTAATTTATTTACTAGTACAATGCAAGAACAAATACATTTTGCATATCAAGAAATTTATTTTTTGTGAACACCATTGATTTTTCTTTATCAGAGTTTAAGACAAGTTGAATGAATTGAATGCTGCAATCGGTGCAGGATGTTATAATCAGACGTGCGCACGTGTGGAGAGCACTAGCACAGGAAAGTGTCGTCCAGCAATTAAGGAATTGTATTTAGATCAGTAATCAAAAAGGGCAAACACAATATGTGCAGCACTGAGGTAAAACACTTTTTCCACTTACTTATTTAGTTCCAGATCTGCCTGATAAGATCCACACACAGCCAGGTCCTTTCCATTGCTGCCCTTCACACTGCTGCTGCTGAATACTCAAAGCTACACTCTTTTTTTAACAATGAAGTCTGCACAGTATTATTAACCTGAACATTTGTTTTTGTTTGTTTCATAGATCTCCAATTGGTCAGACTGCAAACAGCTCCTGTAAGGGGAAGAAGGTGGTGTCCCACAAAAGGAAAAGCAGACACCAGGTTTTGAACCCCTGTGGGAGACGGAAGCAGCCCCCACTGAGCAGGGGCTGTGACATGGCAAACAAGGAAAATGAAGTGGCATGTGCAAGCAGCTTGCATGAAAAACTACACAAGGACCATTGCACCTTCCCAGTGAACTCCGGGGACTCCACTAAGATGGAGGGTGCTGCTTCGAAGTACAGCGATTATTTCACAGAGGTAAGTCTGCACACCAACCACTTCATTTTGAGCCTTTGCATTGCTATTACAAACTTGGTTTCTTAAGAATTAGATGATTTTACAGGTACTACTGTACCTAGCTGGCGAAGTTTTTTTTGTGCAAATGCACGGTTTAAATGTGTGGCTCTTACTTGATTTTTGTTTGCTTTGTTAATGGCTTCCCCCAGATGGAGTACTGTAAATGATTTAGTGTAAATGCATATATCTAACAGAACTGTACATATTTGTGAAGAACAGTACACTTCATCTATTACAGTATATGATCCTTAGCTGTTGTTTCACAGAATGCTAATCAGCATTGGTCAGATATTGTAACCTAATCCAATTGGTTCTGATCTGGTGAAGGGATGTATAATGATATTAAGCCTCTTGTACCTTTTCAGTCAAAATGGAATTTATTTGATGTACTGAGTTTAACTTTTTGGCAATATTACTGTGCAGTAGCTGTGATGCTGAGATCTAATTCCATTATAATAACAAGCTGCTTACAGTAGGATGCACCACTTTAGGGGAGCAAGGCACCAGAGGTATGGCTCTGCTTTGTGTTGTCAAATTTCTGAATGTACAAGACCGCAGCTAGCAATCTGTTATGCTAATGAGAAATGTATTTTAAAGCCTAGGTTATATTAACTTCTTAAAAGTGAAACTGTTTAAAACCCATGTGTCAAATCTTTGTCTAACTTCATACATTCTTACGTGAAACTAAATAGGACAGATGTTTTATGTCTAGTCTCACTGAGAATCTTTTCATTTCAGATATAGATTTTATTACTGTAGTTGTCTCTTCCATAATTATTAAGCACTCAATGGTGCTAATTTTAGAAATAATAAATGACACTTAATATATTGAATACATTGAAAAAGACTCAACTTTACCATTTAATTTATTAAGTTTTGTTTTTCTAATTCTGTATTTGCTTCTTAGAAACGTACATAAAGGAGTTAGCGTAGTTATAGTGTTATGGGTGGGTTGTGTTTAAACATTAGTACATTAACAGGTTATATGGGAAATCTGATATGACTGACATTCAGCTATGTAAATGGGAGTTTCTCTTTCAAGTAGTATGTAAATGATTTGCATAGTTGCCCATGAAAGATACAGTACTTTATTTATAATATCTTTAAGCTACTGACGTACTACTGATATTGGGGGTTGGGCAGGTGCGCAGTTGTACCTCGTATGGTACTACAAGGAAGGGCACCAAACAGATGGACCCAAGGATCTTGACCGATCTTCTCAAATCATATTTGGGGACCAGAATACACGCAGCATGGAATCTTACACATTCAAGAGGAAATGGCATGATCTGTGAGGGTTGAGCCACCCTAAAATATGTGTCTTTGTATTTGTTTTAAACAGATATCTAAGGATCATGATACAATGACACAAGTGCTTTTTGGGAGAAATCTGAGGCTAAATGTAGCTCTGAGTCTTTGGCGAAGAAATGCAAGTGAACTGGTGGCGTACCTCACCAGGTATTTGAAAGCATATTCGTGAACTCCCAAGTGCAGGCACTGTTTTGCATGTGTAGCGTGTGTGTGTGTGTGCTGTATGTGACTGCCTCCCAGATGAATACAATTTATCCAATTGTATTAAAGAAAAAACACTAATGTCTTCTAATGTTTGCTTTTTTTCGCTGTTGCTTTAGAATTCAAGATATTGGTGTGCTGGCGGATTGTCTACCTGTAATAACAAAAAGGTGAGGTTTCGAGGAATTTTTAATTTTTTTTTTTAAAAAGTTTTATTTGAAAATCAGATTTTTATATATTGATTTTTTTCTTATTTTCTAGCCTTCAAGAGGAGAAACCAATTATTTCTATTGGCTGCTGTGTTGACCTCTTACCACTAATTAAAGATATTCTTAAAAGCAGATTTGAAGAGTAAGTATCCCTGTAAGTTTATCATTGTGATGCCACTATATATTCTAGTCCCTGCATGTCAAAGGGTTTTCAGCATACCAGTCCTGCACATGTAAACCACCTACAGGAAACTGAGTGGTGACGTTGAACCCCTTGCCAGGGGGTACTTGGGATGCCGATGTGACACAATGAAATGGTGAATTTGGGAGATCTGTTTCAAACCCAAATTAACAGAATAATTTGGGTATCACATTTCCCTTTGAGCTAGACCAGCCAAACCATATATGTTGTGTTTTTTGTTTGTTTCTTAAATCACAGTATAAACTTGAAAATGATGGGTAAGGTTTTTAGAGTATCTGCTGATGTGACCACAACATTTTACTGTAAAAGGGTATAAATAATTATTTGAACACCCATGTCACAGTTGCACCCTAAAAGCCCGAGCAGTGGATATATTAATGGTTATTGGCCCTAGAATGACATCCGGCCTTTTCCCCTTGGTATTCTGCACACCTTGGTGTGTGGTACCCACCCTCCTTTTGATACTTGGTGTCAGGCATGGAAATGTAATCATGTAATAACGTGATTGACTGTGTTTTCTTTCCATCCCTGATCTCAGTTAAAAATAAAAAATAAAATAAAAAAAAGATATTCAAGAGATCAGTGCTCATATTACGTGTGATTCCCCATTATGGCTTCAACTGCCTCTTACATGTGATATGAGTCACTAGTTGTAAACTAAACTGAAACGTTTCTAATGATGGCCGCCTTAGTGGCTGGACAAACTTTTTATTTTTGTTTTTATTAAGTGTCTAAATGTAAAATATAAAAGTTTTCATAAACTAACATTTTAAAGCCAGTGTTTACTTTCTCTTTATTGGTATATTCTAAAAACAATGATCTGAAGTTAACTGAAGTACTATTTGATAGGGATTTTAAGGCTTGTGTTCGGGAGAAAGCAGGAATGTAAATTGATGCGTCTCTGATGTGTCACAGTTTGATTTTTTATTTTGAGAACCACTTCTCCTTTGCACAAGTTCTAGAGCAGGGGTGTCCAATCACAGTCCTGGGGGGCCACTCCACTCCAGGTTTGACAGGTCAAATGAAATCATGATCTACTTTAGGGTCTAGATGGAGGTTTAATTGGTTCAATTATTATTATTATTTCTTAGCAGACTCCCTTATCCAGGGCGACTTACAATTGTTACAAGATATCACATTATTTTTTTTACATACAATTACCCATTTATACAGTTGGGTTTTTATTGGAGCAATCTAGGTAAAGTACCTTGCTCAAGGGTACAGCAGCAGGTGTCCCCCACTGGGGACTGAACCCACGACCCTCCGGTCAAGAGTCCAGAGCCCTAACCACTACTCCACACTGCTGCCCAATTAAACAATTTAGAACAGGTTTGGAACAAAGATCTGCACTGGAAGAGACTTCTTTGGCCATCTAAGTGCAGGTCATGCTTTTGCATGATCTCTTACCTAATTGGCTGGGCTGAAACCCTTTCCCTGAAAATGTTAGTGCAGGTCACAGTGTATACTATGTTTAATACCCTTGGTAGAGGATATGAACCTTGTGAAGATCAATATTTCACATTCAGGGGTTGGGCTCAGAACTATGTGGAATAGGTGAAGATGAACCAGGTGCTGAGTTATTCTGTGTGTTTCAGATACCTGATAGCTGGTTTACACTGGGTGCAGTCTGTCATTAAAAAATGGTGGCCTGAGTTATCTGCAAATGGAACAAGTGCCCGCGATAGCCATCAAGAGGATGGGTAAGTTTACTTAAGCTAATTCAAATTAACATAAAATAAAATAGAAGTACATTATAGTATTGAAGGTGCTTGATAATGCTGTGATTGATTTATCTGTTTGCCTTATACTCATTTTGTATAACAGTTATTTTGTCTGTCAGTATTTCTGGAAGGAAACATTATCTTCCAGACAGTCTGAGCAGATCAAATCCTAATTATTCTTACCTGATCCCTTTTGTTAGCTGGTTGTCTCAAACTGTAAATGTTTTGAAACCAATTTTTTTTTTTTTTTTTTAAAAGGAAAAACTTTTCTCCAAGTAAGTAGGGTTAGGAGTCCTCAATGGCTGATCCAGTGCAGTGAGTCATACTATCACAAGTTTGCCGGTTCAAATATTAGTCGTGCTGCAGATCTTGATCACGTGAAAAATATAATAAATTGACGTATAATAGTTGGGTTGGTTAGTTCACTTTGGCGTATGGGTATACAATTAATTTGAAAAGATATGTGTCACATGGGGTTCATGAGGTGTGTGCTTCTCTGTTAGGAATATTCAGATTATGAAGCAGCAATTACAAGAACTTTGGGAACAAGGAAGTCATTTGAGTTTTGTTCCAGGAACTGCCGGTGAAATCGCAAAGGTAAGGGATCAGGATTCTAATACGATACCTTTTTTAATCTGTTTTTGTTCATTTGTTTCTGGTTTTGAGAGAGAATATATTAGGGGTGAACTTAGAGTGCTTAAATAAATAGCACTTCAAGTAATCTGATAAATATTTGTTACTCAAAAAAATGTTACCACATTACTTTGCAGCAAATCATTCAGTTAATCTGTAAAGCAATTGGAAGAGTGCGCTGGCTACAATCAGTAAAGGGACAGGTATCAAAATTCCCACCCCTAGAATATGCAAGCATAGTAAACCTGAACTATTCATTTAACTGTAAATAACTCACTAGTGCTGATCATGGTTCCCTTCATGCGTCTAAGACCATAAGAGCAATGTATGCAACATAACCAGTCGTCATGATTCGCAGATTTTGCCACCTCCTTTCTTCATGTTTTTTTTGCACATGCTGTACCAATCGGAGCCCTCTTAAGCTTGCTTTTAAAATATTATATTTATAGGATTTAGTATGTTCAGGTAAAGCAGAAGGAGCCATGCAGTATACATTTTGGCAAGTCTTCTGTAAGCCACATTGCTTTTCTATTATTTATTTCTTAGCAGGCACCCTTATCCAGGGCGACTTACAATTGTTACAAGATATCACATTATTTTTACATACAATTACATTATTTTTTCCACATTATTTTTACATACAATTACCCATTTATACAGTTGGGTTTTTACTGGAGCAATCTAGGTAAAGTACAGCAGCAGTGTCCCCCACCTGGGATTGAACCCACGACCCTCTGGTCAAGAGTCCAGTGCCCTAACCACTACTCCACACTGCTGCCCAGTTTTCTAACTGTAGGGAGTTAACACTAAAGAGTTTATCATTCTTTTGTTGTCATTAGAAATCTTATAACGTATTCAAGCAGTTGGACAATTGGAAGTAATTCACAATCGATATAACATTTAGAAGCTGATCTTGTCTCTATAAATGCTTATTGTTTGTTATTTTTCTTTTTTCAGACTGTTGAATCCTATTTATCACAGCTGCGCTGAAGTATATGTGAAACACTTAGAGGAAGTAACCACTCCCAGGACTTGCTGTCACAAAGCTGCTTTTCAGCTCTAGTGATACGGTTGAAACGGATCACATGGTCGCATCTTCAGGAGCACTACCAAGAGTGGTTCAAAGAACTCTCCGCTCTCCTACCCTGTATAAAGCCTTCAGTTCATTGAGAATTACTGCTTCACATTGAAGCGGTGGACTTGCCTGGAAGCACACACTGTAAATACATATTTATCAGGACACTGGTAAGAGCTAGGCTATTAAACAAAATAATAGAAAAAAATAAAAGCCTTGTAAGTGCCAACTGATTTTCACTACAGCATATTTTGCCATACAGTGCATTTGTATAGATGAATGTAATAGTTATTGTAACACGGGTTTCAACTCTGCAGCTCTGAACTTGAGTTAAACAGAATTTGAAGACATTCACGATTTTCCTGATCATGTAAACTTGACTGTACATGTATATACCACTATGTTCTTTCAATCAAATATTAAATACATTTGCAAAATGTTTGGTGTCATACAAGAATTACAATTTGACTTAAAAAAGAAAAATAAAAAGATAGGATTGTGCTTCCTACACTATTTTTAGTTGACCATCAAAGATGTTACCTCCTAAATTATTTTTTACAGTTTTTTTGTTTTGTTTTAAGAGAAAATACATTATGTTCATAGCTTATCAATGAAGCATTTTATGTTGGATAAGTGGATGGACAAAATATTGTGTAGTTGATCCAGCACATCTGAGTGGGCAAAACTGTCTTAATGTAATATATTTAGAATTGCTTCCTCCGTGGATCTTAAAGTAACTTGCACTTTTAAAGATACTGATACAAGATAAGCACTAATTACTTTTTAAACTATGTGTTTTGAGCTTTTCCAAATTGTTTAAATGTTGAGTATGACTTTTTTTTTTTAATGGACTGAAATGCCACTTTTTGCATAAAGTTGCATAAATCAATGATTCATGTTATGTATTGAGAAGCAGAGTTTTCATAGTGCAAAAAAATATTTTATAAGTTTGAATAAAGATGTTTGTGTGTATATATATATATATATATATATATATATATATATATATATATATATATATATATATATATATATATATATATATATAAATGGTTAACAAGGAGTTTTGACTATTTTCTTGTGACCTTCAAATAAATAAATAAATAAAAGTGCTATAAACTCGAGGGGTCCAACCGCAGTGGATTCAGGAGTTACCAACAATAGTAGTAATACAAAACCACCATGCTGTGTAATGGTGTTTCAATGACTTGCTGACAGCAGATGGTTCCCTTGAGAAAGACAGGTGGAAACAAGTCTGGAATCATTATGAAGGAACCTGCCAATCTGGCATAGCTGTGTACTCTAATCATCACACTTATTCTTAACACACACTGTGTCCCTGCAGGTCTTCTGGGATGATGGCTCTGCTGTTGATCTTATAAACACAATTCTTCCTACCAAGTCTGTGTTGACAACATGGGCTGAGTGCATAATAAACTGCTGAGGTTTAGTTTTGCAGAAAGATAATTTCACTTGTGACCTGATCGTCAAACCCAGACCTCCAGTAAATGAAAGGTTGCTAATTGCTGTAACACCTAATCTCAGGTTATATGGACTACAGAAGAGAACACACAAATTAGCACCTGCATTCTAAAGTGGACCCCATTTAGGTATTTTGGCCATTTCAGTTCAGCTTCTAAATTGAATCAAGTACTGTCAATGATTTATTTACCTTTAAAACTGGGAACTAAGGTTACAGAATGTATTAATAAAGGACCCATGTGAACTCTAATAAATAAATTCATATTTTCTATTATATATTTTAAAAGCAATGTGCCAGTATGGACTATTGCAAACCATTTTGTATAAAAATGTTGTTACTTTTACAGCAGAAACTTTAGGTTCATAAGACAGGTCTTACTAATACATCCTCCTCAAAACAGGTTTTATCTATTTAAGCCTGAAAGCAAGTCTTAAAGCGGATCCTTCACAGGCTCACTTTCATCGTAACCAATCCACAAGGTGTCAAAATCTTTCTTTTTTTAATTGTATTTATTTATGTAACGAGGCGATTTGCCCATTGAAACCAAGGCCTTGATTACAAGGGGATCCTAGATTACAAGGGGGTCCTAGAAAACTTGTTATACTGTATAACAAAGTTGTTAGGAGGCTGTGTGGTCCATAGGAGGCTGTGTGGTCCAGTGGTTAAAGAAACGGGCTTGTAACCAGGAGGTCCGCGGTTCAAATCCCACTTCAGCACTGACTCATTGTGTGACCCTGAGCAAGTCACTTAACCTCCTTGTGCTCCGTCTTTCGGGTGAGACGTAATTGTAAGTGACTCTGCAGCTGATGCATAGTTCACACACCCTAGTCTCTGTAAGTCGCCTTGGATAAAGGCGTCTGCTAAATAAATAAATAATAATAATAACTCTCCACATCTCATTTTTATTATGTGCTGAAACAGCCACAGCAAGTACCTGGAGAGTAGAGTTTGGAGTGGCCAGAAAAGGACATGGGTTTATATGACCCCTCTGCCTTAACAGTTGAGGCCACAAGGTGCTAAGGTAGAAGCTGTGTGGTGGCTCCTCATCTTTAGTGGCCAGAAAAGGGTTTATCGTATGGGAATTTTGTCTACAAGTGGCAGACAAAAATGGAAGTAGTTATACGCTATATGGCATATCACTATGTTAATTTTTAACCAATGAGAATACAGCATTTGGTTTTGACAGGTGCCCTTAGCCAATCAGGATATACCGGAAGTCCCACCTCCCAGTTCTGGTCATGTGTTTGTAGTTGTAATGCAGTTTTGGAAATCATGTTCCATGATTGTAGTTTATCACATTAAAATGGGGAATTAAACAAAGGTTTTGGGTATTATTTTTTTTAATTTAAATGTATTTTTAAGAGTGAAATAGGGAAAGACAAGGGGAATACATTGTTTTGTTATATGTGTTATTTAAAAAAAAAAATAGGCTTTTTAGAAAAATAAAAATAAGTTTGAAAACGGGTATACAGTTTGTTATATTCTTTATTTCAGAAAAATAAAATGAGCAGTAAAATGGGTGAAAACAAAAAGGGTACAATTCACATTTCTCCCCTTTTAAATTGTTTTTCATTTTGAAGTAACTGCATTGCAGCCTTGTTTTTATCATTTCCTGCAATGATTCGCTGTTGGTTCTGGACCGTTACTTATCTTCACAGTCACATTTAAGGTTTGTAGCATTTAATTTTTTTAAATGTTTTTTCTTTAAGCAAATACATTGTAACGAAGTTGGAACTTGTGCTTGGGTCTCAAGCTGTGTAAAATAAATAATGCTATAAGGTTTTTTAAAATGTTAACGTAACACTGTATACAGGGTCTCTCATTTTATTTTGTTTTATTTATTTATTTATTTATTTATTTATTTATGTGTTGGGTTAAGAAGTATTTACATTTCCTAAACAGGTTATTCCTTATTTTAAACATTTTGTCTTTTTTCAACAAACACGCTTTTCTGTTCTCTGCAGGTTTTACCAAATCACATTTCTCCACTTCTAAACTGTTTTTCATTTTTAAGTACACATATTGTAACCTTGTTTTTAACATTTACTGTCTTCGTTTTATTTTCAAAACTTGCATTATTTTTCAACTCTTTATACATTTTTGTTTTCCCTTTTTACTAATTTTATTTTTCAACACTATACATTTTTTTCCCAATTTCAAGCTCGTTTATTTTTTCAGCACTTTGTTCCCTTTTTGTTTTCACCCATTTTACTGCTCATTTTATTTTTCTGAAATAAAGAATATAACAAACTATATTCCCGTTTTCAAACTTAGTTTTTATTTTTCTAAAAAGCATGTTTTATTTTTTTAAAATAACACATATAACAAACAATATATTCCCCTTGTTTTTTCCCGATTTCACTCTTAAAAATACATTTAAATTAAAAAATAATACCCAAAACCTTTGTTTAATTGCCCATTGTAACGTGATAAACTACAATCATTGAACATGGTTTCCAAAGCTGCATTACAACTACAAACACATGACCGGAACTATGAGGCGGGATTTCTGGTCTATCCTGATTGGCTAAGAGCATGCTGCATTCTCATTGGTTAAAAATTAACATGCTTCTATGCCATATAGCGTACTACTAGTAACGTAATATTTTCCAAACAAACTAAATTGCAAAGTGGGTCAGTATATAATTCAATACACATGGAAAACATCTTCAAATTCCCCAAGTATACCCCATGGTATTCCATTAAATATGAAACAACTCCACGGTAAATATTTCATTTTTGGCCGTCAAACGTAGGCAAAATACAGACACATGTGCTTTCAATGAGGGGGAGCGTGTGTGCCTGCAAATAGACCCTAGGGGTAACACTGCCTAGTTTGTGATGAAGCACAGTGAATTAATTTAATAAATATTGACCCATAAATTATATTTTAGTGTAAAATTGCACTGGATTCTGGGACACTGTCGTTAGTCTTAAAAGAGAAATGCCTTATTTTTCAAATGTGTTTGTTACAGCCTGAATGTTCCAGACAATAGCAGCAGAGCTACCATCAGAAAACCAACACTGCAGTCGAGACATGGGGTGGCGTTGTTGAGCCGCGGGGACAAGTAGTCTGCATGTTGCTAGCAAAATGTAGAAAGGGATACTTTTTTTGTAGAAAGTGACGTGCAAGCTACAAGTCTCAAGCAACTTTGTTGCAAGCACCTGTATCACAGGACTGTTGATTTTGTAGAAGCAACATTACGTCATAGAACAAATCAGCCAATGAATGCTGCAATGTAACAATGCAAATATTGTTACACAGTTACCGATATCTGATTTGTAGAAGAAAAAAATCCTCACATGGCATAATTAGGAATTCTGTTCAAAATAATAATAATATAGATGAAGAATAACGTTTATTTTATTATATTGAAAAAAAATGCTGGTAAATTATGTGGACACTAAAAACACCAATAAACGTTTTGATATGAAATGTCATCTATGTATTGTCTTTTCCGTGTTGTCCATCAACATTTTATCTACAGTGTCTACATACTGTAGAATAGTCCCCTGAAATCTGACAATGTGGAAGCAACAGATTTTATTATACATTTTCTAGCAACATGTGTCCCTTTGGCTTTACAGTGATATACTGTAACTGTAGGATGCACACTG
The DNA here is from genome assembly GCA_030684275.1 of Acipenser oxyrinchus oxyrinchus. Lineage (NCBI taxonomy): Eukaryota > Metazoa > Chordata > Actinopteri > Acipenseriformes > Acipenseridae > Acipenser > Acipenser oxyrinchus. Next base: position 10,684,418 of record CM060269.1, on the reverse strand, counting down.
ATGACACCTTCTGGGCATTGTGTTGTATTGCGTTTGATAGGCAGTTCATAATATGTGACTTGACAGCACTGGAGGAAAAGCATCTGTCCGAAAACAAATACTATAATTGAAACACTATAGTTTTCGAGGAGACGTGTTTTTAGACTATAGTATGTTGTCATTGGATTCCCCAAATGTCTGATGTGATATCAATTGTTAAACATGTTTTCAGTGTGATTTTTTTTTTTTTTTAAGTAACCGGCCTACTTCTATCGTTGCTAGGTTTTGTTTTTTTGTATTGTACCAATAAAGTTTTGTGAAATGTTGCGTAAGCTGCGTCACGTTGTCAGAGGATAGGAAGGAATACTAATGGTGGCAGGCAGCTGATTTTTATCGGTGATTGAAAGGAAATATAGCTGTTGCCGATACGTTTTGATTGGATTTCTTAAGTTAGTACAATCTTAATTTTGCCAAGAACCGTCAATATGTTGCCACGGAGCACCACCTCGCTGTTTTGTGTTCTTTTTCAAGTCCTTGCAGCGGTTTCGCAGGGATTCGGCGAGTTTGAGTCCGTCAGTGTCGGAGCTCCGATAAACGGGGACCGCTTCAGGATCGAAGGCCGGTGCGTAGTGCCGGGTGTCAAAGCACAAGACTGGGTCTCTACAGCACGAGTCCTCGTCGAGGGGGAAGACCATGTCGGCTTTTTAAAGTAGGGCTTCTGTGATGTTTTTAACGTGTAATTGACAACCATGTTGTACTGGCAGTGTGATGATTGCAGTAAACAATGAATGATATTTCGGTCGCGGAGCTTACATTTTTCACACAGGCTCAAATATTCACATATTTGATATGCCTCACAACTGTATTTTGACGATTTTCAGTGTTTGCCGTGCAGCTGCGACTGGTAATTATTGTGGATAGGAATGACAAATCAATTAAACTGGCACAGCAATGTTATTTGCTTACCAGTTTGTGCGTCTCTTTTTTGTGTCCCATTTGTTTTCGTTTCGCTTCACTGCAATATTTTAGGAAGCGAAATGCTTGGTTTAGTCGCAGAACAGAACACAAACTGGGACTAATCTATTCTGAAACGCTAAATGCAGCCATACTTCTGTAATTCTGTACGCTGTCTCTTAACGGGGATAGTTACAAATTCTCACTATATTTTAGTTTTTTTGCAGTATTAGTCAAGGCAAGTTAGTAGTTACTGAGTCATGACTAGTAGAGAGGCCCAATCTAAAAACACAAGCGGACAGCAGCAGCGATTTCTACAAAATTGTTGCACATTCATGGTGAAAATTATACTAAAATATTATGGGAGACTTTACACTGTTTCCATAGTTTACAGATCTTGAAAAGCTTTAGATTTTCTTTTTCCTTCCCTAAAGATTTTCAGTTCCTACCAGGAGGATTTTTACTGGCGGCAGCTAATTTCGCTGCTGCCAATAGCTCCAGAAAACAACATAGGCAGTAGAATCTGTGCTGATCATAAGGAGCCCCAAAACGGCTGCTGCCTGTATTTGCTACTGAGCTGCTCCAGTTACTGGCCCATTGTTTTTGACTGTCAGCCTGTGAACAAACCAAGCATCCTCCCAATGCTACTGTAGTACCTGCATTAGCAGGCAGTTATGAATGACATCTCCACTGTGGCTCAGAGAAACAACAAAAAAACAAACATTTGACCATAAACACATACATTAGGTTGTAAACAAGAAAGCTGTAAATTGTACATTAAATAAATTCTTTATATGTTTTGGGGTGATAATGAGTTGCATTATCTCTTAATTTCCAACATTAATATTTTTTGTTCTTTCCCCTAGAACCGATGGAAGTTTTGCTGTCAATGATGTCCCCTCGGGTTCCTATGTAGTAGAGATTGTGTCACCAGCATACAAGTTTGAACCAGTTCGAGTGGACATTACATCAAAAGGCAAAATGAGGTATGGCTTCTAACCCTGCTGCATCATGTGCATCTTTTACATGGATGTGGTTAGCTTTGTGAATAGACTTCTGTTGCTCCAATATTGAGACTTAATCATTTTCTTTACAAATGTGTGAACCTTGATATGAGCATTGTTAGACATAATTACTTGTTCATAGTCTTTTCTTGAGCCCATTGTAAGACTGTGACCTTTCAACTTAGTCCCAGCTGCCAGATAATGTGCAGTGTTGCTGTAAGACAGAAAAAGCTCCACCCCTAAACACTGAACCTTAACTATCTAGTTGACCTTATTCATGGTAAGCTGGCTTCATTTCTTCTGTCAAATGGCTGATTTATATTCCAAGATTCAGTAAGTCAGCTTACCAATGATCAATTAGTAGCACATATTTTAGAAGGAAGTAATTGTAATAAGGTGGGTTTAAAAAAAAAAAAAATGTATGCAATAAGGGTGTTTCTGATCTGGATGAACACAGAAAATCTCTATTGGCAGAATTTTCTAAAATTTGTTCATGTACAAATGTAATTGCGATCAGAAATATTTTTTCATAACAACCCTTGCAATCCTAATCACATCTCCTCTGTTTTCTATTTCAGGGCCAGAATGGTTAATTTCATTAAAACATCTGAAGTCGTGCGCCTGCCTTACCCACTGCAGATGAGATCCTCTGGCCCACCTAACTATTTCAATAAGCGTGAAACGTGGGGGTGGACAGATTTCCTCATGAACCCAATGGTAGGCATTGTAGAATTAGTGACAAAAAAATAAGGGAGTGGCTTTCTCTTTGTCTTTTGAAAGCGTTAGTTTGCGTGACTAAGAATGTGTACCCAGATTTAATGACTGAATCTTCTGCCACTAATCCAAACTGAAACACAACTAACCTCTCCTATGGTAAACAAGTTAATATCATTATAGATGTTAGAAAATTCTTTCCCAGACCCGGGCTGTAGATCCCACACACTTATATCCTCTTCATTTAAGGTGTTGCATTTCTATTCAGTCTTTGTGACCATCAATATGCATACACACAATTGTTACATTGATTTCCAAATGTATTGTTTTTTGTAGAATAAGATACTGATATACAATACTGTACATTAAACCAGTTTCCAGAAAAGCCATTTTTTCTTTATAGATGCTAACAGTGACAGCCAGGTTAAGCAGTGCACAGATATCCGCATGAAGGAGCTTGTTTATTATTATTATTTATTTCTTAGCGGACGCCCTTATCCAGGGTGACTTACAATTGTCACAAGACAACACTTTTTTTTTTTTTGTTTTGTTTTTTTTTTTTTACATACAATTACATTGTTTTTTTACACATTATTTTTACACACAATTACCCATTTATACGGGTTTTTACTGGAGCAATCTAGGTAAAGTACCTTGCTAAAGGGTACAGCAGCCGTGCCTCCCACCTGGGATTGAACCCACGGCCCCCTACTCCACACCGCTGCCCTGTGTTTAAGTTTAATCTGACTGTTCAACTTCTCTAGGTTATGATGATGGTCCTTCCATTACTGATTATCGTCTTGCTGCCCAAGGTGGTCAACACCAATGATCCTGAGATGAGACGGGTGAGTTGATATTTGTAAGAGAACCAAAACATTTTTAAAAAAGGAATCTGACCTGTTATATCATGCTTATACCATGTACTGCTTCCAAAATTTCAGTGTCTACAATTTAATGATTAACATTGCAGATCAGGCCAGCTAATGTACTGTCTATGGTTACAATTTAGATGCTGTTTTTTAGTTTGTTTATTTTTTTATTATTTCTGCATTTTAGTTTGTTGAAACACTTGTCCAGAATGCCTTGCGATACATAGCATCATACTGTATAATGTTAAATACAAGTTCAAGAATGAAGTAAAAGACTGTACATAACATTTTTTTTCTTCTTTGTTTAGGAGATGGAGCAATCTATGAACATGCTGAACCCTAATCCCGAGTTACCTGATGTGTCTGAATTCATGACCAAACTCTTCTCCTCCAAGGGCTCTGGCAAGTCAGGAAGCAGCATTAAAGCAGGAAAAAGTGGGCAATTGAAGAGGAGGTAGTTCCTTCTTGTAACCAGGAACATAAATGCACAGAAACACTGCCTGGCATGAAATTATTTAGTTTGTTTTATTTTTGTCTTTTTTTTCTGTGTGTGTGTGTGTTTTTTATTTTATTTTTTGGAGACTGAAAACAAATCCAAGTCTCTTGGTGTAGGTCTGTTACAGTACAAGCTAGAGAAGCTAATGATGCTAGGAACAGCTCCAGTATACGCCCCTCCAGTAAATAAATGGATTGCTTACAGTATAAGCCAGTTTTGTGAACCATTTGTTTCTTTTAAATACCCCAGTTGTTTAAAATATTATTAAATCTTCTTGGGGCTGTTCATGGCATCATTTGCTTCCCCAATTTTATACTAAATCGGGTTACACCATAACACATTTTAGATTTTATTATCATTAATTTATTTTACTGTTGGGCTGTTTGATATACATCACTAGTGTAACCTATAAAGTAGCTTTGAATTATATAATTTTTAACAGTGCTAAAAAAATTGAGATGCCTATGTAATAAACTACACCTACTTGAATACTTTGAGCTGAAAATGAAAATGTCTAAATAAATACTAATTTGAGAGTTTTATTTGCCTGCATAGACCCAGGATAAGGGTTTAGATCATTATAAAACGATTATTGTGAATTCTTGTACTTTTAGAAAAGAGTAAAACTATTTAAATGCAAAGGATAATAAAATTGTAATCATCATTTTGTGTGGTTTTTATTTGGCGATTTTGAGACTTATTATTTATTTCTTAGCAGAGCCCTTATCCAGGGCAACTTAAAATTGTTACAAGATATCACATTATTTCTTACATACATTTACCCATTTATACAGTTGGGTTTTTACTGGAGCAATCTAGGTAAAGTACCTTGCTCAAGAGTACAGCAGCAGTGTCCCCCACCTGGGATTGAACCCACAACCCTCCGGTCAAGAGTCCAGAACCCTAACCACTACTCCACACTGCTGCCCATATCTATAAAATGTTGTGCATATAAAAACAACATTTTGCAGTTGTTCAGTTCTGCAATTCAGAAGCAAGGGGAGTAACCTTGTGTCCCTACAGCTAATAATCCTATTTTTTGGGGGGGAGGGGGGGAGGAAATTAGAGAGTTGGCACAATGATGGGAGCCCAGGATAATTCTGTAGAATTCTTCAAGTAATTTGGGAAGCATTTCACTTTTATGTTTAGCAGCTCCCAACATGATCATATTTATGATGATAGACTTCTGTACTACATACAATGCAGTGTGTGTCTATTCTCCGGATGGAGCCTTCTCCTGAGGCTGATCTAGAAGTGTTGGACTGCCACCGAGTCTGATTTGTCTGCTTTCATTGTATTATTATTTTTTTCTTTGCAGACACCCTTATCCAGGGCGACTTACAATTGTTACAAGATATCACATTATTTTTACATACAATTACCCATTTATACAGTTGGTTCAAGAGTCCAGAGTCCTAACCACTACTCCACACTGCAGCCCCAGGGACTTCATGTGTTTCATGGGACATTCCCCCCATGAGAGAGGTTCTGAAGGCAAGATTCATGTGTCAGAGGTATCAGTGTGTCAATGATTGCAACTAACTGTTCAAATGTTTTGTAAGTTTCTCCCTGTTCAGACCGTGGTGACACAATAGCCAAATGACACCACATCAGGCAAGTGGTAAAAAGTGGCTATTGACAGACAGAGACGTTTAATTACTAAATGTTTCTTTGTTTTATTACTGCTGAATATGCAATGCAAGTGTTTAAAGTTATGGATGTTGAGGTAAGTGTTGAGCAAAAATTAAATAAGCAAACAGCTGGTATTGCTCTAGTCTTGGACTACCGAATGTTAACTTGGGTAAGAAAGTCCAAGATTAATGCTAATTGGTGCAAACAGCTGTACATGTTTACCATTTGTCATTGATCTGTGTGTTTCAGGAGGTGGGTTTGTTTAATTTCTTATACCAGGTATTTGCATTTATTATTATTTGTTTATTTAGCAGATGCCTTTATCCAAGGCGACTTACAGAGACTAGAGTGTGTGAACTATGCATCAGTTGCAGAGTCACTTACAATTACATCTCCCCCGAAAGACGGCGCACAAGGAGGTTAAGTGACTTGTTCAGGGTCACACAATGACTCAGTGGCTGAGGTGGGATTTGAACCAGGGACCTCCTGGTTATAAGCCCTTTTCTTTAACCACTGGATCACACAGCCTCATTTCTGTTTAAATGTATCCCCTCTCCCCTTTTGCTCTAAAGAAATACTTTGTTGCTGATGCTTTATGGATCTCTTTATGGTAGGTTGCCTTGCAGTACAGATAAGACCAGTGATATCATGCTTAATTAAGCTTGGCAGTTATCCAGATGCCACACATACATCTACAGTTCACAGGTTAGGTAATGTTTGTTACCTTTGTACAGACTTGGATTCTAGAACTGTAACTGCAATTAAAGTTTTATATAGGAACATCAATTTCCATTCTAAAAGCATTCCAAGTGTATTAAAATAGCCAGATCTATTGGACAGGTTACTTCTGATTGAAGATTGACCATGCATGTGAGCTTTTCCGATTTGCTTGTTAAAGAAACGTCTCTCATCCCTTGCCTGTTAGTGTGCACTAGAGAGATTAAAATATCTATGAGAAGGAAATTAAATTTAATGTCGATATTGGATATACTGTACTGCACATTTTGAATAGGAGTTTGGCACAATCACTTGGCAGTGGGGCAGATGGCCTTTATTTTTGTTCAGCACAGATACTGGGTTAATGAAGGGAAAAAGGTTTCTCTTATGTTCCAGTGCTTCACTTCTATGCACAAGAGCAAGTAACATTTAAAAGGAAGCCATTCGATATGGGTATTACAACATGCTTTACCACAAGTTATTGAGAATATCTGGGGATATGTGGAGAAACCACTCTGCCTGTATGTCACACTTAAATTTGAAGTTGTACATGATAGATGTATGTTCTGGTCTATTGCAAAACACTGATCGCTCTAATTCATTGTAGCAGGCATGAGGGATGTATGTTACTAACATATGTATCAAATTCTTTACCATGTTGATGTAATTATTATTATTATTATTATTATTATTATTATTGTTATTATTTTAGCTGGGACCTGTATAAAACTTATGAGCTCTGAAGCTCACCTATGTTGTCTCCTACCAGACTTGTAACATCGTGTTCATTACTCCTGATTGGTTTTGTCGTGGAGTAAAGAGTTTGATGATCATTGTCACTCTTGTTCACAATCGGCTTTACTCAAAATTCTTATTGGTTGGCCTGCCCACTTCAGATGAAAGCAAATAAGACCTTACCAGGTCTCCTCCATTCAGAATCGGTAAATGTGCTATTGTGGCTGGAGTGCTGACTGGAGCCTGTGATGTATTGCTCAGTTGTTCAGCAGACTTAAAGTGTTGTGTCTGATTTCTACATTTTGTATGGAAATTTAAACAGAACCTAAATGACATGATTAAAGAATTAGATTGTTTCAACCCAATCATTTTCATGTGTGTCAAGTAATCAAGTTGGGCGTGACTAAAGAAGATTAATCTTCAACAGTGGATAAACTTTCCCCCACATACTCACTGAGAATGATCTGCAGAAGTATTATGCAATTTATCTAGAGGGAACATGGAGCAGAAGCAATATAGCTGAGAATGTTTTAAAAAATATATAGTTTGACTGAAAATGAAAGGAGTACAGAGACCATTGTCCAATAGTACAAAACCATAGTATTGCTACTAAAGATCATTTATAAGTACTGGGTCTGTTTTCCCAAAACAAAACCATGTTTGCATCATCACAGCAGCCTAATTTCGCAAGAATTGGGCAATGCTACAAAATATCAAAGGTTAAGATCTGTCTACAGGGCAGCAAAATACAGAAACTAGTGGAAAAAACTTTAGCAAAGAGCATTGTCATAAATCATGATAAAATATGAAATGTCAAATGGAGATGTTTTTTTTATTAAAACTGAGGATAATTTATACACATGCTAACCATAACCAAAAACAGAAAATAATTATAGAAGACAACAGAAAGAGCAGAGTATTTGTAAAGTGGTTGGCGCTTTGAGGTTTCAACAGGCAGTTTTGAAAGAAAACATGTTAAAGCAAACATGTATTTTATTTAAAAAAATGATACCTTGTACTAAATTAGGATAAAGGTCTCAGTTGCCTTACTATCAGAAAATATGTTATACTTGCACTTCCTGGGTCATTTCACGCCAGCAGTGTCTTCTGGGTCAAATCATGTTACTGACTGAAAGCATATCAGTCAATAGGGAAGCAGCTGGTTGGTTAAAGACAAGTAAGAAGCCATTAAAGGAATGTCTGTGTGGACAATTTCACACTACAGATGAAATAACCAAGGAAGTGCAACACTATCTGAGATTTCTTTAACTGGGTGTAGTACCAGATATCATGTGACCTATTCAAGTAATGAACTACAGGTAAGACTGATGGAATTATTTTATGACTTTAAGTGTTGCCACTTTAACCCTTTACGTGTCACTCGCATGTTTTGATTCCTTGACTCAAAGTCCAGCGCTAATTGCGTAAGTGTAAACTGAAGACACTGCCTCATTGGACTGTGAGTTTGCTGTAACGCAGTTCAGTCTATCACAGGAGTGTTCATTTGGGCAAGAGCTGTGCAACAGATTGCTGAATCTGTTCAATGAGTAACACTGAATACACCAGGCTTCAGCAGACAAGGTAATCTAACTGCTTATTGTATTATACAAGTTTACCATAGTAAGAAGTGCAGTAAAGCACTGTGAAAGCTTTGTAAAGCCCAGAGAGATGTTAAAGCACATTAAAAACATGGCAAGCCATGGCAAATGTATAGTATAAACAGCAAGAATACTGTGCAGATTTACTGTGGTAAACGTTCAGAAGGGCTTATAAGTAATCCCTTGTTTATTTCATTATTTATTTCACTCATTTCTGGAGAGGTTGCTGGAAATGAATAAGCCTACACAATCTGTTTTCTTTTTCAGTACACCTCAGCTTGAAGAATGGATTTAAGACAGTTTTTGCAGTTGGTGCTGTTTGCATTGCTGCTCTGTGTGGCTGTGGCACAAGCTGATCCACCTCCTGTAGTAAATGCACATCTCCTCTCTCCAGAAGAATACAAACTGGTTTTGAATTTGGAACAAAAAGGTACATTTACCATTAATACTGTGGACATCTCTAAATAAATTCAGTGTCGGTTGTAGCCAGTTGAACACTAGCTGAAATTAGCGGAGGATTTTAAAGGGTAAAGGCTGGTGGGCACTAGTCTTGGATTACCTAATGTTACCGAATGCTAATTGGTTACTGTGAAACCAGCTATTAGTGTCCCATACAGTCTTTTGGGTGGTTTCACAGACCCTGGTTAGCACAAATTCTGAGCTACATTACCTTCACCTTATAAAGTGCTGGTCAGGGTCTGTGAAGCCAGTTATATGATAAAATACATCGCTTTTCATTTAATGTACCTCACGACATTTAAATGTAGTGAGGTACATTTATTTTAAATGTGTTGTAAAATTAAATTATTGTGGATGAATGTGCCTTCTGATAAAGTTGATTGCCCAGAAGAATAAATTGTAAAAGATTGAAGTGTTGTGTGACACTGTGGCTTAAACTAAATGTGTCAGAGTAAGCTCAGGTTTATTGGCCTGCATTTGGGTTTGTTTGCTGCTGGTAAGAATGCATGGCCATGGCACTGCTCTATGAGTTGACAGCAGGGGTTCATTTGTATATCAGATTTTCTTGTCCTAATGTACGGATCTTGATTCACAGTAGCTTCCATGTAATATATTCTTCATGTTCTCATCTGCTTATGGATCGGGTTTCATACCTTATTGCTGGTGTTGGTAGCTGCATGTTGACCTTTGCTTAGCCATGTTTTACCATAATCTTCAGGTTTGAACAATAAGTGGCGAGCCAACTAATCTGATGAACAGGAGAGATGACACTGTTGTTGTTAAGAGCTCTAGTTTTCTTGCATTTCGCCATTAGGGGTTACTAATAGACATTGCATCCTAAAATATATTGTTACTGTTTCTTCATTCAATTTATGGAACAGAAAGTGTTTTTTTATTGTACATGTTATACAGTTCTTTTTTGCAACACAAAGTTTAAACTAGTCCACAAAACCTTCCCAAACCCAGGTTCTCTTAGAAAAATAAAGAAAACCTCTTGAATCTTGAAATGATTCCCCAAGAATTATTCGCTAATCATTTTCAACCCCATGGGATTTTTCTGGAGATTTAATAATACATTTAAGCACAATACAAAATAAATAACAAGTTATTTCAATCAAATCTTCAATAAATAAGTCTAACAAAGGAAAAGCATGTTGTGCATCAGACAATTCCCACATGATTGAGACAGACAGAGATTATTAGAAACCAACTCAATAACCTGCACCAGTTGAGCAGATCAATTCAATAAAGATTAGGACGTGCAGGTTGAAGAGTCACATCTTTGGGAGTTCATTTTTAAAATTACATTTTCTCATTGTATATTTTCTTCTTTTTTCAGTCCTGGACCTCATTTTTTTCAGACTAGCAATTTCTGAATTATATTGTTATTTGGTGTCTAATCTCTTTCCTTTTTTTAAGGATAACTTTTGTTTTAAAAAGAAACTTCAACGACAAAGGTCTTCCTGTATGCTTGAATCAAAACGTTTGTCATTGAATTTAATACGTTTCTTTTAATATTTCTAAAACAAAAAGTCAATCTTCGTTTTGTATTTCTAATTTTACCACAGTTGAGTTATGGATGATTTTTTGTTTCAGATTATCCAAGTGACTGCTACGAGGCCTTGCAGCGCTCTGAAGGTATCTCCCGGGATGGTCTCTACGTGATCAAGCCAATGAAATCCCACATCGTGGTGTTCTGTGACATGCTGAACGGCGGCTGGACTGTGATCCAGCACATCACCGTCAACAGCAGCGTGGACTTCGACAGGATCTGGCACGAATACAAGCTGGGCTTTGGGGCGGTGAGCGGAGACCACTGGCTTGGGAACGAGTACCTGTACCAAATAACCAACAAGGGCGGGAGATACAAGCTGGGAATCAAACTGGTTGACATGGATGCTGGAACCAAGGCTGGGGAGTATGATCCTTTCTGTGTGGAAGGAGAGGAAACTCAGTATAAGATCCGCTTGGGTCTGTATGAGGGAGCTGCAGTGGATGCTTTGACGCAGGATACAGAGGCGTATCTCCATGACAACCAGAAGTTCACCACCAAAGACAGAGACAACGATAACTACTACCAGAATTGTGCCCAGCTGGAGTATCTCGGAGTGCCAGGGGGCGGCTGGTGGTACGACGCCTGTGCCGGCGCCAACCTCAATCGTAGGAATGTAATTTACTGGCAGAAAGACTGCAACAAGGAACACCTCTGCAAGTATGCCTGGATGATGGTGAAGCCCGCTGAGCATGTGAAGACAACCAAGGCTGGAAACTGTCGTCGTGATGAGTTGTGACGCGAACTAAAACTGAATATTTAACTTGTTAATGCATCCCGTTGTGAAAGTTTACCACAATATATTTGCACTGCATTTTTAAAAATATTTCCAATGCTTTTTCCATGATTATACTATGCAATTACCTCAGTTTAAAATTATTTGCCATATTTTTTTTTATTTTGCTTTACCGTACCTCTCTGTGCTTTGCACTGCTTACCTATGCGTTACCACACTTTCACTGTGCTTTATTACACCTTTTACTATGGTAAACTTTAATAAGGAATGATCGGCTCCAGGGGACACATTTGCAGATTGGGTCTTTGTCGCCTGGGGTACATTTCGAAATATCAAAGTGTACCCTGATTTAGACAAAGCTATCGTTTTGGTACCTCGGCCTGTTACAAATGTCTCGTATCGTGTTGCAAGTCATTTATAGCATCCATTTGTTACATTGACATTTGTCAGACTTACAGATGGTAGCGGAGGTGCCATAGCGAGAGAAAACGTGCACGCGAGATCAGTTTTACTTCTTTAAATATTTTTAGATTTATCATTGATTTATGCGTCAATATTGGCGATAATGATAAGACCTTGTGATGATGTTGCTACAGTAAACTCTGGAGGTGGTGATCTTGAATTGTTTATCTTGTCTACGGTGACGTATTCTGCCTTAATCTCCCTCCTCTTTCTCATCATATCGGCCACATGTCTGTCTCATACGATAATCAAACAGTTCGCCCTGCGCCACAGCAGTTTGATTGTAGGTGGCCATGTTGGGAGCTGGAATGCGCGTGCCATGTCTGAGCGGAAATAAACGGTTTGCAGCAAATGCTGCTTCTCGTGAAATTTGAAAAGCAGTTTGTAACACGCCGAGGTACCAAAATGACAGCATAGTCTAAACCAGGGTACACCGGATGCTCCGGTCGACAAAGACCGATTCTGACACACATTGTGTAATAAATACATAGTAGTTTTATATCTTTATTGTCCTTTTGTAGTTGCATTTAGCTCTCTGTTTGTTAATGTAACTGAAAGCTGACCTTGCTTATCATATGTGTTTCACCAGGAGCGACAACACTAAAATAATAACCTAGTAATTACATTCATTACATTCCTTTTACCAAATAATTACTCATTTGTAATACTGTATGTAGCCTATTACTGAAACTGTAACCATTTTTGGGTTTTACAATTTTTACTACCAGTATTGGATATAGTTCTTGGAGTCTGCAAAGCAAATTAAACCTTTGATTTTCTACCTTTGTCATTCATTATGTACATCCTCATTAAGAACACATCTTCTAATATGTAATGTGGGGTCCCTGAGTGGCTCACCTGGTAAAAGCACAGCCGTGTGGTGTGAAGTTGCTGGTCTTCGCTGGGGTAACACAAGATACAGTTAAGAAACAACATAGTTAGTACAGACAACCCATTACAAAATGCCAGTCTTGAAAGATTAACAATATGTTCGGATATATCATACATTTAATTAATTCATTTTTTCAGTTGAAACTTAGCTGTAGGGAATTAGCCAATTTGTTTAAAATACTGTATGAAGGCTGCCAATGAATGTAACTTTTATGTGACTGTTCCTTAAATAGTGAATGGTATCTTACATAAATGCACTATGCTAAAGTCATGTGGTTTTTGGTATACTGTGGGATTCCATAATTATAGGGTTATTGGTAAGAAGGGCACAACAGACAATAATACATTAACATGGCTATATATATATATATATATATATATATATATATATATATATATATATATATATATATATATATATATATAAACACACACACACTTAGGACAGTTTGTTTCAGCAACAGAGAACCAAATGGCATGGTTAAAGGGCACATAAGGACCTTTTTATTTTGTGTTACATGTTCCCATGTGTTGCTACAATTTATTTATTTATTTATTTATTTACATTCTGACCACGTCTTTAAACATTTACAGTGCCTTGCATAAGTATTCACCCCCCCTTGGACTTTTCCACATTTTGTAGTGTTACAACCTGGAATTTAAAATGGATTTAATTAGGATTTTTACCATTTGATTTACACAACGTACTTAACACTTTGAAGGTGCAAAATATGTTTTATTGTGATACAAAAGTTAATTAAACAAAAAAAACAAAACATTTGTTGGTTGCATAAGTATTCACCCCCCTGAGTCAATACTTGGTAGAAGCACCTTTGGCAGCAATTACAGCTGTGAGTCTTTTTGGGTAAGTCTCTACCAGCTTTGCACATCTGGATCCTGCAATTTTTGCCCATTCTTCTTGGCAAAATTGCTCAAGCTCTGTCAAGTTGGATGGGGACCGTTGGTGAACAGCAATTTTCAAGTCTTGCCACAGATTCTCAATCGGATTGAGGTCTGGGCTTTGACTGGGCCATTCTAAGACATTCAGGTTCTTGTTTTTAAACCACTCCAGTGTAGCTTTGGCTGTGTGTTTAGGGTCATTGTCCTGCTGGAAGGTGAACTTCCACCACAGTCCCAGGTCTCTTGCAGACTGAAACAGGTTTTCCTCTAGAATTTCCCTGTATTTGGCTCCATCCATCTTGCCCTCAATCCTGACCAGGGAGGTGAATACTCATGCAAGGCACTGTAAATTGCATTCCCTGCCTCAAGATGACTTCCCATATGCATGGACCTCTCAGAACTACATTTCTCATTATCCTCCTGCTCACTGGTAAATCCATCTCAGTTACATATGTGAGCAGGAGGATGATGGGAAATGTAGTTCTGTGAGGTCTATGCGGGTACATGAGAAGCCATCTTGAGGCAGTTTAAAAGTTTTAAAAAAAGTGGTCAAAAGGTAAAAAAAAATTAAAACAATACACACACCTTACATAAACAGTTGTAGCAACACATGGGAACACGTAACACAATAAAATAAAAAGTCCTTATGTGCTCTTTAATAAAGTACATATTATACTTTTATTTCATCTTCCGTATATATCTAGCTATACCATACACAGGACATATGCAAAAGTCACATTAGTATAACAAGGTTCAACCTATTCTGTTTATGAATGCAGATATGTACAATACAGCACAGACGTTAGCAGCACATGGAGTGTTTCACAGCAGACTGATGGCACCATGATCCCATTGCTTTATCAGCGAGGCAGTCATTACAGCCCTGTCAAATTCAATGGCTCTAAACTCTACTCAGCAGTTTCTGCAGAGGCACAAAGAGTGCTGTTAGGAAACTGAATACAAAAAAAATGAAGATTACAAATCAATAAATACAGGATACGTGGTGAGAAAACTTCCATACATATGAAAGGCTAAAGAGCTTCACATTCTGTTTAAAGTTCCCAGTGTTTCAGATGTGATTCATCTGGTAAACTCTTCCATGCATTCATTTTTAGGAAATGAAAGTGCTTTCATTGGTCCTACTCTCTGTGTTGACTTAGGTACATGTTATTTATAACATTTAGGATTTGAATCAATTAAATCCCTCCTACCAAGGATGAAGAGATGTTTTTCTTTGAACCTGTCTTCATACAGTAGCTTGTGCCTTTAACTCCTGGGGTTTGCCTAACCCTCCTCTGTACCTCCCCATGACATGTGCACTCATTTTGAGGTGAGGTGACCAGAACAGGACACAGTAATCATTCAAAGTGGGATCTTTTTTTCTTCCCAGTGGTTTTGAGTTTTATGCATGTCCCCCCAATATTGTCTCTTAGCTAGCTTTTAGATATATGTAGTGCTTGCTGTAGACTACTAAAGGGTGGGTTTAATCAAATAATAACCCTGTGAGGATCCGCAGGTGCGCACCCGCTCATGGCGTGCAGGTGAGTTATATGACCAGGAGCCTGCTGCTTGTGAACATTCAGCCTCATTTCCTGAGGTGCGTCATGTACGTGTTTTTAATTAAGAGCTAACTGAATGTTCCAATGAAAGTTTTTGTAATTTATGTAATGCAACAGCATGGTCATGTACGTTTAATTAAATAGTGCCTCAAAACAGAAAAATAACCCAAGCTGTATTTATTTTCAGTTGGGTGGAAAGACATTTAGGGAAAATGATTTATCTCAATATTGAAGTACGAGAACTCCAAACCACTGCAAACATCATGCAAAAACATTAAAAGACATTTGAAGCTCTACAGATAATAGCACTGCAGCTAAGAAAGGACTCCTTACTTGGTCTTTCGTTAGTTTAGACAGGAAGATCAGTTCTGTGTTTCAGATCAGATTGAATCTAGTGGAAATATGCATTGTGTATACCAGTATATCAGGCTTTGAAATGACACGTTGCCTCAAAGCTCAGGGGAACACTGTGGGCTTGATAATCCACATTGTGTCCCTCCCCTCTCTATATCACTGCATGCTCAGAGGCCCTCTTTCTGTTTCCCACTTTGCCAGCCCTAACCACATCACACACTGAATCTGGAATGGGTCAGAGAGGGTATATGGGGAAGAGTTGCGGACTTCATCACTTTTGACTCTGAGAAAGGCTCATTTTCTGGGCACAAACTTGGCTGGGTAACTTGGTTCTATGGGAAAAGTTACAAATTTTAGATCTGAAGAGGCTCTCTATGAATAGTAGTGTTAGTGGAAAAAAATCACCTGTGTTAAAGCCAGGTTGCCTAGCCTGGACAGAAACCAACTATAGACAATGATTCAAATATGTATTTTCTATGGAGGGCATATTGTTAACTATCAATTTTATTTTTCAAGCCACCTGTTGGCCAATTAATTTTTATGATGTTAAATTGCAGAGTTCCAACCTTACCTTTTCTTCCTCCAGCCCATTCCAGATTCTGTATCTCATGCTATGCTAGCTTTCCAGGGTGAAAAACAGAGCAATTATACAGAGAAGATGCTGTAATGAATTTGATGTAAGAAGCATGGTTGATTTAGTGACGTTGCTTAGTAAACAACCAATCACAATGCTTTTTAAATGAAAAACCTACGTGTGTGTGATAAGGGGTGCAAGACAAAAGAAATACATATTTTCACACATGGTCAGGGTGCAGACAATAGCCTATGGTCAAGGGACTTTTTGTCCATTCACAACTACAGCCCATGGACAGAATAAACCCAGGCCAGGATTAGGAAGATTCAGAATGGTGACCATGGCCATCTATCTGTCCGCAAACACATGAATGACCTACAGTACAGATATGGTACTGCAGACTAAATGTCAACCACAGATCAGGACAAACACAGCTTATTTGCTTCCCTTTGCAGCAGACATTTAAGAAAAAATGGATATCAATTGTACCACTGCTGCGACAATTCAACCCCATTTTATAATAACTGCATTGTGTTCTATCTTGACTGGCCACTCACAGCAGTTTGTTATTAGCAGTGGGATTCTGGCTGTTCCAATATAGCTTCTCCTCGGCCCTCTTCTTCTTATTCCACTGACAGAACAGCAGCAGCTTAAAGGTCTTCTGAAAGGTCTTGTTGCACAGGGCGTAGCAGATGGGGTTGATGGTGCTGTTGACGTAGCAGAGCCAGTAACCGAGATGCCACAGGGAGGTGGGGATGCAGTCTGAGAAGGTCGAGATTAAGACCATGATGTTGTAGGGAGTCCAGGTGAGGATGAACGCCAGGAGAATTGCACTCAGAGTCTGTGCCGCTTTCTTCTCCTTTATAAGAACCATCCGTTTCCTCTTGGTGAGCTGGTTCTTCAGGCTGGGGTCGATGTTTTTAGATGCTGAGGGTCCCATGGATTCTGCCGAGGAACCAAACGAGGCTGCCAGCTGGGAGCAGCCGTTTTTGCTCAAAGGGGGGCTGCTGTCTTTAGCGACCAGCTTGAATTTGTAGGAAACCCCTTTTTTACTGTTGATGTATTTGGCGGGTGAGGTGAAGTAGCTTCTCAAGTTCGGCTGGTCTTCACCAAAGTCGTCTCTCCCCTCGGAGTCTGCAAGGCTTTCATTTTGGCTGTCTCTGCTGATCTGTTTCTTGTGAGCTGCCTGGAAGATGGGCTTGGACATGTGCTTGTCCTCGTCTTCAGAAGAGGGGTAGCTATTGAAGGACGTCACCTGGTCATTCTTGGACCACTCATCGTTGGTGTTAGGCGCAAGGGCTGCTTTCAAGACCGTGCTTCTGCTAGAGGATGACCAGGAGGTTTCGTTCCGATCCCGGTTGGCATCCGTCTGTCTCTTGCAATTGAAACACGATTTGAGAAGAGGGTTTTGAGGTTTCGCAATCCTCAGGTCGGCTGAGAAGTTTGAGCCTTGAAGTTCGGCCAGGTCCTTGGTGCGTTTTTCAGTCTCCTTGTAGATACGACAGTACAATATCGTCATGATGGATACGGGGATGTAGAAAGCCGCAATGGCGGTGCCGAAGGTGATGACAGGCACAGAAAAGAACTGGATCTCGCATTCACCTGAAGGCACAGTTCGTTCTCCAACAAAGTATTGCCAACATATAATGGCAGGAGCCCATAAAACAAAAGACACCAACCAAGCAAGGCCGATCATGATGCCAGCCCTTTTGGGTGTACGTTTCGCCCTATAAGTCAAAGGCCTTGTGATAGAAAAGTATCTGTCGAAGCTGATGACTAACAAATTCATTACAGAGGCGTTGCTGGCCACGTAATCCAGAGCTAGCCACAGGTCACAGGCGAGGGTCCCGAGTGACCAGTATCCCATTAGTATGTAAGAGGTATAGAGATTCATGGAGAACACACCTATAATGAGGTCGGCAAAAGCCAGGCTCAGCAAATAGTAATTGTTGACTGTCTTCAGCTGACTGTTGACTTTAAATGAAACCATGACAAGGATGTTGCCAATTATTGTTATCAGACTCACAATGGCAGAAGCGGTTGCTATGGTTATGATCTCCCAAAGACTGTGGCCGCTCATGTGTTGAAGACTAGAGGCATTGCTACTGGCTAGTGTGGAGTTCTTCAGCAGCACTGTTTCCATTATGAGGCTGGGTTTGAGTGCTCTGCAGGCAACGTCCTAGAAAATCGAGTCACCAGATCTTGTCATGGTACAGTGTTATGGGCCTACATGTAAGAAAAAACAAAGATAAGCATCAAACAACTTTTAAATATAGTATATTCCTTTTAGTGTGGAGACCTCAGGATAGAAACCTTTCTGCACATTATAGAGCTGTCTACATATTAATTCATGATGCATCCCTTCCCACTTGAAAAAAAAACAGCATAAACCAAAGGATCCTTTCTTTCTGATGACAAGTGCTGAAAAATAAATAAATAAATAAACCTGTTTTTACAGTATGTTTCGTTTTTAGAAAACTACATAAAGCCTTGGATAATCCTCACCGCATCAAGTCATTTCTCACCCCCAGGTCTGTAAAAGCTTTTTGAGATATTTACCTTTCTTCTGGCTTCTCAAGATGCACTGGAATTTTGACACACATATAGTACAAGTGTGCAAGTCCCAATATAAAAATAAGAAGCAATAGACTCACTCTCTGTAGCGCTGGAGAAAAAAGCTCCCAAAAGCATCTGAAGTTGGACAAAATACCTAATACATGATTTTGACAATATTTGAAGCATTAGAAACAATTCTGAACAAAAGGGAGAATGGGAAACAATATTCATCAGATACATCACAGCCAATACTACCACTGTACTTTCCATGTCCTGTCTGTGTTCAATAAACATTGGTTATTTGTCTACATCACCATGTTTGTGCATGCTGTTCATGCTCTCAGGCTTCCAGTACCACCAACACTTTCATGCATACAATATTGAAAATAAATAAATTAAATAAATAAATGTATATATTGGTTTTGACACATCATAAATATATTTTTCATTTAATATTTTTTTTTTCTTTTTTTTCCCACCATTGCTTTTATATGGGGGGAGGCATCCTCTTATGAGGATTCATACCATTCATTTGCGTCTACATGTGTCCTCATATAAAGACTAGAAGAGAGTTTTTTCCAACAACTAGCATCTTTAAACGAACATGGTTTTTATTGTGTGTACATACAATAACTTATCGAGGCGGTATAGAGGAATTAAAGAAATATCAGTTATGGTTGTTTGGGGGGATTGTTTTGACTGTGACACTGACTGAATTACAACAGTGTAACGCTGAATGTGCGAAAACGAGAATGTGCGAGTTGAGTGTGGGAAAGGCAAGGACTGCTGACTACTGTGTTGATGGAACCAAGAGTTCGGAACCGGGGGTCTGGCAGGGGAGGTGGGAGAGGTGGCTGGAGGCGAAATGCCGGGGACAAGCAGAACCGAGATCACCACGAAACGGGAGCACCTGAACACCGTGGCAGAGGGAGGGGAGGCGCTCACCGTGGAAGGGGAAGACAGGAGCATCGCGGGCGGGGGCACCTATCACCTCGCGGGAGGATAAGTGAAACGCAGGTACGTGGTAAAATGTATGTATTGCGTGAATTAAACTCCAAAGCAAACACCAAGATACAAAAAAGTAGTCGAACCGGATATACAGAAACTTTTATTTTCCTATATTCACGTGCACGAGTTCTCTTAACTTTTCCAACAGCACTGAGACAGTAGCATTGAGCACTGTTTGTAACCCTGCACTGCCAGTGCACAGCGTTGCAAAACTGCAATAAATAACATCTCAGTAAACTGTTACAGATGAGAATCTGTTGGGGCTATGTTACGTATTATTAACAGTTTCCAGGGTTCTTCGTCCACCTGCTGTTCTCTGACAGCTCATTTACCAGGTGTGCCTGGTGTAAATGAAATCACTAAGGACGTGTTTGTTCTCAGTCTGGTTATACATTATCACCTGTACTTGGGCTGTGTGAAGATAGCAAGTTTCACTACAGAGAAAAACACATTAAGAAAGCATTCAAACTGGAAACAGCGTGATTTTTGAAAGCTTCCTAATTTGAAATTTTAATGGACTGAAAATCTTTTCCACTGGTGTAGTGGCATCACTTTTTCCTTAAATTAATGGTTCATTCATGTCAGCAGTAAACCCTTACCTGGCTGTAATGGTGCATGGTTATATATATATATATATATATATATATATATATATATATATATATATATATATATATATATATATATATATATATATATATATATATATATATATATACATACAGTGCCTTGCAGAAGTATTCAGACCCCTGACCAATTCTCTCATATTACTGAATTACAAATGGTACATTGAAATTTCATTCTGTTTGATATTTTATTTTAAAACACTGAAACTCCAAATCAATTATTGTAAGGTGACATTGGTTTTATGTTGGGAAATATTTTTAAGAAAAATAAAAAACTGAAATATCTTGCTTGCATAAGTATTCAACCCCTGTGCTGTGGAAGCTCCCAGTTTACGCCAATGAAAGAAATTGCCCTAACAAGGGCACAATTACCTTACCATTGGCCTCCACCTGTGAACCATTAAAGTTGCTGTCACATTTTCTGGATAAAAACCCCACTGTTGAAGGATCATTGGTCAGGCTGTGAATCTGAAGGAAAATGAACACCAAAGAGCATTCTACAGAAGTTAGAGATAAAGTAATACAAATGCATAGATTAGGGAAAGGGTATAAAATAATATCCAAGTGTTTGGATATCCCAGTGAGCACAGTTGGATCAATAATCAGGAAGTGGAAGCTGCATCACACCACTCAGGCACTGCCAAGAAAAGGCCGTCCCTCAAAACTCAGCGCTCAAACAAGGAGGAGACTTCTGAGAGAAGCCACAGAGAGGCCAACAATCACTTTGAAGGACTCAAGGTTTTTATTGTAAGTACATTCATGTCTCCTATCAGTCAGCTGTCAGCTCAAAGCTTTTTTTTTTTGTTGCTGTAAACCCTTGGTGATGCTTTGGCGGGTGGTACAGTATGAATTAGGTAGAAATGATGTGCACGTAAGTGCAGGCTGTAATCCCTTCACCACATCAAGGCAAAGGGCCCTGCAGTTGTCTCAATTTAGTGATATTCAGGACGGTGGAATGGTGTTGATTCAGAAAACACCTGTAAGGCACAGCCAGTCTGCTCAGTTGGAGGTGGTCAGAATGGCAGCTTTACAGTACAGTCAAGCTTGAATTAAATTACCTTTTGTTTTACTCTTGTTATAGCTCAATTAAAACTTGGGATCCTCATTTACCAAACAGTGTTCTAAGAACACTCATATATATTATAGTGTTGTAAAATGACAAGAGTACCCAACCCAGTACTAGATGTGGCTGATAGGCTAATCCTGCATACTTGTATGAGCCACATGGGATCTGTCTTAATCAAAACTTTATACTGACTCTATAAACAGTGAAGTACATTTGGACAAAAAAATTATGTATTTATTTATTTATTTTAGATTTTTTTTGATTTGGGTCACAACTGCTTAACGGTATCTGATACTCGCACGAGCCTTGCACCGTCCTTTCAGAAACTTCCCTTGTTTAGGTATGTTGTTGAAATGACCAGGTGTCAGGAATTTGAACAATCAGGTCCCTGATAAATCTGCTCTAACTGATCACACTTCTCATCATACCATAAGTCACACTCATCATAGCATTAAGATGTCACACCCCAGTTTGTAGTAAACATTCAAGCAGATATAATGGAGGTATAATTTATTTAACATCAAAGTGATCATTAAAATAACATAATTCTATTTTTGAAACACAGGGTGCAGGGCTTGTGTGTTTCAGTCCATGCTTTGTGTGCACACACACATACACTGAAACGTTGACTTCCTTGAGTGATCGTGATCAGAGTATAACTGGTGTTCTCTGTTGTGAAGGTTGAGGAAGAGGTGGATGTGAAACACAGTGATGATGAAGATTTTGGGCCCAGTGTCTTTTCTCGGAGGAAGCTGGTTTCGAACTGGGACCGCTATGAGGCAGCTGAGAAGGAGGAGGTTGGGGAGAGTGGACAGTCACAGCGAGGAGCAGACTTCAGTGTCCTCCTCAGCTCTGCAGGTAGGAACGACCAGACCATGAAACAGTACTGTTTTGTACAGAAACCAAAACCCTGCCAGGATTTAGTGCTGAGACAAACTTACATACACAGTCGACCAGTGCGCACACATACAGAGGGTCTTCAACATTTCTTAATGTTATTGCACAGTACCTTTAAAGGTTCAGAATATAAAATCGAGAGTTTATCGGGTTATAGCCAAATGCTATCAGAAACGTCTATAGGCGGCTATGAGTGTACGATAAAAGTTTGGTGAAGATTGGATAAAAAATAAAGGGAGGTGTCATTTTCACGATGCTGAGCGTGTCAGATGGACAAAAACGATCAGCGTGTGAGGGTCCCCATTTCTTTTAATGACAGCCCTAAAAAAAGCATGTTTGTGTTTACCAGAAGTTCTCAAACTTGCCCAAACCCTTCTCAAGTTCTCCTTGCCATCAGTTTTGTGTGTCACATAATACATAATTGCTGAAATAAATAAAACTACTAGCAATAACAAATCCCTGTCTGTACAATTTAAGGACACTGTGTATTTTATGGACAGGGGAATGCAGAATATAAAAATATTCATTTAACAGAATATGCTTGTTTGGAAAAAATAAAGTTGATCCCAGCACTAAATAAAACACATTTAGGAAGAGAATCTAAATGATAAGAAGCATGTTAAATGTAGGAGTTGGAGATGGTTAGCACCAGATTCCATTAACATGATGTTTAAAGAGAGCCAGTGAATCGGAGCTGGGAGTAGCCTGCGGGTCAGCATTCCACAGGGAGCCGCGGACAGGGACAAAGTGGCAGATTCCCTGGATCTGGCATGGAAATAGGGGCATGACGGGCACTCTGCTCAACTCGTGAGTCAAATCGGCCCACTTCCGTCAGGCGAAACTGATCCGGTGGAAGACAAGGTCATTAAAAACCATTAGAATACCATTAACATAACGTGATTCTGATTCCCTGATTTTTTTTTTTTTTTTTAATTTTTTTTAATTTTTAATTTTTTTAAGTATTGTGTATATAAAATACATAAATACATGATAAAGATTTGGTTTTGGTATTAACATAGGCTCCATTCAGGTGTAAACTCTTTTCCAGTACAATACCCATGTGACCAGACAACACACAACTATAATTGAACAATTGACTTAGCAGTTTTCAGTATCTAGTCATGATTTCAGATTTGCTGTCGCTGATGGCTTCAAAACCATACAGGCAGCAGAACAACAGTGCATTGAGTCTTGAGCCCCTTTCACACTGGCGTTCCTACCCTGGTCCTGACCCGGGTTCTGGCTACCCGTGTAGTGTGAAACCACATAGCTGGGATGACCTGGGTCAGCAGTAACCCACATCAGGATGTGAGTCGACACACTTTGACCCGGGTTGAGCGAGATAGAATGCATGATGGGCGCTCGTAAGTGCACAAACTAAATAACCAACCGTTAATCTTGGGCTAGTGAAATTGCAGTGAAAAACAGTAAGCTAGATCTGTGGTTTTCAACTGGTATGCATCTGCAGTTCTTTATGACGATATGATTCCTCAACCACAATGCTCCCTTAATCACACCATTGTATTGTATCACTCTGTTTGTACCATTGCATTACAGAGAAATGAGAAATTATGATGCAGTGCTCCAGACTGTGACTAAAATGGTTGCAAATCTGACTACAAAAAAGTTGCACATAGTTACGTGTGCTCCTGGTGGTCCCTGTTGGAAACACTGGTACTTGAGATGAAAACCACTGATCTAGATTGTGTTGCCTGTTGTATGGTGTTTTCTCCACAGCAGCAATGCTGACAAAGTGATTTTCCAGCCCTGCTTGTATGTGATTATTGTTCAGTATTCAATAAGACAAGCAGGCAGTAACCCGACAGTGTTCTTAGTGTCACAAGAGCACCATCTGAGGATCCTGGTAGTTTTACAATACAGTAGAAAACGTACTCTCAATTAAGCAGTGTTTTAAAGTGTAATGTTACAATAACATCTGATGGAAGCTGTTTTGTATTGCTTCTACACATGTATCATAATGCACAATGTCTGTTTATGTGATTCATTGAACCGTTTTTAATATTTGGTAAGTGTCATGTGATGTAGGGTTTCTACGACTTACTGGAAATAACTGAATCCCACAAGCAATTTTGGATTATCGTACACTGTGTAAGTACTATGTAATAGACACCCCAGTTGCATGTGCACCGCCAGTAATAGTCATTGATTTTTAAATCTGTGATACATTTAGACACAGAACACTGAAGTCTCCTGCTTATCCATTCAGAGAGTTCATGCTGATTGTGTCAGCAGGGACTGCAAGCACAGCCTGCTGGAAGCCCTTCAAGCTGTACAGCTGTGTAGCTAACAAGGAAAGCATTTGCCCATTATTCATATTGTGTGCACATTCTCTGGAAACATCTTGACACTTTTGCACATTTTAAGTAGCAGGAGATCATGCCTTCTTCAGAAGACAGAGAGTAAAACTAAGGCCAAGTACAGTACAGGAAGGTTATAAACTCACTCAGTGCAGAGCAATACAACTTGCCAGATGGAGTCACCAGTAGAGGGCACTCAGATCCTTGAGTGAAGCTTATTGGAAAGTTTGATTAAACATTTGTCTGCTTGACAATGTTAAAATGTTAAGTAACTGAGTGGCTCAGACCGGGAATATTTCTGCTCATTGTGATCACTGATGAAATCTGCTCTGCCGCTCTGAGCTTCTCAGAGCTCTGTTTATTTCAAGAAATTGTTTATTGAGGGTTGGCAGTTTAACAATGTGTCTTCATTATCCTGCATTCCACAATGAGCTGGCATACCCTGGCTTGGGTTAAAACAATTGTGGTTCTGACATTTTGCTAAGTATTTACTTTTTTAACCAGATTGCAAAACATGTGGCATGTTATAACACAACAAAATGCCTTTTTGCATTTTGACTGTACTTGTTTCTATCAGAGACTACCATTTCCCCCTATAGTCTTAAAAAATACTCAAAATCAAAAGCTCTGTGTTGTAGAGCTCACTGAGCCCCATATGGCTTAAAGTGTTCAGAGCACCCTCACCCTGCAAAGTTTGCAATAAAGATATACTTTGCTGTGTCTTGTGTTCTCTGTATCACAATATTATACAGTATTTTTAAACATATTGCCAACTCTTTTTATATTTTTAATCACACATCATAAATGAACGGGTCTATACATTTCTTAACATTTACTCTGGCATGTTTTGCCAGGAGAAAAAAAACTATTTTCTAAGAATATGTTTTTCTGTTCTCGCAGTATACCACTGATTTGTTTTTTACAAAACCTTCAGGAATATGTTGAAAAAAAATGTACACTGGATTCAGTAAAGGTAACATAACACGTTTCTTGTAAACACTGCTGGGGGTTCTGTAACACTTTAGGCCCTCTGTTGGATAGCCCTGCCATAAACTTTGATTTGTCCAAATTTGTATGGTAGCTTCCCAACATTTCTGTTTGATTAAAAATGCATTTTTCAACAAACAGGTAGGTTTCTTATAGCATGTTAATTATTTTTATATGTTTATGATTGAATTGCATGATTTTTTAATGATATACTTGAACGATAATGTTGAGAAAGAATAGTTTCCTCCCAATGTGAAAAACGGAAGAAGTTTGCACCTGTATCCTGTGAAAGCCATGCCCATAAGGTGGAGAAACAGCCACCATGAATTGATTTTCAATCAATATTAAATCTGTTTCTTAAAATACTTTTTGTAGGAGGCTGTGTGGTCCAGTGGTTAAAGAAAAGGGCTTGTAACCAGGAGGTCCCCGGTTCAAATCCCACCTCAGCCACTGACTCATTGTGTGACCCTGAGCAAGTCACTTAACCTCCTTGTGCTCCGTCTTTCGGGTGAGACGTAATTGTAAGTGACTCTGCAGCTGATGCATAGTTCACACACTCTAGTCTCTGTAAGTCGCCTTGGATAAAGGCGTCTGCTAAAAAAAAATAAACAAACCAACCAGTCAGGAGCTCCCTGTCTTTTAACTCCCCCAGTGGTTTCTAAGTAAGTATAAGTTCTGCAGGTGCTTTTAGGGGAAGCTGTGTTACTTGAATCCAGATAGATATTGCTCTTGCTGATTATAAAGGCACATTTCTAATAGTCATTGGCTTTTGGAGTGCAAACTGACCCAGAAAACATATTGTGTATTAAGTATTCAAGATCTGTTTCTGGCAAAGATTTTGGCCTGGGATTCAATTGACGCACAGACAAACAGACAGATTGGGATTCTGATATTTAATAAATGTTGGTAATTTTAGTATAATATAACCACAGTTCTTTTTTTAGTTTTAGTTTTTTGATAGTTCATGAAGTCACTCCACAAATCAAATGTAAAAGCACAGCTGTGAGAGATTTAAGATGTTATAGTTTATATGAAAGAAAAAAAAGCTTAATTTTACTCCCATACATTATTGAGATCTTGTCGTTATCTGTTTTTAGATTCAGATCCTGATTGCAATTCTAAACTGGGATTTCCGTCAATTAGTCAGAGTTGCTCATTTCTAGTTTTTTAACATTTAAACTGACCTTTCATGAAAAAAATGGTGCAACCTGATGAAAAGAAATCAATTCTTGCCCTGCATATTTTATTTGAAGCTTCTTGTTATTAATGTCATTGTAGAAATTAACTACATGAGTCATGTTTATTTCCTTCATTATACATTTAACAGGAACTCGCAAATTATAAACTGTAATTGCATTTCAAAATATATATATATATACACATATTGTCAACCGTATGAAACTGATATCAGCCCTGCCCTAATTTAATGATTAGCCAAATATTATTCTGTGGATCCACGCTTAATAACAAAAATCATATTAAACTCAATAAGATTGCAAAATGAGTATATATCTAAATTCATAAAGAGTGAATTATTGTCCCCGTCTTCCATTACCCGATCTTCATGACACTTTTGACCAAGTGCAAAAGCTTTTCATGTCTGAAAATGTAAATCATTTTTATGAACCAGTGATTTTGTTCAATCCAGTTGTTGGCTGTACTTAGAGAGCATCTGCCTTTTGGGATGCAGACAGATTTGTGAGGATGTGCACAGCGCCTGAAGGAAATGCCTGACTGAGACCTAGCACAGGGACAGAGAGCCACAAGGAAGGCAGATGATTCCGCAGCCAGAGTCGGTTAGAGATGCCAGCGTGATGGGACTCGGGTTTTGGCAAGCAGGAAGTCAAAATAGAATTGACTGTGGACAAGCATTGTTTCTACAGCGGTGGGCACGGGGGTGGGGGGTGATGTTGGGATTAGAGGATGTTGCTAGGTGCAGTGTGTTTGTCTTATGTCTGGTAGAGCTGAGTTTCGTTATTTATTTTGTATTTAAGTCAGAGCCTGTTTGCACAATAGACAGCTTACTGTTTCACAGATTGCTTCCTGATAAACTAAAAAAGGCACTGTAATAGTGATGTTCATCTGTCCGTGAAAGCAGGGCTGCAGAATTGTTGTGCACACGCACACAATGTGCGGCAAAGGATTTGGTCAGGACCCAAAGATTTTCTTCTAGCTATAATTTTTGGGGAGCTGATTGGAGCATTTTCATGTCCGCATCAGCTGCCCCCAGAAACCCTCTTCTTAGCGCTTTTTTGCATAGCTAATCGGATCTCATATTAGATTCAAAGTGAAGTAGAAATATTAAACCTAGTCTATAACTGCTGTTTTGTTAATTATAAATGTCTAATTATTTGGTTCTGAAAGGTTTGGAGTCTGTGCCCCGAAGATTTTGAACTTTCTGCTACCCTGGGTGAAACTGTTCTGAGATAAATACACTAGCCCTGGGTCTGAACTGATGATAATAAAATGGCTTTGGTGATCTCCGCTTAAGTTGGTTCCCACCTCCTGCACAGTGGTTAGCTGCTAGAGGGTTTAGCATTTTGTTTGCTTCTTCTTGTCTGCCAACTTTGTTGGATCTTGACCAAGTCATCGATGCCCATGGCCAGTAGCTATCTGGGTGTGGTAAAGATGGTGAAAACAGGACTGAGATGGTAGGAGGACCTGGGGAAGGTGTATAAGATTGTGCCTTGGGCTTTCCAGGTATACCTGGAAAGCTGCGTTCTTGTTTATTTTATACCATTTGTAGTTACGGGTCCTTCCTCCGAATTCTCTTCCCATAACTCCTGCTCTGCCTCTGTGGTATTTTCTCACCAGGATTCTCACAAAGCTAGAGGGCAAGATGAACCAACCACACAGCAGCTAAGGCCTCCTTTGTGCAGTAGGGGTGTAATGAGCCACTGATGTCACTGATATAATTCATAGAATTATATTCAGGTTGAGATATAATGTGTTTCTCGATACTTTTAATGGTCCTGATAGGCTACTTGTAGGATGCATATTAAGATTAAATGATCACCTAATAATGGACTATGTAAAGAATTGTTACATCCCTAATTTGCAGCTTAGATTTGGGAAGAGTCAGTAACCAACTTCATTTCAGCTTAGCCCTCATTGTACTGTGCTTCACATCAGAAAACCTCCACCTCAACTGGCACCATCTGCCTTGGAGAGGCTGAATGGCAGGTGGGGGTCCAGTAGTATTCAATAGATATATTTCAATAGATTTTGTTTAAGCGTGTTATGTGAAAAATAAATCAATCTTGTGGCAAGTGGATGTGTCATGTTTAACTTTTCATTTTCCTCTCTGGTAGTGTAATGCGCAAAGGGGTTTCACTTCCCGTTCTTGGACTCGTATCTGATAGAAGCAGGTGGATATGTAGGAAACAGCGGATTACTCTACTCGAGGGGGGTGGCTCCCTGCAGATAAGCCAGCCTCAATATTGCTTGCAGTATGCCTCCCTGATGAAGCAAAGCTTTTTATTATGGAAGTATGGAAAGCAGATTCAGGTTCTCATATTCATGAATGCAGCTGTGCAGTGAACTATGTACACTGCTTTAATATGCATGAAAGGAGAAAGCTGGGTTGCTTCACAAAAATGTGTAAAGATTTTCTTTAAATGAAATGGCATCCAAACTGCATGTTTTGCTCTCTAAAAGTCTTTGTAATTTTTTTCAATTAACCTGTTGATCTATTTCAATCTGTGATTTCAGCTAACACGATAGTTCCATAAATCTTACCTGTTTTGAACCTCTGTTTGCTATATAGGTCTTAATTGAAATTATCTAGGAAGTGAAGCAGTAACAGACTTCCTGAGGCAAGGATACTGAGAACATAAATGGTCCCAAAACAAAATCATATACTGCAAAATGAAAAGGGACTTGCAATGTTGATGAGAGGTAAGACTTTGTATAGGTTTTAGAAAGAAAAAAAAACATTCACAATAAATGCAGAGGTTGAACATTTAAACAGGCTGTAGACATACAAAAACATTCTCTATTCATTAGTTAATGCAAAGTTAAAATGACAAGTATGATCATTCTTATTATGTCTCCAGGCAACGGTTTCAGGACATTCAGACATTCTCTTCAGTGGACAAACCACGCTCCCTCTCTTACTCTCTGACTCATGCTTCACAATTAAAAGACTGTACATTCCTTCCTCAATTATTGCAATGTTGTGTTCTCAAAAGAAAATATTCAATGTGAAAAATAAATATATAGAAGCTTCTAAATTGCAAACAAATGACTCTTCCTGTACTGGTCTGTATGTGTTCATGACTAATCTTTCCAAATGCAATAGAGTGCTTTATTCCGCTCTATTGACATGCTTTGCATTCTAGTGGAAACAAAAATTAGTAATATGGTGAGTAATGAGGGATATAAATGAGACTGCAGAGGTTTTTCTGCGTTGGTTTATGCAATATTGAACATTACTGCCTTCCTCTCACGTTTGTTCTAAAATTGGTATCTAGGTCCGTCGCCTATGTTTTGAGTTTGTGGAGAGAAGGGGTTTGGAGCTACAGCCTGTGAAACGTGAGCACAGTGCTGTTAGACGGAAAAGCCTCTACTGCCTTCCCAACACACACACACCCTCACTCATGTACTATTCTTGTTATAATAGAATCCACAAACCCTTTCATGATTTGTCTTTTTTCCCCCAAAAGTGAATGTTTTTTGAAAATAAAATTTGCTTGAATATATGCTAAATTTCAGGCAGGAAACTCTAAATACTGCTGCAAAAATGATCATTTGATTGACCGCACGACACAACACTGGGTAACATCAGGCAGCATGTAACCCAGCAACCACAACAGCATTGACCGCTTTGCAAACACAACCGTCAGAACCTGTTTTTGTCCCAGTTTGTGAACTGGTATTGCTTGGCATGTCTAAAAATACGGGGGTCTGATCAGCATTTCCGATCTGTTTAAGCTGGTACTGTTTGTTAGGAACGATGCAATTGTTAAAGCTTCTCTTGGTGTTCCTCAGGAAGCTAATGACGCTTCTTTGTAAATGGCTGCCTGTATAACATTCAAATTCGAAATTGGGCAGACGTCTTTGTTGTCTTTTCTCGGCAGTCAGTCATGTTGCTGTTTGTGTACTCAGATAGTCACGTCTTTTTGTTGCCGATTTTAATACACGCCTCACTATACTGTACTTGAATTTAAGCAGCCTATTTTTAAGAAGCAAAAAATGGTTAAAGTGTGTCTTAAATTCGAAGGAATATGGTAATACAACAGCTTCACTGTTAATCCTTCATCACAACAATAGGTGATTAGATGATCCCATTAACTAGCCTTGACTAAAATGATCCATTGCCATCCTACTTAAGGGTACTGAATATACTAACATACCATACATCTGCCCAAGGTTAAATAAAAAAAATAATAAAATGCATTATTTCTACCCTAGTAGGGGAAATAATGGACTTAATATTCCTTCTTGGAATAGTTTAAAAAAAAAAAAATAATAATTTTAATGCTTTGTGCTGCAAACCCTGGCTAAGGTGAACTTGAGCGAATAGTTTTAAAAAAAAAAAAAATCATTTTAATGCTTCGTGCTGCAAACCCTGGCTAAGGTGAACTTGAGCGAATAGTTTAAAAAAAAAAAAAAAAAATCATTTTAATGCTTCGTGCTGCAAACCCTGGCTAAGGTGAACTTGAGCGTGTGCTGTGAAGCCTCTGGGGGGGCATCCACAGCAGTAATATAATGAAGTCAATCAAGCTGAAGTTCTAATTGAAGCAGAAACAGAACCTTGTCTCTACTTTCGTGCAGCTAACGGGATTTGAACGTTTGCCCTGTTTCAAGTCATTGATCTGTCTTAAATCATTAGTATTGTTTTGGTGTTGCCAATGATAATCCTTCAGAAAGGAAGTTTGGGCAGCTATAGTTCAAATCGGAGACACAGCGCTGGCATTCTACAGCCATGGTGCTTCTAGGTGCAATAACCATGGCTTTCTTTACAACATCAGCTGAACCACATGTTCCCTCGCTGTTTTGCTGATTTATCTTTATTTTCCAGTTTTCACATCTACGATGCTATAACGTCACTTCCTGCTTGACATATAACAAGACCTCACCTGAACCCACGTTGCTTTTTCTGGGCTCATGTAGGGCCCTATTACTTGTAACACAGGAAGTGAAAGTGCATTGTTGCAGGATGCATTTTGTTGTTTATGAATTATTATTATTATTATTATTATTATTATTATTTATTTCTTAGCAGACGCCCTTATCCAGGGCGACTTACAATTGTTACAAGATATCACATTATTTTTACATACAATTACCCATTTATATAGTTAGGTTTTTACTGGAGCAATCTAGGTAAAGTACCTTGCTCAAGGGTACAGCAGCAGTGTCCCCCACTGGGGATGCTTTGACATTCTTGGATAAACACACAAAAACTAAAACTTTTTTAGCTACCATTGCAAGGTGATTGCTTATATTGGACTGTACTGTATGTCCTATATGTAAAGATTAAACTTGTAAAGGAAAAACATTTTATCCATTATATAGAGATATATATATATATATATATATATATATATATATATATATATATATATATATATATATATATATATATAGGGATGTCAGTTTATTAAAAAAAAAAAAAAAAATCTTGGTTTTAATTGCATGTTTAATTGATACAATTACTGCATCCATCTCATTCAAGTTTGTTTTATTACTGATATTATTATTATTATTATTATTATTATTATTATTATTATTATTATTATTTTAAAGCTCTTCTTATATGGTCTTGAACCTTCTTATCTTCAAGATCTGCTGACCTCACATGTCCCACATGGTCGTTCCTGGAGATCGGAAAATGCTAATCTTCTGACAGTCCCTACATTTGTTTGAACTCTATCGGAGCCAAGGCATTTAGTTGTAATGCCCCATGTCTTTGGAACTTGCTCCAGATTCATATCAAGAATGCTAGCACAATTGAATCTTTTAAATCCTGTTTATTTGTTTGGGTCTGTTTATTTGTAGTTGGATTATATATTATACACAGGCTTTTTTATATTTCTTTTGTAAAGGGCCCTGGAATGCTTGCATGAAGAGCGCTATACAAGTGAAATTTGTATTTTATAATAATAATAATAATAATAATAATAATTAATAATTAAAAAAATTATTCTCTCTCTCTCTCTCTCTCTCTCTCTCTCTCTCTCTCTCTCTCTCTCTCTCTCTCTCTCTATATATATATATATATATATATATATATATATATATATACAGTACTGTGCAAAAGTTTTAGGCAGGTGTGAAAAAATGCTGTAAAGTAAGAATGCTTTCAAAAATAGACATGTTAAAAGATTATATTTATCAATTAACTAAATGCAAAGTGAGTGAACAGAAGAAAAATCTACATCAAATCCATATTTGGTGTGACCACCCTTTGCCTTCAAAACAGCATCAAGCATCAATTCTTCTAGGTACACTTGCACACAGTTTTTGAAGGAACTCGGCAGGTAGGTTGGCCCAAACATCTTGGAGAACTAGCCACAGTTCTTCTGTGGATTTAGGCAGCCTCAGTTGCTTCTCTCTCTTCATGTAATCCCAGACAGACTCGATGAAGTTGAGATCAGGGCTCTGTGGGGCCATACCATCACTTCCAGGACTCCTTGTTCTTCTTTACGCTGAAGATAGTTCTTAATGACTTTCGCTGTATGTTTGGGGTCATTGTCATGCTGCAGAATAAATTTGGGGCCAATCAGATGCCTCCCTGATGGTATTGCATGAATGATAAGTATCTGCCTGTACTTCTCAGCATTGAGGAGACCATAAATTCTGACCAAATCCCCAACTCCATTTGCAGAAATGCAGCCCCAAACTTGCAAGGAACCTCCACCATGCTTCACTGTTGCCTGCAGACACTCATTCGTGTACCGCTCTCAGCCCTTCGGTGAACAAACTGCCTTCTGCTACAGCCAAATATTTCAAATTTTGACTCATCAGTCCAGAGCACCTGCTGCCATTTTTCTGCACCCCAGTTCCTGTGTTTTCGTGCAAAGTTGAGTCGCTTGGCCTTGTTTCCACGTCGGAGGTATGGCTTTTTGGCCACAAGTCTTCCATGAAGGCCACTTCTGACCAGACTTCTCCGGACAGTAGATGGGTGTACCAGGGTCCCACTGTTTTCTGCCAGTTCTGAGCTGATGGCACTGCTGGACATCTTCCGATTGAAGGGAAGTAAGCATGATGTGTCTTTCATCTGCTGCAGTAAGTTTCCTTGGCCGACCACTGCGTCTACGGTCCTCAACGTTGCCCGTTTCTTTGTGCTTCTTCAAAAGAGCTTGGACAGCACATCTGGAAACCCCTGTCTGCCTTGAAATTTCTGCCTGGGACAGACCTTGCTGATGCAGTATAACTACCTTGTGTCTTGTTGCTGTGCTCAGTCTTGCCATGGTGTATGACTTTTGACAGTAAACTGTCTTCAGCAACCTCACCTTGTTAGCTGAGTTTGGCTGTTCCTCACCCAGTTTTATTCCTCCTACACAGCTGTTTCTGTTTCAGTTAATGATTGTGTTTCAACCTACATATTGAATTGATGATCATTAGCACCTGTTTGGTATAATTGTTTAATCATACACCTGACTATATGCCTACAAAATCCCTGACTTTGTGCAAGTGTACCTAGAAGAATTGATGCTGTTTTGAAGGCAAAGGGTGGTCACACCAAATATGGATTTGATTTAGATTTTTCTTCTGTTCACTCACTTTGCATTTAGTTAATTGATAAATATAATCTATTAACATGTCTATTTTTGAAAGCATTCTTACTTTACAGCATTTTTTCACACCTGCCTAAAACTTTTGCACAGTACTGTATATATATATATATATATATATATATATATCACACACAGTACATCAACAGCACTTATGAGATGTGGCTGTACATGTATCATTTATTTATAGTTCTTGGACAAATTACAGAATATTCAAACAAACTCTGCCTTAAAATGTATTTGGTGAGGAAAAAAACACCAAGTTCATATTTGTTTATAACATAATTTGTAAATCACTGTATCAAAAAGATGCAAAGGAAACTATTGTAATGCATCAGAAATAAATAACACATATTCTGCTGTACATTTGATGGGGTACCGAGTTTATTTTACTCCTGAGAACTTTTTTTTTTTTTGCTGTAATATGGTACACATTTTTCAGCTAATTCCAAATGTAAGAATATTTGTTCACATTTTGAAAGAAAATTTGAACGTAAAACACCATGTCGGTCCCAGAACTACATGTTTGTTTAACGTGTTTAACGGAGCTATACCTTTTGAGATGAAGGAAGCAGCACACACACACACAATCCTTTTTGTGTGTGAGTGTTCTACATTACCTGGTTTACCATTCAAAGCTTAAGCCATTTATCCTACTAATCCTGTAGCACTTCACATGTAATCTTGTAAAATCGCATAGCGTTTAATGTCGTTCCTGCCACATGTGTGGAGCAATGTGGAGTAGTGGTTAGGGCTCTGGACTCTTGACCGGAGGGTCGTGGGTTCAATCCCAGGTGGGGGACTCTGCTGCTGTACCCTTGAGCAAGGTACTTTACCTAGATTACTCCAGTAAAAACCCAACTGTATAAATGGGTAATTGTATGTAAAAAAAAAAATAATAATGTGATATCTGTCTAATGTGAAATAATGTGTTTAATGTGAAATAATGTGATATCTTATAACAATTGTAAGTCGCCCTGGATAAGGACGTCTGCTAAGAAATAAATAATAATAATAATATGTCTGCTTCTCTCCCCGGAATAAAGCAATAAAGCGCCTTCTCAAATGCAGCTTTGCGAGTATGTTGGACTCGCGTTTGAACCTTTGCCCTGTGTAACCTTGATTCCTTTTGTCTGCTTATTAGTTTCACGGAAAAATAGATAGGAAGAAAAAAGGCTGCTGTGCACTGATTAGCATGAAACAGAGCAAGTCAGGATAGATTTCTGGGAGATGGGACTTCAGCCATGCAGCAGTTTGCAAATTGTATATCTGAAGGGAGTTTTTGTTGTGTGAATAATGTCAAGATTCTAGTTATTGGGTTTCATTTTTTTAAAGGTCTGTATTAAATTATCGTCAGTATTTCTAAAGTTTTACATGTATTAATCGGACGTCTTTTACTTGTCTTTCAGCTTTTGAAGAATTAGGAGAGCGATAATGTAGAGAGCATGCCAGGCTACCGTATTTATACTTGAACAATAATGAAATGCATAAGAAAGCCTCTTCTCTTATTTGATGCCATTACTACATGATTGATTGATAAGGATTTAGTTTTTGTTACCGTAGATTTTCGCTTCAATTTAATGATCTTTTAAGTTCATGTGCTGGATCTTTATTGTTATCATTGCTGCTGCAAGAATTCAATTAGTTTACAATCTTGAAATAAAGCATTGAAGTCATGCATAATTGTACAGAAATCTACTTACTATCCAAAGGTGTTTGCTGTCTTTTCCACAGAAGAAGTCCATCAGCAGGTACAGTTGGGGGGGGTGGGGGGTTGAACTCTGCACACACCCAGTCCAGCATGCCTGTTCACTGTTCTGCATAGACTTTCATATCTTCCATTGAGGAAAATGATTAAAGAACAGCATTCATGGATTCCCCAAAAAACCTTTTCACTCCGCGGTCCTTTCTGTTATATGCTGGGAACTGTAAGCATCCTAAAACAGCTAACCCAATATACTCCAGGCATTCATAGCTATTTAAAAATTGATTGAAATTCATCCTTCTGCTTGCACATGTTTGTCAGCATTTATATGGTATTTATATAGTATTTCCTTTTTATTCTCCTTGATTTAAAAGCAAGTCCTAAAAAAAAGAACAGATGCCAGTAAGAACTGTTTTCAGAATCCTTTGCTCGCTGAAGTTGCTTGCTGAAGGTCTAGAAGTGCCATATCTCCCTGTGATGCTTCTGACTCAGATGTAACACTTGCTCGCAGGGAAGACAGATTCCCATAGGGCAGAATGGCTCATCATGTCTCGGGACAGTGAGCATGTATGGCAAAAAGCAGGATGGGGCGGGGGAGGTTAATAGAAAAAAAGGGACCCGCTGATATGAGCTGCTCAAACCAGGCAGTGAGCAGCCAAAATGGCTCTTCTCTTGCACATAATGAGCACATTAATTTCCTCTGTGTGACTGGCAACTGTGTCCGCTTTAAAATACAAAAAGAGAGGCAGATGATGTTATTACTTGTGATTGGTGCTCTGTGTTTGAACAGCTTTAGGTAAGCAGTACGCATCAGAGACGCTGTGTGCTGCTTTTTGATGTGACATCAATTGTGTTGGCTTTTTGCTTTCTCTTAAACCGCACAGAGGTAGTTTGACCTGGGCTGAGATGATAAGGTTAAACGGACAGGGATGTGGGTTTTATTTAATTTTTTTTTTTAAAGATTGATCCTTTTAATTAATGTGTCAGTTTATTGTTAAGGCCAAAAACATAGATTTAATTTAATATATATAAAAAAAAATGTTCCTAGCTCTATATACAGTATAGCCTGATAGATTTGCATTTCCAAGTGACAGTAAAAGTGAAATGCAGTGTTTTTTCTGTATGTTATTTTTTTTGCTGACTATGCAGGGACAGTTTCATATTACTTTATAGAACGGTATTTGTTTAAGCCTGTGTTGATTAGTGGTTACAGTCATATGGGTGTAATCATTTGTGGGTTCTGTTAACCCGCATTCATTCTGCTCAAACAGGTGGTCAGTAGTGTGTGTGTGTGTCCATATAAAGGCTGTTGTTGTATAAAGCGTACACAAGACTTAGTGCTGGGACACAGATTTCTTTGAATGTATTCGGAGGCACAGTTACCTTCTCGGGAAGTAGCAAACGTAGGTTCATTCAGTGTACGTAAACCAACCTACATTCCCTGCCTGTAGGCTTTTCTGTAATCCCTGTCTCTCTTTTGTTTGTCTCCCAAACAGTGTTTTATATTTACACTGATGAAGGCATGAACTGAAGCATTTGTCTCCTTAATAGATTTGTAGAGTGTACAATTATTCCCCCACCTCTCTCCCAATATCCAATTAGCTGCTGCCCCCTGGACAACACAGGCCAGCCCTGCAGGTGTCCACTTGCTTCACTGGGTGATGCCTGGTCACTAGGAGCTGCTGTTGCACGGTGAGGAGTAACAGTCCCCACACACCACATTTACCAGATGTGGCACTCTGGGATCCCAATTAAAGAATATTTTAATATTCATTTGAAATTATTCCAGAACTACAAAAATGACCTTTTCTGTATCATACATTGAGGTCTATTTTAGTATTCTAAGCAGTGACAGATCTAAATATGAATCCTGCTGGGGTTTTACCCCTAGCATGATATACTGCAGTGACCCACTTATTCACATTGCCACATGCAATAAAAAATAATAACAAGTTGGATTTATTCGATTAAGGTGTTGGGATCCGCTACTGTTTACATCATTAAAAAAGCCCCTGTTACAGTATATGATGGGGTTGAATGTCTCAGACAATCGCAGATCCAGCCTTTACATTTACAGGGTTATAAAAACATCTTGGGGCAAAGTTTGCGTTGACCTCTGACCCTTTTGGTTTAAAGATGAAGAAGACCAAACGCTGTAGGATTGAAATTTAGTTCCCAGCAGTGTTGTATGATTCACAGATATCACTCCTGCTTGTCGACAGCATTCTGAAGTGACAGTCGCATTACACTGTGCCACTGGGGATGCTTTATTTTTGTTCGCTTACTATCTAGTTCATCCTACCTTTTTCCTCTGAATCATTGGCATCAAAATGAAAGATACCTCCATTTAATACCTCTGCCGCAGAATGGCACCAAACACCATGGTAATGGAAAATGATCATGACAATGCCTGGTATGGGCACCATGTCAAAGCCATTTCTGCAACGTGTTGAAGATGACAAAGAAGAATTAGCCACTCACCAGTGCTTTCCTACTCTTCTGGTTTCTCATGTGAGGTATGAAATGCCCGCAGTGTCTGTTCAGTCACAGTCATTTTGCATTCATGTTCAAGCCAACTGAAAGCATACAGTACAAAACCACTGCCAGACACATTAAAGATAAGCTGTTTTCACAGCAAGTGATTAGCCTCTTTTGACAGCT
Organism: Acipenser oxyrinchus oxyrinchus; assembly: GCA_030684275.1. Taxonomy (NCBI): domain Eukaryota; kingdom Metazoa; phylum Chordata; class Actinopteri; order Acipenseriformes; family Acipenseridae; genus Acipenser; species Acipenser oxyrinchus. The sequence continues at coordinate 10,645,668 of CM060269.1, read as the reverse complement.
TAATTGAATTTAAGACGCCAGGTTCACCAATTCATTAATCCAGCCCTGTCTTAAATGGCTGTGTTCAATTTATCAACTCTAGTCATTCAAAGTAAAGTCTTATACCATCAGAGAGAGGGTTAGCTGTCCTCATGTCCTGTAAAAAAAAATCATCTGCTGATCCATTTTATTTGAGCAGAATTTAGCTTTTAGATTTATTTTTGTGTCAGTTGATAAGATGTACTGGGATCTGATTGGCTGCCTTTTATATTTTATATTGCTACAATGCGGCTTTCAGAATGGAACTTTACCTGGCTAAGCTGGCATGTTATTTTCATTATAGCTGACTAAGAGAAACATGCATAAACCACATCACCACAGTCAACTATGGTATTTTATTATTGCAGTAATAAATTGCACTCTGTCCTTCCTATTGAATTTGAATATATATACAGTATATATATGTATATACAGTTCTGTGAAAGTTTTAGGCAGGTGTGAAAAAATGCTGTAAAGTAAGAATGCTTTCAAAAATAGACATGTTAATAGTTTATATTTATCAATTAACAAAATGCAAAGTGAGTGAACAGAAGAAAAATCTACATCAAATCAATATTTGGTGTGACCACCCTTTGCCTTCAAAACAGCATCAATTCTTCTAGGTACACTTGCACACAGTTTTTGAAGGAACTCGGCAGGTAGGTTGGCCAAAACATCTTGGAGAACTAACCACAGTTCTTCTGTGGATTTAGGCAGCCTCAATTGCTTCTCTCTCTTCATGTAATCCCAGACAGACTCGATGATGTTGAGATCAGGGCTCTGTGGGGGCCATACCATCACTTCCAGGACTCCTTGTTCTTCTTTACGCTGAAGATAGTTCTTAATGACTTTCGCTGTTTTTTGGGGTCGTTGTCATGCTGCAGAATATATTTGGGGCCAATCAGATGCCTCCCTGATGGTATTGCATGATGGATAAGTATCTGCCTGTACTTCTCAGCATTGAGGAGACCATTAATTCTGACCAAATCCCCAACTCCATTTGCAGAAATGCAGCCCCAAACTTGCAAGGAACCTCCACCATGCTTCAGTGTTGCCTGCAGACACTCATTCGTGTACCGCTCTCCAGCCCTTCGCGAACAAACTGCCTTCTGCTACAGCCAAATATTTCAAATTTTGACTCATCAGTCCAGAGCACCTGCTGCCATTTTTCTGCACCCCAGTTCCTGTGTTTTCGTGCATAGTTGAGTCGCTTGGCCTTGTTTCCACGTCGGAGGTATGGCTTTTGGCCGCAAGTCTTCCATGAAGGCCACTTCTGACCAGACTTCTCCGGACAGTAGATGGGTGTACCAGGGTCCCACTGTTTTCTGCCAGTTCTGAGCTGATGGCACTGCTGGACATCTTCCGATTGCGAAGGGAAGTAAGCATGATGTGTCTTTCCTCTGCTGCAGTAAGTTTCCTTGGCCGACCACTGCGTCTACGGTCCTCAACGTTGCCCGTTTCTTTGTGCTTCTTCAAAAGAGCTTGGACAGCACATCTGGAAACCCCTGTCTGCCTTGAAGTTTCTGCCTGGGAGAGACCTTGCTGATGCAGTATAACTACCTTGTGTCTTGTTGCTGTGCTCAGTCTTGCCATGGTGTATGACTTTTGACAGTAAACTGTCTTCAGCAACCTCACCTTGTTAGCTGAGTTTGGCTGTTCCTCACCCAGTTTTATTCCTCCTACACAGCTGTTTCTGTTTCATGTGTAAGGTAGTTGTTGACCAGCTATTTTTATCTGAGATGTAACCTACGACGTGTGGCATGAGTAACAGTCTAGTAACCTGTCAACACCTTGCGATACTTATTATTTTACACCATACCTGCTTGTTCATATTCTTGATCTGTGAAGTTGCTCCTAATGGCTAGTACTCTGATCCCCCAAATAATTCTAGCAAGAAGGCTAATTGCTGACTGAGTTATCTGTGAAAAAATTATATTGCTTGCAATGGGGGTTCCAGAAAATATGTGTTATTATCTAAATACCTTGCACAAACAGATATTACAGTACTTAAAAGAACATTGTTTAATTAGTATAAATCTTAAAAGTGTAATTTAAAGTGCAGCAGTGTGGAGTAGTGGTTAGGGCTCTGGACTCTTGACCGGAGGGTCGTGGGTTCAATCCCAGTTGCGGGACATTGCTGCTGTACCCTTGAACAAGATACTTTACCTAGATTGCTTCAGTAAAAACCCAACTGTATAAGTGGGTAATTGTATGTAAAAATAACGTGATAGCTGTATAATGTGAAATAATGTATAATGTGAAATAAGGTGATATCTTGTAACAATTGTAAGTCGCCCTGAATAAGGGCGTCTGTTAAGAAATAAATAATAATAGTAATAATAAATCGCCCCTGAAAGGTCTGTTGGGTGGGAGGGACTCCACATTTGTAGTAGTTGGGTGCGACTGCATAAAGGAGGATTCCGTAGGGCTAGTGGAGTGAATATAGGGGAAGTTGCTTATTGTATAAACTTGTCATGAATTTATTATTATTATTATTATTATCATTATTATTATCATTATTTATTTATTTCTTAGCAGACAACCTTATCCAGGGCGACTTACAGTCGTAAACAAATTAATTTCAAGAATCACAGTGCAAGTAATAATACAATTAAGAGCAGGATAAATACAATGATGAATACAATGACTTTGGTTCAAGCAAGTACAAGCGTGACAAAATACAATTCAATAATACAGCAGATAACAATGTCAGTGATAGTTACATCAGGATATAATTAAATACAAAATACTACAGATTAAATACTTGGCAGAGTACAGTACTCTGAAGTACAGGATTAAATGCAGTAAAATAGGGGGCAGATAAGAGCAAGTAAAGCGCATTTAAGGAAGGGTGATATCTGTCCCAGGGGAAAAACAGAGGAGTTCTACAGGTGCTTTCTGAAGAGGTGAGTCTTGAGGAGGCGCGGGAATGTGGTCAGGGACTGGGCAGTCCTGACATCTGTAGGAAGGTCATTCCACCACTGCGGGGCGAGGGTGGAGAAGGAGCGGGTTCTGGAGGCAGGGAAGCGTAGAGGAGGTAGAGCCAGTCTTCTAGTGCAGGCGGAACGGAGAGGTTGAGTGGGGGTGTTGGAAGAGATGAGGGTCTGGAGATAGCTGGGTGCAGTCTGGTCAAGGCATCTGTAGGCTAGTACAAGAGTCTTGAACTGGATGCGAGCGGTGATCGGGAGCCAGTGGAGTGAGCGGAGTAGTGGAGTTGCATGGGAGAAGCGAGGCAGAGAGAACACCAGGCGAGCAGCGGAGTTCTGGATGAGCTGGAGCGGACGGGTGGCTGACGCAGGGAGGCCAGCCAGGAGGGAGTTGCAGTAGTCTAGGCGGGAGAGTACCAAGGCCTGGACCAGGAGCTGGGTGGCGTAGTTGGTGAGGAAGGGTCGGATTCTTCTTATGTTGCTCAGGAAGAATCGGCAAGTGCGTGCCAGAGTGGAGATGTGCTGGGAATAAGAGAGGCAGGGGTCCAGGGTGACTCCGAGGTTCTTAGCGGAGGAAGAGGGAGAGAGTGTGGTAGATTTCAGAGGAACAGAGAGAGAGAGATCAGAGGAGGGGGAGGAGGAGGAGGGAAAGAAAAGGAGGTCAGATTTAGAGAGGTTGAGTTTGAGGTGATGCGAGTGCATCCAGGAGGAAATAGCAGACAGACAGGTAGAGATACGGGAGGGGATGGTGGAGTCAGAGGTGGGGAAGGAGAGGAAAATCTGAGCATCATCAGCATAGAAATGGTATGAGAAACCATAGGATGCGATGAGGGGGCCCAGGGAGCGGGTGTAGAGTACAGGAGAGGACCCAAGACTGACCCTTGGGGGACTTCTGTTGAGAGAGGGCGAGGTTTGGAGGTTGCTCCACGCCAGGTTACCTGGTAAGTGCGGTTGGTGAGGTAGGAGGAGAACCAGGCCAGAGCAGTGCCAGAGATTCCCAGGTCAGCGAGAGAGGATAGTAGAATAGAGTGATCGACAGTCAAAGGCAGCAGAGAGGTCGAGGAGAATTAGGACAGATGAGAGAGAGGTAGCTCGGGCAGAGTTTAGTGAGTTGGTGACAGACAGGAGGGCGGTTTCAGTGGAGTGAGCAGAGCGGAAGCCAGATTGGAGAGGGTCGAGAAGAGAGTGGTTGGACAGGAAAGCAGAGAGCTGGCGGTGTACAGCCCGCTCGAGGGTTTTGGAGAGGAAGGGTAGGAGGGAGACAGGACGGTAGCTCTGGAGGGAGGTGGGGTCGAGGGTAGGTTTTTTGAGGAGGGGAGTGAAAGAGGCCAGAAAGGAGAGAGGTGTTGAGAAGGGAGGAGATGAAGGGAAGTAGAGCAGGAGCAGCAGCTTGAAAGAGGTGAGTGGGGAGGGGGTCCAGGGCACACGTGGATCTGATCTTTCATTATGGATTTTAAAATGTATTATTGTTATTTTCATGTTATTAATCTTTGGAAATTTAATATAAATGAGAAAAAAACTTTTAGCAGCATACTGGTTTCCTGGTTGTATTTTATTTTATTTAACCTTCTGAGATGCAACATGGTTCACACAATCGATCATCCACACAATGATCCTACAACAGACATTACAACTAAAAAAAAATCGCTTATGAAATCTCACCACACGGCTCTATGGGATCTTTGTGATAACCATCCCAGTTTGCGAGTCGCTTTAGGGTACTTGGAAATCTCTTTAGCCCAGGGTTGGTATTATATTTAACAGTGTCGTTATTTAGATCCACGTCATTTAGATCAGTAGAATTAACCCCACATGTTGTTTCTCTAAATCCTACCTTGCATGTCTGCTGCTGCTTTTAAGTTTCCCTACCCCTGAATCTGTTCTGATATCTTGCAATTTTATAAAACTATAAAATGATAAAAAGTCACTGAGGCACCGCCAAGCCCTCTGGTCGCCTGTATATTCGAAGACAGGTCAGCAATCACTTATGTTGTGTCCTGAAGCACTTTTGCTTGGGCAGCAACAGAATCCAAGCTGTGTGGCACTCCCGCCTGGACAGAAACAATGCAATACATTGAAGGGATACATGATGAAGATCCGAAGAAACAAGATGGATTTTACAGTGCCTCTCCTGGGAAAGTCAGGGTTACTGTACACAAAGCTTCAGGCTATGAAATGGTAAATAACTTTTACTGTGTTTTACTGCTGCTGAGTTGCTGAATGTTATTTGTAGAAGATGTCAGATTAAAGGAAAGTCTGTGGCCCAGATTCTATAATGACTCCCCCCTTAATTATTAATAGTTTTTGGTGTTTCAGGCAGTTTGAATGACATCTGATCACCCTCCAGCTGTAGCATTTGAAGGTTCAGCAGAACGAGTGGGTGAGGTTGGCCTTTGGATGTAGGTGTAAACAGATTTTTGTGCATATTCAGTTTTATCAAAAAGAGTAGAATTTATAAAAATGCAATGCATAGACCATTCATAAAAAAACATTCATCCAAATATTAGTATTCAATCTCTTCAGCAAGAGGCGGTTGTAAAATCAGACTGGGGAGAAGGGGCAGCAAGGAAGGCATACTGAACTTGCACTTATCTAACCACATGTTGGTAATTCTTTGATGTGTGTGGTTAACTGAATAAGTAGTTACTACATTTGCAGCTGACAGCTTTGTCATTGGAGTCTGGCAAACAAAGTGAATATTGTGTGACTATTAGACACATGGATACTGTTTGGAGGACCCTTTTGCAACTTTGCAAGTCCTTTACTACTGTATGTTTGTCTCTTTCAAACCAATACTGGAAGACAGAAGTCTTTTATTAAGAAACTTTTCATGATAAACTGACCCTTGAGAAGCCTTGTTGAACTTGGTGTAAGTCCGTGTTTGTAAATTGCACAACTGTAGTAGTAATCAACAGTGCATACCCCAGCACCAACCCCCCACAGAACAGCAAACAAGCATGAGTTATTCCTGGTCTGTACTTCATTATGTAGGCTAGAAGAAGCAGGAGCTTATAATAGGATCCATTTATTTTTTTTTCAATTCATGGTAATTGGCATATAATCAAACCACCAGCTATTTTGCATTGGCATTTAATTGCACTAATGCCTTTTTGTTAGATTGTAAAATGTAATTCTCGCAAAATGCCAACTGGACCGCTGTAGAAATCCACATTTACTTTTTGCACACATACTGGGTCAGATTTTTTGGCTTTCCAGTCTCAACATCTATATATTAAAATGAAATGGTTTAAAGTGTGCAACAAAAAAAATAAATAATTTGTGGTCTCTTTAAATAAAAGCATAGATTGTACACTACCTGTTATTAAATTGTGTTGAAAATGCCCCAGTTTAAATTGGACATCCCAGTAGAAGGGGCATGCAGTATGAAAATACTGTACACGTTATTTAAAAGTAAAATAAAATATGAAACGGGTGTAATTTCAGAAAGTATAATTACAGCATTATTATTTTTTTGACTGTAGTAGTCATGACTCATGATTACAGCACTTGGGGTCCATTGTCTCATTCAGGTCTCCTGGTGAAGCTGTATCTGCTGCAACAAAAGGAGTTTAACTGATGCCTCAACTGAGGAAGATTATTCTAAGGTATGGTTCAGAAACCATCAGAAATGTAATAACACATTTCTAAAAATCATCTTTCTGATAATATAAGTAGGGCCCTTTGAAATTCACAGGAGAATTAGAATGACATGACTAACCTGCATTTCAGTCCTAAACCTCAAGATGTCCGTGTAGCCACTCCAGCTAAACTGATCAATAGAATAATTCAGTAATCAACCCATTAAATTCTGGCTAATTAGAAAGCACCCCCTAATTACATGGGACGATTATTGCCATTCTAGAAATTGATGTGTTTAAAGAAAAAGCTTATCTCGAGACCTGCTGTTTTAGAACAAATAGATGCACCAACAAACTCAAAAAGTATTTCTTTGAGAGATTGCACGCAGCAATATCCACCTGGTGTGCTGCACACTGATGGATATAACTTATTTTGAAAGCTGTAGCGTTAGAATTCATCAGACGTATAATATAGTTGCAGAATTAATAAAAATGACTGACTGAAACTACACTAGCCTATTAAGGGACCACTGAGTTGACTGAAACCGACCCCCAGCCATTCAGAGCGGAACGGAGACGGGACAAACAGCAAGTGTAAAAACTACACAGTCTAGAGATGATTTCTTAAATTATTATTTTTGGTAAGAAAAAAAAATAGCGAGTGGTTTTACAGACGTTTATCCGATATAAATTTATTTCAGTCTAAATATTTTTTGGGAATTCGACGTTTAATGAGCTTTACCGATTTAAAATCGAAAAGTAGCAAGCCTATGTATAATGTGTTCTGTAGGTATTTGTAAGTGATTGGGAATTTTCTGAAACAAGATAAACTCCTTCAGTAACTCTGCAGCTGCTGCAGGTTTCTGAAACGCCCTGTCTGAATTCTATATTTAATCGCTGCACAAAGTGTTTTCTCTTCGATTAGTTCCCAGGCAGTCTGTTACTATTTTCTCTGGAAGCCTTTATTTTCTCAAAGCCTTTCTTGTATTGGTTGTCACTTTCCTATCAGTATAATGGAAAGTACTCCCACTGTATGTACATACAAGTGTCCCGTATGTCCTGATGAATGGACAGACAGATATTCCTCCACTTCTCCTCGGATTCTAATGGTACAGAGCAATCGATGTACTCATTATAACAATAATGAGACTCACAGAACTCATTTTCAGGAACTTGTTGTTTCTTCTTTCCGCTGGCAACACAGCAGAACAACCTTGAAGAAAATCAATAGAAACTAATAGATACAATGAGTGTGATTTTTTTTATTTTTTATTATTGTTCAATAGGGCAGGCATTGGGTTTCAAGTGTGAAGTAATTCAAGTCAACATGGTCACAATATGTGTGAGCTTCAAATCAAGGTTCCTTCCCAAAGAAAAACATTTGAGGGGGCTCTTAAGATTGGTAACCAAGGTTGCGAGCCTATACAGCACGACAATGCCCAGAGGCAAGACACATGCCATTATTATAAATCACTTCTGAAAATGCAATTTAAAAAAAAACAAAAAAAAAACACTTTTTTTTGTTGGCGATTTCTAAGTTAATACATTGTGTCTCTGTTAGATACGTCATTTAGCACAGTTTGTGCAGCTCTGCTTCCTCAAACTTCACAAGATGACATGTCATATAACACTTGGATGGGTTTGTAAAACAAACAAATCTCAGTGTGAATTGTTTTTCACTTTAGTTGATCCAGATTAGTCTACAACATGCAATGCGTTGCTTACCCCATTAGCCAACAAGCGATCATATGTGTACTGCCACCATCGCGCAGCACGTGTCAATTCATCAGACATGGTTATTAAACAAGATTAGCATGTACATTAGGATGATTACTAATAAGCAGAACAAGTTGGGTGGTAGTTGACCTGCCAGCAATGAGCAGGTTTAACCCAGATTCATAGAAGTTTTGATCAATTGAATTATTAACGAACACAGATTATACAACATGTCCATAGTCACAAGATGAAAACCGGTCCATAATCTGCAATAACAGCCTTAGGAATATCCGAATATCCATACTTGCCACAAGAGAACAAAGAAAATACATTATTATTTTTCAACTTTTTTCCCGCAACCGAAGAATACAAAGGTATAATAACAATAACACTATTATTTAAACGTTACATGTCTTTGGAAGGTGTTTCAAACAAATTGAAATTATTCTAACTGAGCAATCCTTGTAGCAGGGGTGTCAAACTCCTGTCCTCAATGGCTGCAGGGTCTTACAGGTTTTCATTCCAGCTTAAGCTCTCAATTAACATAATTGAATTTGACTTATTTAATATTTTTCAAGGTCTTTTACAGTTGATGGTTTTAAAAATGCACTTGATTCAAGGTACACAACCTATGAAACATTTTGAGGCCTGAAGAGAAGTGTTAAATGTGTCCAGTTAATCAAATAATTAGACCAATTAAGTAATTAACAGCTTGGGTGGAACGAAAGCCAGAAGACACTGCGGCCCTCCAGGAACTGAGTTTGACAACCCTGCCTTGTAGGAAACAAAACAAGTCATTGTCATTTTCATCAACCGTGTAAGTCTGTGCAAGACTACTGCAAATTGCCAAATACACTGTAGGCTCCATTGTCAAAACGTAATGACTCGCGTCCTGAATATTTCAAAATAGATTTTAAAACCTTGGCTTAGACCATTTATCACTGCAGCACAACAGCATAATGCACTTTTGTGAAATATACATATATCTGAGCCCCTCTTGTGCTCTTCTCTTCTTAATTTACTAGACGGGCTCAGAATAATTCTAGTTGCTGTCGTGTTGCCTGTGGAGGATCAATACCCCTAGCCATGCAGTTGTCTATTTGAAGTGTATTTGTTTATCTAGCTATATCTCAGGATCCTCTCATCCAGCTGTGATGGTATTATTGCAAGTTGATACCTGACGGTCTTGCTGGTCAAAATGACTCATTTTTCTTGGCGGCTGCTTGTCTGATTTTGATGAACATATGCAGGGAAATGTATTCTGAAATTCTGTACCTCGTGATATGAATGTAAAGTAGGTCATGGTTCTTTTTAATGGTAATGACACCTCTAATTTTGTTAATTTTAATCATTGATGGGCCATGTTAACAGTAAATTGTTAGCTCGTGAATGTTGCCTTCTGTTCCTAATTTGTATAGGGATTGTAATCAGTTAATTCCAGTTAGCTTTAACAGATTTATACTCCTTGTTAAATATAATAAACACTAAACATATTTTAAAAAACATGTAGGATATAGTATCCTAATGATAGGTGTAGATTGTTTGTTACTACAGTTCCATATAAGATGTGTTTACCTGCTCCGATTTACTTATTTAAAAGAAAGAAACATCACGATTGATACAGATATAACACAGAAATACAGATTAAGTGTTTACAGGCTAAATATGTGGACAAAGGCATGCTGTATCTTTAAGTGTCATTTACTTTTTTAACGTGGTGTGGAATAAGCCTTGATACTGGTACAGGTAGCTCTAATTATGTGTTCACAGTCATAGTGGAGATGTATATCACCGACATGCTCATCATGGACAGACACACTTCTGCACCACTATCAATATGTACTGTAATTCCCACACAAATGATCATATTTGCTTAGTTCTTGACTACATTAGATTCTTGTGTTACCGTTATTGCAGGGTGCTTGTACTCGAATTGTATCAGACTCGCGATGAGCCCTGCATCTATACTGTTACTTTTTTCCACGTCTGAAACAGAGAGAGTCTGCTGTGCCCTGTGTGTTGAAGACAGGATTAGGGATGCCACCAAGTGTGCAAAACCCTTGGTAATATTCCTTAAGCTTTCATCCGGTTTTAAGTCCTTGAATCCCTTTTAAAGTGCTTTTATTTTAGGCACAGATGTTGAATTAAAAGTAGCAATGACTCCTGAGACAGAGGTCTGGTGTGACTTTGTGAGCTCGTAATAGGACATGGAGCCTCTGGGTCACCAGTTTAATTCGTGCCTGTCCTGTCCAGGCTTGCTGGTGTGCCAGTGTGGGTCTATAGTGTTGAATGGACTGGTCTTAACACGGTATTTAGGATGCTGTGTTTGTTTTGAAGGATGAAATGCAGTTTTGATACGCATGGAACTGGTGTCTTTTCAATCTGTCAAAACTATAAATCGCATTTGGTTTAGCAAACTAATTTAGATAATTTCATATTTCAGCCTTCATCCTACCACATTTAATGGATTAGATATTTAAATATATATATATATTTTTTAAATCATAATGTTTTTATTTTTTGTTTCTTTTAAGATTGTCATTCATTTGTGTTCGCTGTAACTTAATATGTGATCCCAATGCTGCAAAATATATACAGATACTCACTCGTACCCTCTTACGGATAGTAATATTATTACAGCTTAGGCTAGTGGTATAGTATTTTACAGTAACCCCTTTTCAAAACCAATCCTTCATAAAGCACGCAGAGTATATTAGAGAGATGTGTTCTGTAACCTTGTGCTCTTATAGAAGTTGTCCAGTGCAGCAGCTTCTTATCTCTTCTTTAGATATTGCTATTCCCTAGACATTTCTAACATATCATCTGTCAGCTCTGGTCAGTCCTGGCCTCAGCTATTTGATCCCTCCTAATTCCCCTTAACATCCCTTTGGTTCTGAAAACCTAAAGTGACTTTCTCAGTGCCCAGGGGAGCACATGTTGCGCCTCAGCTTGTAGAGTTGGTTCACCCCCTTCGGTCTGCTTCTCTGATCCTCTCTGAGCTGCTCAAGCATGGTGCGCTCTGTCTTCTCCAGTTCCTCATGCGCAGACAGAGACTTGACAGTTTCCTCTGCCACAGCGCTAGGATCGGACTGTCAAAACCAGTTTTCGTCTGCTGGAATGCAACACCCTGACTGTATGGGAACTCCCATTGCATTTGACTTTTCAAAACCATTGTGTTGCAGGAAGGTGAAACATGATAGTTAGATTTAGGAAGACAGAAGGATGAGTGCATTACCATCTTGAAAATAGCCATTGTTATCAAGGTACAAGTGCTGTACTGTTGGGTGGCAACAAAGCTTAAGCAAACCATGGCATTTGTTTAGGAAATCAGAAATCAGGGGACCCGGGGCATACCAGAAGACCATGCCCCAGACCTGGGTGAGGCCAAATCCCTTTATAACAAAACCCATCAAATCATATCTGGTCTTCATCACCGTTATGCATTCTGTTGATACATCTTGCCTCTTTTTTAATGGTTTGAAATCACTGAGATCTATTATGGATGTGTACAGGTACAGATTTGAAACCATTTTTGCTCTGTTCTCCTGAATCCCCATTTTTCCCCAGCTAAAAGATTATAATAATAATAATAAAACATATTAAGTTGTCATTTGAAGCTTTTAACTGTGCCTGAGTATGATCGGTGGATGTGAATATGGTCATTTAATTGTGTACTGCAGTGGGAGGCAGTTGGGAGCTCTTTTGTATTGAATATTGACTAATCATATTAATGTAATGTACTGCTGCCAAGTCTTGCCTTAACATTCATTTATTTTACTGTTTGGAATGCATGCTGATAAAATGCACTTACTGTAATATACACTGGCCTAGCTATTGAATTGTATTTCACTCTAGGGTGGTAATAATAATAATATAAGGAATTATGTACACCCAATTATGTAATTCTATCAAGGGTTTCTGGTGACATAGATGACGAGAGCACTAACTCGAGTGATTTATCAATGTCACAAAAAACTTGAGAGAGAATTACAGCCTTTCATGTACAGCTTTGCTGTATATTATTGAAATACATGGTGACAACAGCTATCAGTTCAAAACTGAGTTCACAATCGCTCACATGCCACAGCAAGTTAACATAATCAACCTTTTCCCTCTTTTGAATGAAAAACGGACTAAATTTTGTTTCAATTAGAAAATGTAGTTGGATTTAGTAACATGTATATTAACAGTAAAGCTGTGTAACAGAAATGCTGAGCATCAGTGTATGGGTTATATCGACACTTGTACAGTAGTGAGCAAATGGTTCCCTTCCGATACATATAAAAGTCAGTTTCAGACAGTCACAGTGGCTATGATTGGAGGGCAGACAGCAAGTGCCTCCTTATCCAAATTCTCAATTTGTTCATGGCCAGTAGGTACATTCTCCCCAAGTGTATTGCAGGTTTTGTTTTGCAGAATTAATATTGCACCACTTGAATATGAGCAGTGGCACATATCAAACATTAAGGCTCTTGCTGAGACTGCATTGGACTAGTATGTTGTAAGAACAATTATTTGTGGTATTTTGTGATATTGTTTTATGTAGTAGTCCCAGGAAATATACATTTTCTTCAATAACCAAGACTAGGCACTTCTCAATTCTGCATTTTTAAAGAAAGGCTTTGGTTCTGTGCATGCCCTCATTAAGTATTTAAAAGGTGCTCTAGCGGTTTGTTGGCATTTAATGCTAGTAGGCACAAACAGACTTGTTTTTGCCCACTAGACTCTAACTGCGTTGATGTGCCTTCTGAAGCTTGCTGAGGTTGCATTTGAACCTGACCTGCATGCATTCTTACGATCCCCACCGGTTCCGTTTTTAAAGGATAGTATTTATTGAAGCTCTTTGTTAGGTTGCAGACGCAGGAGCAGAAGCAGACAAGGATTACAAGAACAAGTACAGGTGCTCCCTGCCAAGATGTTAGTGGGTATGGCCGGGTAGTATTTATTTATAAAGTAAGTACAGTATGCATACTTGCATTTTATGATGTATCTGGAGAACCAGTCAATCCAACTTGGTGACCAACTTATTCAAGTCCAGGTTTGTGAGTTTTTAGTTGCTTCAGTTATGTGAAACTGCTCAGTCTATACATATGCTGGCATGATAGTATAATGTTCACAACCTGCAAATTTGTGTTGAATGGCTAAACTGTTTAATAATCTGGAATTATTACCACAATTGGATTAGGCAGGTCTATATATCACAGATACTTAGGCTGTGAGAGTAGTAAACATTTATGAACAAGGTGACTTGGTGGATATGCTTCCTTGTCTCCAAATAGTTTCCGCACAGTTTGTCAGCATTAGTTACACAACGCCAAAGTCTGTTAAACAAATATCCAATCTGTTATGAGGTTGCAGTAGCTATGCAATACATTATACCAAACAAGAAACAACATGTTTTTTTTAGCCAATCAATGAGCAAAAACCTATAGATTTATTAACCCACAAATCTATAGCTGCAGCGTTTTCTGAAACACGTTTTGGTAGAGTGGGTTTCCGTTACAATGGATGCTCATGTGCCTCCAACACCACGACAAAAAAGGAATCCAGATTTGTTTCCCTAAGATTCTAATTCATGGATTTTAATTTGTGAATGAATGATTTATTTTTCTTCTGCGTCCATACATTTAGTGACACAATTCTGTGCTCGACTGAGCAGTGGCTTTGAACATTTCAAAAATACAATAGCCTAAAAAGTTGAAATAAATAAATAGCCCTAACCATGTTCCCTTGTAAGTCACAGTCATTGGTTATAATAACAATAATAAAGTCATGTAGGTCTTTTTATAGATCATTCAGGCATAGTAAAACCAGGAATGCATCTAACTGCTATGCTTTATTCAGCTATGAACACATCTGGCCTTGTTTCAGTAACGAGGGCTGAGAGCCGATAAATAATACTAATTTACAGAGGGATCAAATAATGAACTAAAACAAAATTGATAACAGAGAGATTTTCCAATACCCAATTTTGATTCCTGAACCAGAATGGTTGCCTGTACGTAGCATTCTTTGAATTGCTTATCTCAATGATAAGAATCAGGATCTGTGTGGTAGATTGGGTTATTCTCTGCAAACAGTGCTTTGTGTTTCAGCGTTTGCTCAGGAAACAGAATGTACCCATCACCAGTCTGCACACCAAATCTGAGAACACTCCACAACAGCTCCAGATAATTGTTTTCATACTCACTGATGTAATAACCTTTAGCTCTATGTGGGATTTGCTGTTATTCATCAGCATCACCAGGAGATAATTCGACAGCTGTAAAAGCCTTTTTGTAGTTTTATTCGATTTCACATACATTTTCGAAAGTTTAGCTTCCAATCTCAGTATTATTTGAACTCAATACAGTTTATTTTGTTTTATACACAGCTGTCAAATGTTTAATAGTTTGTGATTTACACCCAGTAAGTCCTGCTTTAACCTATATTGTTGAGTTGTATATTTTGAAACTGTTTGCTAGCTGTTTAAAACCAAATCTGTCGGCTCTCTTCACCACACTGCCCCCTTCTATCTTCAGTCCCTCATGTCTCCCTACACCCCCTCTCGCCCTCTCCACTCCTCCTCTACTGCCTTCCCTCCACTCTCCATCCTTCCGTGCCCGCTCCTTCTCTTCCTAACCCCTATGTGGTGGAACCAGCTAGCGGAAAACTTCAGGACTGCTCCGTCTCTCACTGCCTTCTGCCGCCTCCTCAAGACCCACTTGTTTAGACTGCACTTGTAGATCTCTTGATTTACCCCTCCTACTATGCACTGGACTTGCCTGGCCTCAGCACCACGTTACTGGATCTTCTGCTAATGCACTATCGCACTACTAATATGTCATTGTCGATATAACTTGTATTTCTTACTTGTTGCATCCTAGTTCATATTGTATTTTTGTAGTATTATTTACACTTACTGTAAACTGCAGTGTATATCAATATGAATCTTGCATTGTAACATTGTATTGCTCTATAACACCTGTAAGTCGCCATGGGTAAAGGTGTCTGCCAAATAAATTAATAAATAAATACATACATAATAATTCCTCAGTTTTAGTACCACCTTCACTCCTCCTGTAATAATTGTGCTGTTCAAGTTCTTATTTTATTATTATAATTTCTTAGTTTTATACTTTTGGTATCTTTGCTAAATTAAATGGCTGCTTTGGTGTTTTATTCTGGGTAAATTAAAGTCAGGTGTTGATAACTATGCCAGCAGTACTTTCTGTACACTCAGTGCCTGGGTTGTAGTATTTCCAGTCCGCACACAAGGAGCGGTTGTATTGAATTTACTGTACTGAAACTGCAGCGGAGACTCAAGATTAATTAATTTATTAGCATAAACGAGTCAGAAAATGACTTTTTTTGACCCCTTCTGCTTTTGCATCTTGTGCTTAACAGGGGCCCGGCTCACTGAAGGTGCCCTCGGATCTTTCAAATCAATCATTGTTGCCATTAGCTAGGAAATTGCTGCAGGACTACAGTACAGTACGCAGAGACACGTTACTGTAAATGCTCATCTAGGGATTCGCTTCCATACCTTGCTTAGCAGTCTGGAGAATTGCTTTTCCAAAAACACACTACAGAACCTGTGTTAAATCACTCAAGTTTTCTCTGAAATTTGATCCTCCTCACAACCCCTTGGAGTGATATTTGAATTGATGTTTGTTAGAGAATAATTAGATTTGTTTAGTTTTGTGTCTGAATAGGCAATAAACTGGGACATTAATCATGTTAATGCTTTTATTGTTTGCTGCTGAATATTACATTAGCTTGTTTATTGCATTACTGGCGCTTGAGCTGTTAACTGTTTTACTGCTGACTTTTAAATTCCTCAGATTTTGAGGTACGGAAGTGGACCTGTTTTTCTTTACTGTACATCTGATTAACTGGCCTTATTTACAGCATGTAGGACCTCTTAGCTCCCAGTGCATTGTTAGAGGAGACAGGTGTGGTATCCAGTGTTAAAGGTGTCTGTGTTTTGGGCCATTGTAACACTGTTTCTAGTCACAATACTTTGCGCTTGTCTGCAGGCATGATTAGAACACCCAGGAGATGATGGTCCATGTAGCTCACTTCCCCTCACTGAAATCCATCAGCTTTCTCGTGGCTGTTGCTGAATAGTTGCACATAGCTCATACATTGCACACTAGCATTTTTAATTGTAATCTGTTTTTACCTACATTCTCTTCATTTCTACATTCTCTTCATTAAGTGCTTTCAGTGCTGTTTCCACTTGACAAAGCACATAGCTCTTCACAACAAGGTGCAAGCTTCCTGGTTAAAAAAAAACACTGACAGTTGCTATACCAACAATAAAACACACCGACAATGTGTTTTCATTTCTCCCCACGCTCGGGTAATACAGTATGGTATGAAATGAATTCCTGCGCAATCAAAATAAAAACTTTATTACAATGCGTATAAGATTGACTGCATTTTCTTACCTGCTTTTTATCTGTGGCAGGGCATGCAAGTTCCTGGAGACGCTTGTAGAGATCTCTTTTTCAAGTGTGTCTGGGAGGCATTTCAGAGTGTTTCTCTGTTTAAACTCCAATGCCAGCCTAAATTACACAAGGTGCTGGTATCACAATGACTGGGATCTTTTGGATGATTTAATGTGGCCAGGTAGTGCATTACAAGTTGAAAAAGCCATGCAGATAAATGTTGTTTAAGCAGAATTAGATTGGTTAGCTTCAACCTTTTGGAGTTATTGTATGACCTGAATATCTCAAAGGAAGCAGAGGACAGTTAGAAAGGGAGGAAGTGCCTTATAGCCTGGAGATTGCAAGTATGAATCCAGGCTATGTCACTGCCGACCGTGACCGGGGGTTCCTAGGGGCGGCGACACTGGCCAAGTGCCGCCCGGGTAGAGAGGGCTTAGGTCGGCAGGGGAATCCACGGTTCACCGCACACCAGTGACCCCTGTCGCTGATAGGGTGTGCTTTGGGGTTGTCAGTTTCTGGAATATATCATTTTCATGGCAAATTCGAAAAACAATCTGCCTCCTTTCACCGTTGGAACACTGCAGCCTATTCACATCAACAAAGGTGACCTGCCATGATAATTACAGAAACTTTAGGACATTTCCTGTAGACTTCCATTTTAAATTGGTCCAATTATGGATTTTAGACAAACAAAATCAAAAAGACTTGTTCCTTTAGTTCCAAATGTAAAGGTAAAACATTTGTAGCAAAGCTTCTGTGTATTACCCCGTGGCATAGAGGTTCAAATGGCTGTGGGTGTGTTTTTTTTTAATAATAGTAATTTAATGCTGAGAAAAGTAAATGTGAATACTGTAGGTTACAAAGACAATTTTATATAGTGGGGATATAGTACAGTAGATGCGCCGATATCTGGAGAAACCCTTATGGAGTTGTGATGGTACTTGGCAAGTCTGCTCCACTCAGGGTCTCCTCCAATATATGTCTGACTGAACATACGAGACCAGTGGAGCGAAAAGAATTGCATATATACAGAGCAGGTGGAATAGATTTAAAGCAATGTAAACTACTCAGAATTGTAGACGATATGAAAGGGCCTGGCCAGATGTTTACTTATAACCTGTTTTTTTAAGCTTAAAAGGCACAGGTTACGGAAACCATCCATAATTCACTGGTGTATAAAAAGTGGTTAGCAAGTATTACTGCAGAGGGTGCAAGGCAAGCCGTGGGACATCGGCCTGCATAACACAAGCAGATCTTGCAGTAAGACCGGGAAAGTAAACGGATGCACAAAAATATGTAACAGAGAGGACTGAACTTCGGGATCCTGTGTAACTACTACTGTACACATCTGGTGGAAGCAAGCTTTAACGCTGTGCATTAAAGGACAAAGCCTTGCGCTCTGGTTGCCCTTTTTAAAAATGCCACCACGACTGCACTACTTGACCATTTTTTCATAGCCATTTTATATTTGCAAATAACACTCTGTTTGCGTGGCTTACACAGTCCTAAAGTATATTATGCAACAAGTGCTATTGTTTGCATAGCCAACGCTTTAAAATCTGCTTTTTTACACCTCTTCTTCTTAACCCCATCCACGTGAATCACTGGTGTTTCTGCGCCCGCTGCCTGCTGCAAGATGAATTGCACACCCTGCTGATGGTCTGACCAATGACTGCATGAAATCTGTATCGATGTGGCGTAGCGAGTGAATGCACTTTGTTGGGACACAGATTCCTAGTTAGCATTAGCAACACTATTACTGGACCCATTGTCTTGGGCTTTTTGTTCTTTTCGTCTATTTTAAAAAAAATATTTTTTCAAATACTGAAGTAAAGGTTTAAATTGTTGTTTTCTGGTACTTAATACTTCCATGTGCTGTTGGGTAGTCTTACCACAATGGTCTGGCTACAAGGAGACAAACAGTACAGGAGCATTTATTGGCCAATTCTGCATGTCGCAAAGTTAAAAAGAGTTCAGTTCAACAGTAAGGGCAGCAGTGATAATGTTGCAAATGATAGACTTTAAGAAAACAACTGATTTTAATTGCCTTGCTTATTTTAATATTTAGGCAAACATGTACTGGGGACTTATAATAAAAGTAGTAATAAAAAAAGCATACAAGGAAATTAATCATTCTGTAACGCCTTCATAATATCCTGTTTCTTGAATGTTGCATGCAGATATTAAAGATATTGAGGTTATTGAAGCTAGAATAGAACATTTGCTTTTTGATAACGTTTATTAAGTTTACTGTGACGCAGTATAGCATAGTAAAAGCATTGAGAAATCATGGTAAACCATTATTAAAAACCAGAAAAAAACAAAAAACAGAATCACACATGATAAACGTTTGAGGTATTGTGAAAACATTTGAGGAGATCTCCAGTAGCAGTGATTCCTCTGGGATGAAAAGTCCATTTGTAGCTGACTGAGTTATAGGGGCTACAGCTCTCTCTCGACACCATCGGTACATTCTGATTCTCTGTGAGCTTGCTCATGGCTCAGTTCACACTAAGGGCGCCAGGAATTGTGACACGAGTAAGGCCATGTGAAAATTGCACAAAATTTCTTTAAAATTCCTGTAATGTTACTACAGTAACATTACAGGACGTACAGAAGAGCTTACCTCCATCGCTGTGTAAAACTCTGCAGACACATTTGTAGCCATTTTAGAGACATCCGTTTTCTTGTTTACAGCGTGTAGTATTTTAATTTCCCGCCCGGATTGCATATAGTCACATGACATAATCACTGCATGTGCATGGCAAATAGTATACGCAGGCACACAGCAGAGCTGTACAGTTTCGTTAAAGTGATTTTTTATTTTTTTTTATTTTTTTATGAAATACAAATAATAATCATGAAATAATTTTTTTTTATTTCTTAAGAATATTGTAAAAATCGTGGTATTGTGCTAATTTTACAATTTCCGTGCAGCCCATGAAATCACGATTTACACAGGGCCTTAGACTTGAGTAGCCAAAATAAAGGTTATGTTTCTTTCAAGGAAACTCATTTCATGGAACAAAAAAAGCCTTTGAATTTCTAAAGGGGTGAAATATTGATGAATTGAATGAGCACCACTGTAATCTAGTTTTACAGAACACTACAATGGAGTCTGGCAGCGCTTGACATTTTTACACAGAAAAACAGTAGTGCCATATTGTACTGTATATACTGGAATTAGTTGTATTTATTTATTTAGATTTTGAGGTATGTAGTGCACGTCTATATGGTTACTGCAATATTAAAGTTTGTCTGGAAATGGGAAGGTAGTCTCAATCAGTAAATGCAACGCCACTTTCTGACCCACATTATTGCCCTGTTCTACAGCGATATTCAGTCGAGTGGTGTAAAAAAATATCTGTGAACATTCTTTAAGCCCTCAATTTAAATGCACAAAGACAATGTCTCTGGAAAGTTTGAAAATTGCACTAGACTATGCGTATTGCTTGTGCGCTGTAGACTTTCCTGTGAGGAGGCTATTAGTAAAGCCACCTTTTCAACTGCTCATCTATATTAAACCATTGCAGGTGGCAAATCCATATTCTCAGTGTTATGGAAACGTACAGTGTTTTGGGCAAACTTTTGCTTTGACTTGTGACCTGCCATATTAGTGTTCTGTGTTTTTTGGTTTCCGGATGGTAAAGACTAACACTTTAAGATGCAGTATTTGGTTTTAAGTTAATTACTGTAGCTGCATGTTTATGTAAATAATGAATTGGCTGTTTGTTTACCACAACGTTGTACGGATGCATGTTGACTTCATCCAGCTTTACAAAGTCATTCAGACAGTCGTTATCATTACCCACCCTCACTATTACCCACCCCGATATTCAGTATTCCTACTGCATGTACTTGTTATAACAGCAAACAGGATTTCAATTTTTTTTTAACATTACATTATTAAAATATCCACCCCTGATATTTACCGTGATGACAAGTTATTGGAGTGTGAATAGGAACTGAATTCTACAGTATTTGTTCTCTACTTCAATGAAATGTAATCTGAAACATCTGACTTTGAAAAGAGTCCACCTGACGTCTGAACCTGCTCTGTAGCGCACTGTTACTTGTTTATTTTAGGAACGAGGTCTTCCGTGAGTAATGCGAAGCGTACTGTATTACATTAGAAGAGGGGAGCGAGGGAACAAGAGCAGCATTCAAGGACTGTCCTATGTTTACTACAATTACATACTGCAGAGGAAATGTCAGCAGTTTTGCTATTCCTTAATTCCCTTTTTAGCTTTTGTTATGTACGTTTTTAGACCTGCTGAGGGTCGGAAGTATCACAGCTTTCTTTGTTTTCTGCTTTTTGTTTACCACCTTCTGTTTTTTTTTTTTTTTTTTTAACTCGCAAGTTTTAAGCCCCTCTGTGGTCTCTCTACAGCTCTCGAGCATGTCTTCTCTTTTACAGTTCAGTTGTTACACTAGTGTAACCATTAACTTGCCCCACTTTAACACCCCCAGTGTATCTGAGAAATACAACATTTGCTCTGTGTGGAATTTCTTACTGATATATTTCTTATATCCACAAGAGGTAACTGGATTTTTTTTAAACCTGTACCAAGTTGCTTTTTAAAAGCTACCAAATTCTAAGCATGTGGAATGCACTCTCGTCTTGTGACTAGGTCACCTTGTTTGCTGTCATTTAATTATTTGGTATGGGGACATTATTTTTGCAAAGAAGGTGTTAAGCCATGAATCTAAGTGAACACATTTTGTCTATACAGATTACATTGTATATCTGCCACTACTGCATCTAGACATACAGTTCATTATCATTGTTTTAAGCACTGAAATTTAAAGAATTCAGTATCTCAAAAATTCTGCCAGGGTCTTGCCAAAACTGGATGTCCTGTCTCATTCTGCAATGAGATTTCTAATCCGTTCGGGTGAGCCTGTTCATCATTGTGCCTTAAACACACTGGCCTGACTTCCTTATCCTCATGAAGATTGAGACTGGTATACAATAGTTTATAACGCCAACATTTATCTCAGTAAACTTTTCCTTCCGTCTAGTAGCACTGTAACCTCAGACTATTTTCTGGTTAATGGTTTCACATGGATCTCTGTTTTTTTTGCACTATGGTCATGGAATAAACTTCAGGAATGACTCAAATAAGCGTGTCTTAACAACGCTAATGGAGTTTAAACAAATTATTGACATCTATTTAGCAGAGACAGCTTTTAAAACCGCGCCCCACAAATGTAAGTACAATCCCTTTAGAACCATGTATCAGGTGGACTGCTGCAGTGAAAGCGATGGCGGTGGTTTGAAAGAGTGTTTAATTTGATTCACAGACTGTACACTGCCGTTTGTTGCCAAGGTAGCCTTGTGACAGCAAAACACTGAGCTCAATAAAGAGGGTGTATTAAAGAGATGTGTGTTGAATAAACACGTACAGTACGGAATCAATGGGGAAAACAAATGTTCCCCATTGTTTTGTTATAAAAATATTTGGATACTGTTACTGGTATAAATGTGCACCAGAGATATTAGCAAAGAGACCTGAAAAGACAGCAAATAAACCCAGAGCATGGCTGTTTACACTTGGAGATACAGACCTGATAAGTAGGAGTTTAAATATTGCAATTCATAAAGCTATAGATAGCTCTTAATCTGCGTAAGCCTGCTGAATGCTGGAGAGCAGTGGTCGCTAATCATTGCAGGGTCTGTCTGCTGCTAACTGTATGTTTTAATCCATTCTGCCTTATGTAGCACAATGAAAGAAAATAGGGTCCTAATTAGGTAATACAAAATGAATAATGCTAGTGAATGAGAGCAATGTTTGCAGGCTGTTCTCATGTATTATTGTAGGTGAGACTGGACCTGTGGCAGAGGGGACTGGATGGTCCAAGGTTAGGTTTAAGGAAAGGTTTTAGTTGAAAATGCATGGTTATAGACTTGAATGCAAAGATAGATTACTTTGTTACAAAAAAATAAGGGAGTACAAATATTTGAAAAGGGAACCAACATTCCCAAATATTGGTTCCTTCGGGGGGGACCTATTGTGACGTAACACTGCTACAAGCTGGCTGTTGAAATATGGAGCACCCACACTTCAGAAAACTTTACAATAACAGTTACAATAAAAAAGGCACTAGCTGAACGATTTGTCTCACAATTTTACCTCAGATTTTCTGATTAAGTGTTTGAACTGGTTTGCAGACAGTGTTTCACAATCATCCTTGGTTTAATATTGTATAGACAGGGAGTGACAGCATGGTTGTGAACAGCAGACCACATGGAAAGGCAAACCATGCCCCTAGAGCAGGGGTCTCCAACCCTGGCCCCGGAGAGCCCCCGTCCTGCAGGTGTTAGAGGTGTCTTTACGTCATCAGTGGCTAAAGATCTGGAACACATGTTAATCTTGACTAATTAAGCCAATAGTTCAATTAAGTAACTGAGAGCTTGGTTGAAATGAAAACCACAAGACCCTGCCCTAGAGCATTGTGTCATAAAAATTGACATCATCCAATTGGCAACATCCATCGTAAATATGAAATAAATACATTTTTAAAACCTGGAGCTGTACACTTTCAAAAATGGCACCCTTATAGTTGGGCTTTATCATGTCACCCTTTGTTTTCTGCTTGTAAGAGGGATTCAAATGAGCAGGTCATACAGTAGATGCAGCGAGGAGCCTAAAGGTGTTGTCTAACCACTGGCAAACACGTAACCTTAAAAAAAAAAAAAGGGGGGTCAGAAGAAGACGTAAAAACAAATTTGTTCAATTCCAGCTCAAAACTGGATTCTGCAGAACATATACAGGGTTTGGGAGTTGATCCAATTTGGAAATTGTTTGCTGAATGAAGGGCATTGTAGCTTTTTTTTTTTTAATTTGGTTTCCTGAAAGTGTTCTGTTTTTATGTTCCATTCTCATACTTGGCTGTCAGCAGAGATGTTACTAGTTTATAGTTTAAACATTTAGATGTCCTATGTAGTGTTTATACAATAGGATGTGTATAGTGCGTGTTGGAGAGATCGAGTAACTTCCACCATGAGTGCGTGTCGTAGAGATCGAGTAACTTTTACCCTGAGTGCGTGTTGGAGAGATTGAGTTCTGCCAGCCCGTAATCCTAACTGGGGCTGAGAGTCCCACTTGAAATTGATTTTGTCTCAATATGCTGCCGATGGAAATGAACACGTCTGATTTCAAATTACTTTCAAGTCAGTCCCAGTGGCAGGTGGAAATGTGGCATTATAAATAGTTTATTTCTGTACTCATTGACCTCTGGCTATTATGACTTCAGTATGATTGATATATGGGTATCTGAAGACTACTTTCACTTATTGAATAGTGTTCCTTGAGTGCTCCACTCAAATTTCCAATTTTCTGATTTATCTATCGTTCAATTTTTCAAACACTTCTGATGATTTAACTTCAAATCCACAGACTAGAGAACATCAGGACAGCAGTTTGAATGTTTAAGTATTGACATCATAGAAACAGGTTTTGTCAGAAATGGTTAGGAGCCTTCACGTAAGAAAGAAGACCATCAAGAAAATCTAAGAACAATGTAGCACACCAGAAGATGGAGGCTAGAACAACATTTTCTTTTACATTTTTTATTTTTTAAATTTTTTTTTTACTATTAATCAAATTGTGATGAACCCCGTTCCTGGTGATGGCCAGTTATAATACTGAAGTCTTGTTGTTTTTCATGGTGTTCTAGTCAGGATACTTAGCAAAGAAAACATCAAGTCTATCACTATTATGAATTGTGTGTTAACCTAATTTGAATGAAGCAGGTTTCATTTATTTTGTTATGCCTATCCACGATTACCGTATTCCTTGGAATTTAACTTTTTGAACCATTTTTTGCTTCTCAAAAATAGCTTCAAGTACAGTATAGTAATGCGTGTATTAAAATCGCCAACAAAAGACATGACTAGCCGAGTACAAAACAGCACGGTGACTGACTGCCAAGAAAAGACAACAAAGAAGTCGCTGCCCAAATACACAAGCAGCAACGTGACTTACTGCTGAGAAAAGACGAACCAAAACATTACTGCCCGATCTCGAATCATCCATGACATACAGGCAGCCATTTTCAAAGAAGTGTCATTAATACCAAGAGAAACTTTTACAATTTCATCGTTTCTAACTAACAGTACCAGCTTGGACGGATCGGAAATGCTGATCAGACCCCCGTATTTTACTGTTGTGTTTGCAATGCGGTCAGTGCTGTTGTGGTTGCTGGGTTACATGTTGCCTGATGTTATGGAGTGTTCTGTCGTGCTTGCTGTTGCCGGGATACATGATGCCGTAAGTGAGTGAGTGGTGTGTGTACAACAGAGACGTCAGCTTAAGTATTATACAGTACGCAGTACAATAAACAAGCTCAGTGGTTAATCTACAACAACATTGTTTCGTGTCAGTTTTGTACAATACAACAGCATAATAAAATAAATATAAATAAAATGGATGTTCAGTTACTGCTGTCTAAGGTTTCAGTGCTGGTTTCTAATGTCCTCTGTCTTCAAGGTTTTTGCCTGGTTTAAATTGGTTTCACTCTTGTTCTGAAAGTTACGAGTGCTCGGGGCTGCTCTCCACTGTCCTGGCTGCTGCCTAGACCATCTGCTCGCTTGCTTGAGCAGTGCCCCTGCCGATCTCAAGAAGATGGATAGCTGAGAGATTTGAATATGCAACGTGTGCTTTCCATTTTCCATTCAGAGAATCTAATGGTCCACATTGCTTCAGAGGACATAAATGTGCAACCATACCCCAATCTGTTGCGCACGGCTTTGGACAATCAAGGAGGCTGTGT
Organism: Acipenser oxyrinchus oxyrinchus; assembly: GCA_030684275.1. Lineage (NCBI taxonomy): Eukaryota > Metazoa > Chordata > Actinopteri > Acipenseriformes > Acipenseridae > Acipenser > Acipenser oxyrinchus. Next base: position 10,620,222 of record CM060269.1, on the reverse strand, counting down.
GGTCCAGTGGTTAAAGAAAAGGGCTTGTAACCAAGAGGTCCCCTGTTCAAATCCCACCTCAGCCACTGACTCGTGTGACCCTGAGCATGTCACTTAACCTCCTTGTGCTCTGTCTCTTGTGAGACGCAATTGTAAGTGACTCTGCAGCTGATGCATAGTTCACACACCCTAGTCTCTGTAAGTCGCCTTGGATAAAGGCTTTTGCTAAATAAACATAATAATAATAATAATCAGGAATGAGTTTGGAGTAATAACCTGGGCTACTTCAGTGTGATGCGCTGAATACCAACTGGGTGCCTAACGTAAAACTTACTTTTCTCTCTCTCTTATTGATGGTGGTGAATTTTTATAAAAGTTTTAAAGCAATTAAAACTTCTTCGCTTGTGTGGCTCCGGTTCCTAAAGTTGAAAGAGTTACTGTACAGACAGGTGCCCAAGCACCAGCATATTTAGAAATTTTAATCTTATTGATGTTTGTTTCATTTGAACCTGGCCTTGTGTAATGGACAGTGTTGTGTGATGCACTGCCATTGCAGATACTGCTGAACCCAGAGTGTGAGAGGAGGTGCTGAGATATGAGCTGGAAAGAACCCTGTTGCAGGGGATCCATGCTAGTGTACAGGGTTAAGGAGCGCGCTTGAGAACACTATAGCTGTCGTTCTCCATTGCCTCAAACCCTGATCTGAACCCCATTCTCCATGAACACTTCCAATGATTCCATTTAAAAATCAAAGGTAAACTGTTCATGGATAAATATCAGGGCCCTAGTACCCAGCATTTTCAAAATGAAATAAAAAAGTTAAAAAGAAGCATGTATACCGGTTGTAGGCCTTTAATGGCCAGAATTCAAAGTGCACTAAATGGTGTAGGATAGTGTCACCATTTTAATTAAGAGATGTACATTCAGTAGTTTAAACATTATTAGAAGGAAGGAATTTCAGGCATTAAGCAAGTTAGGAGAGACTTGCAGAACCTGTATTTCCTGTACAGAGCAGCAGTATTTTTAATTCCCAGTCTGGTTTGTCGCCAGTGCTTTTTTTCACTTTTTTATATTACAAGCTGGCACATGAAGTGTTTCCTACAGGGAATGCTAAAAGGACTTCTCTCCAAGGATTACTTCAATAGTTGCCCCCATATGGTAGGATGTTTTGATTCTTCAATCTTTTGTGATTAAACAGAAGAGAATCAGTAAGCTCCCAACTGTGCAATATGGAAGTAGCTAACAAAAAAAAAAAAAAAAACATAATATAAAAAGGGCTTCTCTATTTTGTAAGGTAATTTAGTGAGAGTTTAATTTTGGTAATTTGTATTCAGGAAATTTAAAAAAGAAAGCAGTAACTGAATGTTGGTTTGAATTGTGACAATGTTCTACGTGACAAATCACCCCATCGCTAACTGTTGTCTGACGTCTATCACTGCCACCTGCCCAACTAATGGGTTTACACCCCCTCCATACTGCTGGTGAACTATGGCTTTTTGGTGTTTGCTCAGAATAATTTTTTTTACTTCTACACTATTGCTCTCAAGTGTCTTTTAAGGTAACAGTTTTAGGGCATCACACAATACAACTTGCCATTTATGGGGATTTATTCATCTGCATTTTAAGTGGAATAGTTAGTATACTATTGTATTTTAAAATAATAGATTACAATACTAGTGCAAAGTGAAACCCCAATATGTTAAAATATGATATGAAAATACATCTCAAGGGATTCTATTCATACGAGTAACAAGTTACTACAACACTTAGTCTAAATAAACATTGGACTAACTTAATACCTTGTTTTACAATCCTCTAGGGAGCAGACTACTGACGGAGTACTTTAAAACCACATCTTAAAACCTACCTGCAGACTATCACTAGTACTGCACTCCATACTAACCACAGGATTATCCCCTTTTAGTACTCTGATTTTGAGTTCATTGTAATTGACCAAGTGAGACAGATATACCAGGGTTAAAGTGTGTAGTGTTAAAAGGTACAGTTACACATAACTTGGAATGTTAGTTGAAGGATTCAGAAGTGTATCATACAGTAAGTTTGTTACTACTGTGTTTTTGTTCTAGTTTCATGACTATGGTGAAAGACAAATCCAGCCCATTGTCTCCTTTTTAACTCCAGTGTGTAATCTGAAGGCAAGAGCTTTACCTCTTATTAGAAGTACCCCCTTTCTTGGGCAGAAGATTTTACTTGCTTTTAAAAAACATCATTTATTATTATTATTATTATTATTATTATTATTATTATTATTATTATTATTATTATTGTTTATTTCTTAGCAGACACCCTTATCCAGGGCGACTTACAGTCGTAAACAAAAATACATTAAGAATCACAGTACAAGTAATAATACAATTAAGAGCAAGATAAAAATACAATGACTTAGGTTCTAGCAAGTATAAGTATATGATAAAATACGATTCAGTAATGGAGCACATAACAGTGTCAGTGATAGTTACATCAGGATATAATTAAATACAAAATACTACAGATTATATAACACTTGTGACAGATTACAGTACTCTAAAAGTACAGGATTAAATGCAATAAAATAAAGGGCAGATAAGAGCAAGTAAAGCACATTTAAGGAAGAGTGATAAGTGTCCAGAGGGAAAAAAAGAGGAGTTCTACAGGTGCTGTCTGAAGAGGTGAGTCTTGAGGAGGTGCCGGAATATGGTGTTTATACACTGACACAGCATCTCTGTCAACAAGTACAGGTGTTTATACACTGACACAGCCCGTCACATAATAATAATAATAATAAATCTGTTTTTGTACAATTTTACGTTTGGAGGGCTATACATTTTGATTGTGGTTTGTTTCTGTGAAAGCTTATGACTCATAACTTACGCATTACCTGTTGGATTGATGTGCTTCATAAAACACAAAACAAACACAATTGCAGATTGTTATAACAAAGCGTTACCCCAAAACACAAAAACAAACATCCACTGGCTGTGTTAATAATAGATCTGAGCATCAATATTTGAAAGTGCATAGTGCAGGATTTATCGTGTTAGGCATACATCTTACCAGTTAACATTTGCATCTTTTACTGTTATGTTTTCCTTTCCCAAAAATGGTGGCGATTTCCCCTGGACTGGTAAACCGCTTTGATGCATTGTACCAATATTCTGTTTCTGTAACATGCTGTTCAAAAATAAGATCCATCGTCTGCTGAAATCCAGCCTTGTGACTGATTGAAATGATAAAAGGTGAAATCTCTCCTCCATGGCCTGTAATCTTTAAATCCGCTTAACCTCCTGTAAATGTATCGCACCAGGGTCCGGGTATAGAGGCTCCCAAGCTGCAGAAAAGCGGGTTTGAACTCTCTGCTCACATCTGTCACTTCCAGAGCCTGCCAACCATGCAGCCAACCAGTATTACTGCACTGGCAGAAGAATTCAGATCTCATGAACATTGTGTTTTAAAATGTGCCAGGTCATGTTTAACACAATGTCAAACCGGAGTAGTTGACCTAAAATACAGGGTCTGTTCTGCTGTTTTGTTTGTAAATGCTATTGCACAAGCCAGACGCTCTATATCAGTACTGACAACACATGACAGACAGTCCAATAACCCAAAATATCATTCAGCTTGAACACAAAAGATGATTCGATTTCTGTTTAACCTTGTGGACTTGATTAATTGTCAGATATACTCTCTCGTTTTGATATTCTTTGCACATTCTTTGCACATTTTACCTGACCTTTTTCTATAGTTGTATCTCTGTGTTGTTATGGCCTACTTGTTTCACTGATGTGATATTTTTTCCAGGCCTGTGTTCTACATGTTTTTCCATTCTCTCTTGGTCTTCTAACACTCTCTTCTGTGTTCTGCAATATCAGAGTGTAGTTCTTAAAGACTGGATGAGGTAGAAAGGTCACATTGTCACATGCTTTGAATGGAATGGGGAAGGCTGTTCAGTGCAGGTATTTTGGATTCTCCAGACAAACTCCAATCAGCTCCAGACCAGGTAAAAGCAGATTTAGAGAAAAGTAATAATAACTCAATATTGGACCAGCAGAACTCAAAACCAATCAGAGTGATTACAAACTCACTGAAACATGAAGGGAATTGAATTAGCTTGTTAGTAAATCTTGCTTTGGTGTGCTCTAGATGCTGTTGATTTAGATTGTGTTAAAGAAAACCCTGCTCCCTGAAGCACCTGCTTTGTTTTAGACCATGTTTCAATTTTTTTAATGACTTTGCTGATGGCTTTGCAGAGAATCTCAGAGTGCTTGCAAGTGTTTCCTGACAACCAAGCAAACTGTTGCTCTTCGCAAAAGGAGTCTGCTTGTAAAATATTAGAAAACTTGCAGTCGGATTATCGGCTGCAGTTTCTCCTAGAAATGCCTGTGCTCTTTGCCAACTTATTTGTGAGAGATTTGCTGTGGGGAAAGAGCTGCTAACCTTTATAAACAGCCCCTCCTGCGGAGGAGATCGACTGCAAGACAATTTGAAAGATGCAGATGAAAAATAGAAATATTGGAAGAACAGGATAAAGACTCGCCTATCCTAAATAAAATACAAATTAATGCTGGAAGAAAAAAATATAATAAAACATATTGATTGGTATTCAGCCGCTCCCTATTCAAGCAGCATTTTGATTTCATAAATATTAAGCATCAGAGCTAGTTTTCATGAATTGATTTGAAACCGTCTCTTGGTATTAGACAGCTCTGTCACTCATGATCACTGCAGCTGTCAGTATTAGTTTCTAAACTGTCGGCTTCAGACTGTCTTGCATCCAGCCTGCTGATTTCAGTGTCGGGCTCCAGACCCACATTCACATCACCTGTTTTGTCAGTGCTGCTTCTTACTATACTGAGGGGTCAGGTTCAGGATTATCCAGTGTTGACAAACCTCGCTTGATACTTGCCACAGTGACACAACAGTACATAAGTAGGACCGTCCTTGCTGACATGCACTGCAAACCCCCCTTCATACAAAACAAAATAAAACAATGCAATACAGAGCACTGGCAGATATCTGACAGGAAGTCTGCATTCTGTAAGGTGTGGGGAGTGAATCATAACACATTTGAATCTGCAGATAAGCATCTACAGATAAGCATCTACATTAAAGACCTTTTCCATATAAAAATAGCTTTATTGTATATGCAGTGTTCTTATCCCCCTCCTGAGTAGGGGAGGAGTTTGCAAGGTGACAGCAGTCGTTTGTGTCATTCTTATAAAAAATGGGGAGACCAAGACGGAGTTAAACAGGCAACCAACTTCCACTCCCAGCACCACATGGGTGGTTCAGTAGTTTTTTGAGTCCCTGTACAAGAATCACAGTGAAAGGCCAAAATTCCAGTACACATTGTTGCCTTGTGTACAGATGTCATCCTGCAAATAGACCACTACAGCAGACTGTAGTATTTCATCTGATCTAGTTTCTTTCAATTTTGATAACCGTCAGTTTTATGGATGAAAATCTCACCAAAGTAAATCTAAATTAACTTTTAAAAACAGTTTTAAATAAATAATATATCTCTTCTAGCACCCGCCACCTTCTAGGACAGTGAAAGCTGACCCAAACTGTATACGATGACATCACTTCTACAAACGACACTCTGCACACCACAGTACATAATAACTCACACAAGGTGCAAATATTCTCCAGGCGCCGAGATTAGGAGGGGGGTGAGATTGAGAAAGATAATAACAGGTACAGTGCAAATGCGTCAAAAACCATCTGTCCTCCACTCTCCACCCTCATGTAGGGCAGAGTAATTAAAAGCACAGCAAACAATTTTTTCTCAAAGATACGAGGCCATGTTAACAAGGAAAGCGTCTGCGTGGAGTGGCTGAAAATGGCAGAGAGTGGCAGCCCGTGGCGCAGATCATTCTGCAGCTCTGCGGATCGTCTGAGCGGCACAGCGGGCTGCCAGCTGCACATGACAGGCCAGTATGTCAAACAAGCCAAGGTCTTTCTTCTCTCGTCCTTGGAGGAAACCACATCCCAGCGGCTCACTCTCAATATTGCATTAGAACTGAATAGAAAATTAACAATACATTTCTGCCCAGCTTTATAACTACATAATGAAAAATAGTTATCTAATTTAAGATTCTGATTTCAAAACATTTTCCTTTTTAATAAGAGCTAAAAAAAAGTTAAATAATAATGTTCTGAAAAAAGCAAAAAGCAATTATTACCTGGCTCCAAAATAAGTCCTCCTTTTATTCACAATGATATTAAACTTTTTAGAAATTATATTTGCTTTCAAAGATATTCATAATATTTACTTATTAAAGGAACATCAAAAAGAAATGTTTCTTTTAATAAGAACTTGATTTGAGTATTAAATTAGGGAGCCAGGGTCAGGTTTTTTTTTTTTTGTATTGCAATAATAGAAAACTGAAAACAGATATGTATTAAACAATTACTTAATGTTACCTCTGGTTGGGATGACTGGAAAAGCTACTGAGGTGACCTGTCGTTCCTTTTTAAATTTCAACTTAATTTGAAAAATGATATGCAGACCATTCCACTGCATGATAAGGACTTGTTTCAATGCTTTTGAATGAGAATAAAGCTCAGGGTTGATTCTCAGGTTTAATTTGAAATCATTTCTCTTTTTTACCTAACCAGTTTAGATGTGGAATGGAGCGAGACAATGGTTTCTTAATCTAAAGATGATAGAGGCAAGTCTCTTCATACGAAGGGTGTGCTTAATCAAAACCTACTGGAACGAGTCTGAAGATCCTGCTCTACAGTAGCTTCAATTCATGTACATTTAGAATGACACACGATTTTGTATAGTCAGCTTTCTTCCTTATAGGTCTTAGACCTAATGATGGAATATAGGGATGGAAATATAGCTCCCATTGCATAGCAGTTTGATCCAGTCTGGTTTTAGTAGGAGTTTAATAAGACCCGCGCAAAATTGTTATCTATATACTGTGGCTAACCAAGCTTGTAGTACAACCTAGAATGGATGAAACTACCTAAGCAATAGGCATACGTTGTTAGATACAGGCTCTCACATGAAAGTCTCTAAACTCTATCTGACCAGTCAACACCTTCATCTTACATTTTCACTTCCACTGGTAGATTGACCACTAAGGTTTTTCTGTGCTTGGCATGGCTGTGAACCATGATTTCATTTCCTGATCTCACAGAATAGCACATCTATGATTTAGGGACTTTTCCTGCGGGTAGTCCTGTGATTATGATGGACACTAACAGAAGTGGTTTCATGTGAGAATTATCAGAGAAACTCCAATGCAGGTGGAAATGAGACACAAATGAAGGCAAGCCCAAACCCAAACTTACTGTCTGCTCCCAAAGCAGATTTTAAAATTCATACAGAAATAACAACTGTGGATTTGTTGACCAATTTATCAGTCGGCCAGACTAGATCTCTGATCCTGCTGTAAACCCAATCACTCCTTTGTTACTGAGATTCTAAGGTAAGCTTGGGAAGTCTGTCTAGAGTACTCAGGGGCATGACCAGTAGGGCTTGATGAAGCACCATGAGGTGGAGGGTGCTCTTCTTTAACTTGCGAACCTCCAAATCAAACCCCTTCCTCTGTGCGTCAGTGATGGGTCAGTGACCCATTCTATAGTCTTGTGATGGCTGTGCCTGGCAGATGTAAGATTGTAGATGGAGCTGGCCTTTATTACAATGGGTACAAAAACTTCAGCAGTGCAGAGTTTGACTCTGGTGTTGATGTAAGATCAGCTATGTTTGCTGATGGAACAGTAACATTAGTAACGTTCTGAACTTCAGAAGTTGCCCCTGTAGTGGTCTGATTATGAGAAGGCACTTTGTGTGCAAACAGCCTTTTGAATTAATCATGAGTCCAGCTTCGCTTTGTACACTGCTTACTCTTTGACTGTCAGATTTGAAAAATGGGTTTCAAATCCTGATCTGTGCCTGTACAACTAATACTGCTTTTAAACATTGTGAAATTGTATTGTATTGTCAATTGTAAATTGTCGTAACGTTTTGAAGTGCTCAATTCTGCACGCGTAAGTTGCATTACTAAATTACAAGGTACTGTACTAAAGGTTGAATTACTTTTGTAATCGTTCTTGTTTTACTAAATTGTGTGCATCTGTAGCGTTTATTACCATAGCAGTAAATGTTAGTCACTTCACTGAGACATCAGTTTGAAACAACGTGGGCGACTGCAATGATCTGTAAAGTGAATACATCAGCAGACCGATACAAATGTATATTGCTTCCTCATAATCCAGACACATTCCAGCTATCCTCCACTATAGCTAAAAAATAAGACTTCTGTGCACAAGCTTGCTATTCCAGTTTTAGTGTACGTGTGACTCTTAATGCAATTTGAGCGCCATATAGTCTAGTCCCCATTACATGAGAATGCAAGCAACAGCATCATGTATTTTATTTACAGTGATGATGTCTGGTTCAGTAGGGAATGCAACACAATATATATATATATATATATCTGCAGGAGGTGCTCTTCAGTTGTAGTCACCTGCCATAGACAGCTTATCAGTGACAAACTGTGTCAGTTATAAATCCAGCCCAGAACACTTGGGTACTGTATAGTGACTATGGGTGAAAGTCTGTAACAAATAGACTTCTAACTTTTGAGAGGTTTCAGGATTCCTCAGCAAAAATATGTTTAAAACTGTAAAGAAAGGGTCATGTAATTCAAATTACAATGAACACTAATAGTGTTTCAGAAGCTGCTGTACCCTTTACTAGTGACACACAAGGGTTAATGGCAGCATGAAGAATTGTGCATGTATTGTAGCGTAATTATCTGCCGCAGCATGCGGTGTGTGCAGAAACATTTCTATCTCCACATTTAATGAATTGACCTTTTTGAAACCATTTACTATATTCAGATTATTCATATACCTTTTGATATCTCATTGCCAGTATAAAGTTCATGCATGCGGTTTAAATGGAAATCTCTCCCTGCTCCTCCGGTGTAATTGAAAGGGCGATCAGATAGCAAAGTGCAGAGCACAGCTGATTCGAAATGAAGAAACCCATCTGAAGTGTAGTCGTCAGGGCTTTGCAAACTTAGAAATCTCAAAACCTTACCTGGTGGCAACCTGCTATGGTTTAGTGTGCAAAGAGAGACCCTGACATCTCTGCTTTGTCCCGTCTTGTCAAGGGCACTGAAAAACGTAAAGGAGTGCTCACCAATGCTTTCAAATCCATTTTCTTCTCCTTCTTTTAATATATGCTTTATTAACATTATTACTAGTCCCTCTGTTGTGCTGTCACATTTAGGATGTTCAAATATTTAGAAATGTCTTTGTATCTCAAACTTGAACTATAAAATACAAGCAAAGAATCCATAGATCTTCCATGCAGAAAAGTGGGACCAACGATATTGTTTGTGCTTATGAGACGTAGGAAAATGGCAATAAACCAAGGCCAGCATAAGGTCCAATAGGAGGAGTATACTGTAATGTGGGTTTACAGTAAAGCTATCTTACCTGTAACACAAGAAGTGAACATACAATAGTGTGACAACAATCATTAAAATGGTCTATTAGCTAAGAGGGGGGAATATCGATGGCAATTGGCAAAAGTGAACTATGTCGATATGATCCCGTTTCTCATGTTTAACGGCGCGCACACAGTTTCACTGATTCATCTCTACGTTGTTTATACTTTCCCTTGCCTTATTTTCTGGGTCATCCTCCATGTTGAGTAAACAGTTTTTGCAAGCTTCAGACACGCTCTCTACAGATGGGACATGAGTTACAAAGGTCTTCCCAACCAGGGTTGGGGTCAGTTCCCTTCCTTTTTTCAATTCCATTTCCAGTTCCTTTTGAAGGACTTGGATTTGGAAGTGGGATTGTTTAAAAAAGAATGGGAATTGGGAATTGGAAATTGGAAATTGATTTAACAAAAGGAATTGGTATTGAAAAAGGGAATTGACCCCAACCCTGTTCCCAACACACTGTGGAACCCTTTTCTGCATCACACGAGGAAACATCTCCCAAGATTTTGCTCCACTTGAGCTGGAATTGGCCTCCTGCCTGTCAGTGTGTCTTATAAATTCTATGACTAGCTGAACATTCTGTGCATAGCAACTTATTGTTCTGAAAAAACTGTGAATCCTCATCTCCCATCTTCTCTCTTACTCAGGTGATTCTTTCACTCAGTTTCGATTTGCTGAAGAAAAAGAATGGGAGATTGACACTCCAGCTAACAATCAGGTACATCATTTCAATTGCTTCTATTTTTGTGTACCCACTGTAATTAACAGACTTTTCAGTGTTGAGTTGCGTGTTTCTGTTTTTTTTTCTCCTTATCAGCAATATAAGTCTGGTAATAAGCAAATGTAATGTTTGCCTAATTTTATATTCAAAATTTAGAAATTAATATTTGTAAATTCATGTTTTTTTAGTGTTTTATGGCATTTCAATTACGTGTAAATAGTACTAATACTCTCACATTACCATTAGTAAACGATTAATTGATTTGCATGTTTTCTTCTTGAGCTAATACAACACAGTACTTTAAAATACCCTTATTTTAAGTCTAGTGTAATGCTTACCAAGTAGTGTATTGGGTTGCAACCCATGATGTGTCCTGACAAGCTAGGCTGCTTCTCAACCTGTTTCAGTGACTTGTGACAGTTCAGTCAAGTGCAAAGCTGTGTTATCCCTGCTACAGGGGGTGGTTAACACTGCTTTCTCAGGGGAATGAAGGGCTATTGCTGTCTAAATAGGAGCTTTAAATATGAAGGGTTACAGAAAAGGAGACTCTAATGAGCTCAGTGTCTGAAGATGCAATGTTTCCAACCACCTTATTTTTTCGGTTTATCCCTTCTTGAAAAGCAATGTAGCTGTGCTCCAGCAGTAACGCTGAATCGACCTGCCTTTGTGTGCTTTCTTGCAGATGTCGGCTCTGTATGTTGACTGCCAGTCCTTGGCCCAGGCCCTTCAAGAGCTCCCTCTTCACCTGAGGTTAAACCTGGAGGCTGAACTGGTCCAGGTACTGAAGCACATTTTCTTACACCAACTGTATGCAGAACATTCTCTAATCTCTGTACAGTTTTTGAATGGTATTACTGTATTGTTTTTATATGGGGCTGTACTCGGTCATCACCAGGGACCCAAGGAATCCATTTGTTGTGGAATAACACAGAAAAACACAGATTTTCTATATTGTCTGAGAATTTAGTTTTACATTTGAGGCTTTTTTTGGTTGTTTGATTACCAAATCAATACACCTATCATATATAATCATCAACACAGGCAATTTTGCTTTAAATTTATTAAACATACTTGTTCAATAAATCTGCTTCTGGTGTACAGAGATGAAGATTGAACGAGGCGTACTGTCAGCGTCACATTCGTGTTGAAATGTAGCTGCAGTTTACTTCAGAATCCAGTGCGTTGTTGCTGATAATCATCTCTAAAAATCGGGTTAATGATCCATATGACAAAGACTAACTCGGAAATAAACTAATATGAATACTATTTTTTGTTTTTTATTATTACTACACAAGTATTTATAATCTTTAAAGTAAAATGGTAAGTTTGTTTATATTATTGATTGATGACACTGGCGAGCGTGTAACTTCCTTAGAATTTAAAAGTGTACCAATAACTACTTCCTGTGTTAACTGTTATTGAATAGTACTGTTTGTATCTTATAATGTGACGGGGGAGGGGGGGGGCTCAATTTCAGCCTTTTATTTTTATTGTGAAAAACTAGGATCCCTGGTCATCAACCCTTTGTCATGTGCAGGTAACAACCCCCGTGGAACTACCCCCGGTGATGATTAACAGCAAGAAGAAAGGTGTGACTGTCGCTCAGTTCAGAGGTCCCTCGGCTGGGGAGTCTGAGTCCTTCCTGTCTTCCGCTGCAGCTTCCCCCTTCACCAGTTCTGTAACCCTCGCTGACCCGCTGTGCTCCGCTGCACCCCGGCCAGCAGCAGATGAGCTGGATAAAGAACTCGACGTGCTTCTTGCTTTAGAAGACCCAGTTCAGACCGCTAAAAACAGCCTTCTGCCAGACATGACAGCCCAAGACTTGGAAACTGTGGACATCATTGCTGCTGCTGCAGATCCAGGTAAGAAGATGAACTGCTTAATTAACACTATGAACTCTGTATATTGACAGGCACAGGCACAGACAGACACGCCTCTGTAGATTTCTACGGCCAACGTGGAATGGATGTGCAAGGCTCAGGAGCAGGTCCTGTAACTAGGAACTTAAGTGCTGTAGAAAAAAAAAAAAAAAACTAGAGGAAACTTGTGAGAATTGCTGTGAAATGGAGAGGAAAGAAAGTATTTGTTAAAGCCTAGGTTTTCTTTCAAGATGTTCCAAGGGGTGGATTGAAAAGCATTGGCAGCAGAAAGATGTTCTCCTGTAAATACAGGGGGGCAAGCTTACACAACTTTTCTGGGTAATTTACTTAAGAATTCCTGTTGAAGAGTGTAGAGAATAAGTAGCAGGACTCCGAAAAATATAGCGTCACATGTCCCCAAGCGTTGCTACAACTGTTTAAATAATGCACCTCTAATTTTTCTTTTCATTGTTAACATCCTGACAGCTTTGTGTACTTATAACTTAAGTCTGTTTCAAAGCTCTTTTCAAAATAGCCGCTCTAGTGAACTGATAGTGTAAGGATTATTGCCCACATTGTCAAACAGGTAACACAGCAATAACAACCCATGATGTGGTATGGAAAAGAAAAGCCAGAGCACTTATGTTTTTCTTGTTTGTTTTTTTTAAATCGCTCTTCCTGCAGTGATTTAGAGGACATATCTCAAATCCCAGTGCACTAGAGCAGCCATTTTGAAAGCGCGTTGAAACAGACTTTAAAGTTATAAGTGTAAGAAGTTGTCAGGATGTTAACAATGAAAAGAAAAATTACAGGTACATTATTTAAACAGTTGTAGCAGCACGTGCTGACGTGCAATGCTATATTTTTCAGAACCCTGCTACTTACTCTTTTTAAGGAGGTATCTGGATTATTCAACCCAGAAGACAGCAGATGCTCAGAATCAGAAAGTTTCACAGAGCCTTGATGGAAAGTTTGTCAGTTGCCCCAGGCTTTCTGCTGGAAATGGTTTGCTCCTCCACTTGCTGCATGCATATTGTATCACTGTTTCTCTTTTAATAAACGTGTGTGTTTGTTTGACCACAGTGTCTGAGCATGGCAAGGAAGCTTCTTCAGGAGACACGACCATGAAGAAGGAAATCACTGAGGACGAGCTGGAGAACTGGCTGGACAGCATGATATCCTGATGCTCACCAGGCAGGGCTGCCAGACTCAACCGTATCAAACAGCGAAGTGCCAAGGCGAGGAGTAGCATGCCCATCACAAAGCACTTCAGTGACCATCGCAAGATCTGGACGCACAAATACATCCGTGCCTTTTTGTTCTTTCAGTTCCACAGTTGCTTGGTGACAGTCCTGGCTTAAGAACTAGATTCGCTTTGTTTCCTTGTTCTGGGGCATAAGCATACAGGACATTAAAACTTTTGAAGAACAAAATGCTTTAAAAATGTAACAAGAAAAGCAATGTATCTCTTTAGTTTTAACTGGGTTGTGCAAGACAGGAGTGTTGCTATATCTTGTAGGTTTAAGCTAGGGGCTCTAGCTTTATCAGCTCCCTCTGTGTGTTCAGTGCCCTATCCAGGGGTCAGGACCATGGGACTGTTGGGCTAATGGGTCATAACACAGAGCCATTGAATTTAGTGCTACCTGCTAGCCATAAAAGCAATCGCTGATTGCTGCATTCTGCTTGTAAAAGGTGACAAGACTGTGTGTCATACAGCCTTGCCCAAAGCACATGCACTACAGCTTCTCAAATTGTACCTGTAAAGCTGTGATTTGCTTTATTGATCTATAATTAAAGCATGAACTGAATGGAATTGGACTCACCCTTTGACTTCTAAATCAATGTGTTGAGTATCCAATTGTATGGAGTTCGTCACTGTGTGATTTTTTTTTCAGTGCAAAATTAAGTGGCACACTCCAATTGCTGCTTTTATTGTGCATGGAAGACTAAGTGGAATTGACATTTTACAAGAACAAAACTACAACAATTTGGTAATGAAGTTTCATAATGAGAGAAGACCGGTGAAATGACTAATTCAAGACCCCAGATTTTATTGCATTGGGTACTTTTATTTTTCGAAAGAACTGCACCGGTTAGCAAAGCTACTACATACAATTGGCCATACAGTAGCACTTTATTGTTAGGTGTAGCAGGTAACCTTCGAATTAATTATTATTGTATATCCATGGTTTCGTTGTACGGTTTGGAGTTTTGCGGCTGGACAACCGCAATTGAAAAGATTCCAACCAGAGTGCATTTACACACAGATTATATTTTTGTTTTTTTACATTTTAGTTTTTTTAACAAAATTAAAACAAAAGCCACCAAACTCTCCGAAATTAAATTCTGCTTCAGCTAAACCTGGAGAACTACAGCACTACTCTAACTATAAAGTACAGACATCGTCTTGCATAGCTTTGTCTTGGTTAAGGTAAGGCACTTTTCTTTTTTGACACTTGATAAAAGGTAGTCAGAGCTTCTTGTACGTTTTTAACTGGTGACAGCTCAGGAGAACCATATTCTTTAAATAAACACGCAGGTAAGAGCCAGACAAAAGGATCAATAAATAAATACAATGTTTCACATTTGTTTTCTTTCTTGATTCTACAAGCCCTACTTTTGGCATAAGTAGCAGTTCAACATTCAATTAACATTGAAATTGTATGCTTGTGCATGTAAAGGCATAGATCCATACAGTGACTTCGTTGAACCCAGTGTTTCATGAGAAGACTACATTTGTGCAAAGGATTGGGGTTATACAGAAGAAAGGTAATAGGTTTGTCACAATAATCTATAATTCAAAAACAGAATACGTTTGGGCAAGTTCTAAATGTAATAAGTTTCCACATTGGCACAAAGGTAGCAGGTAAACATTCTAGTTAAACTGAAATATTGGAGTGATGACAGGCTTTAACTTGTAGCCCCAATAAATCCAAAGGGCAGGGATATGGGATTAGAAAGGCTAAAACATTGTGTTGGTGGTTATTTAACATGTACTTGAGTATGTTTTAAACAATGTTTTTGTGTGTGTGTTTTAGTTTATATTTGAAAAATAATTTAAATTTGCCTTTAGGTCACATACTCAGTACAATAGGCAGTGGCATTTTTCCTAACCCAATTGATCTTCGTATTGTTTGCGGAAACAGTCTCCGACAGGGAAGAAGTCCCAGCAGCGTTCCTGGTACATCTTCCAGACGTAGGATTCCTGCAGAACGCAGAAGGAATGGTTATCCATCGGGAAGCTTTGACAGCACCATCACTACAGGAACATTTTCACTAAAACCATGTTCTCATTGACATGTTTAGACAGACTAAATGCTCCCACTTTTAAAAAAAAAACAACAACAAAAAAACATTACCCAGTCTATTGCCAGCCTATTACTTTGTGTATCACAATTAATAATACTGGGGGATGAAACCAAGGTCATTTAAACTCCCAGTCCCCACCGCTCATGTTTGTAGAACACCTCCATTTCATCTTTTGAAAAATATCAAAACACTTGTGACTGTTTAAAATGAAATGTACTCACAGATCCTAAATTCAACCATTGATCCCTCACCATTCAGAGCAGTATCTGGTATAGTTCCCACAGAAACAACCTTTTCCAGAGTGATGCCCTGGCCTTCTCTACCTTATCAGTAAGACTCCTGATCTTGTTTAATTGGAAACAAGCCACACCTCCTTCATTTGTCCAATTGGATAAAAGATATAATGCAATTTCTTAAGCTGGAGAAAATCAAGTTTACAGTGCGTGGGTCTACTGAAAACTTCTATTCTACCTGGCAGCCATTTCTGACTTATGTCAATGGGCTCAAACTGTCACACTGTCTGAGACCCCCTCAAACTTTCTAGGTGATTTGCATGTGACTCTTCTATCTCTTCATTTGAATTTCCTCTCTTTCTGTCTCCTGCTTTGGTTTTCCACTATCTTTTATTATTATTATTTTGATCCATTTAATTTTCTTTTTACATGTATATTATATTTTCTGTGCATTTGCCACCTTGAGTAGGGAAACTGGTTTAATTGCAACGCTCTACTCAAGCTGTTTTAAACCTGAAAAGAAGTATTGAAACACAGTACTTAATGGGGTCAATTTCAACATACCAGCTGAGCCTACTTCAACTTCAGCCTAACAGCGGTGGCTTAATTTGGCCCCTTTTGCAGTTTTAACTTGGACCATACCTTGTGAGTTTTTACTGTTTGGTTTTTGTTTTTTTCCCCTCATCAGGCCTATTTTTATATTTACAAATGCTAAGGTTTCCATCCATAAAAAGATTCACGCTTTTAGTAGTGTACTTTTATAGTATTATATATGAAATATTGCAAATAGAAAAGTATACAATATTTTAGACAGTACTACCGAACAGCAGTGTGTCAATTGGATCTGCCTTCTCAAAATTGACTTAAAACAGCAAGTAGATCTCGTTAAATCAACTGATTGGCAGAAGTGCTGCAGTAGGGTTTAATATGTACCTCAATTATGTACCTAGATAAGTGGAATGCTGCAATTGATCCAATTTTTTGTTACTTACATTTAAAAAAAAAAAAAAACCCATCGAACTCCCCATATTGTAATAATTATTCATACTTAGGCTACATACCTGACCAGTGTGCTCTGTCTCATCCTTGTTAATGATATACATAAGGAAGAACCTAAAATGTGAGGAGAGAAAAAGATTCAAGAGCTCAATATCAAGCTAGTTTGCATTAAGTTATTTAAAGTAACTCCAACAAAACAGATCACTTTGCTCAAGAGAATAGTTAAGTACAGGTTTGTAAAATGTTTGCTGTAATTATTCTTAGATCCCATTTTGTATTACCAAATGCAATTGTAAGTGAATAAAAAAATATACAAGCTAGAAAAGAACTAGAATGCACATTCCATATTGACATAGCACAGCAACAATGTCCTCCGCATCAGAAATTACCAGAGACTGCAGAACAGTCTGGTAAAAAAATACACTCAGCAATATCTCAACGCTTTAGATTTGGAGAAAACAAACTATCTTGGATCTGAGAACAATGGCAGGCACACACACATAGAATAACACGTAGTAGAGGGAGTTTCAAAGACTGACTTGTTCTTTTGATAAAGTGGGACACATACAGTATCAATATTGAGAACTCAGAGGAGAGAACAATTCTTCATTAATGGTAATACATTCTGTAGCGAGACACAAAAAAATAACGTTCTTTATATAGCAACAGTAACTTCATCACAATGATCATCTTTCTGCAATCCCCTTAAATGATCCTCTTCTTAATGCCAACAAGTGTTCTTCATACTGTATATTTGCAAACTTGCCAGAGACCTGCCATATGTAGCTGGGGCAGCAGTACGTGCCCATCTTCATGGTACTTGTAGATTTGAAGACCTGAAACATGCAGGATCTCTGGGCTCTGCCTGAGAAAAGCCCCCCATACAAACCTACTGCATCATGTACCAGCTGAAAATATTATGTATTGAATTTGTTCTTCTAAATGTCAGGAGACGCTGGAAATCTGCTTAACTTCAATGGCTTGCACAGCAGTCTAATTCAGTTCTTGTTTTACTCTGCCCGAGCTGTCTCTCTCTCATCTGTCCTAATTCTCCTCGACCTCTCTGCTTCCTTTGACACTGTCGATCACTATTCTACTATCCTCTCTCTGACCTGGGAATCTCTGGCACTGCTCTGGCCTGGTTCTCCTACCTCTCCAACCGCACTTACCAGGTAACCTGACGTGGAGCAACCTCCACACCTTGCCCTCTCAACAGGAGTCCCCCAAGGGTCAGTCTTGGGTCCTCTCCTGTTCTCTCTCTACACCCACTCCTGGGCACCCTCATCGCATCCTATGGTTTCTCATACCATTTCTATGTTGATGATGCTCAGATTTTCCTCTCCTTCCCACCTCTGACTCCACCATCCCCTCCCGTATCTCTACATGTCTGTCTACTATCTC
>CM060269.1:10541142-10601751 GCA_030684275.1 Acipenser oxyrinchus oxyrinchus | reverse complement strand
CTCCTGGATGCACTTGCATTACCTCAAACTCAACCTCTCTAAATCTGACCTCCTTTTCTTTCCCTCCTCCTCCTCCTCTGATCTCTCAATCTCTGTTCCTCTGGAATCTACCACACTCTCTCCCTCTTCCTCCGCTAAGAACCTCGGAGTCACCCTGGACCCCTGCCTCTCTTATTCCCAGCACATCTCCACTCTGGCACGCACTTGCCGATTCTTCCTGAGCAACATCCGAAGAATCCAACCCTTCCTCACCAACTTCGCCACCCAGCTCCTGGTCCAGGCCTTGGTACTCTCCCGCTTAGACTACTTCAACTCCCTCCTGGCTGGCCTCCCTGCGTCCGCCACCCGTCTGCTCCAGCTCATCCAGAACTCCGCTGCTCGCCTGGTGTTCTTTCTGCCTCGCTTCTCCCATGCAACGCCACTACTCCGCTCACTCCACTGGCTCCCGATCACCACTTGCATCCAGTTCAAGGCTCTTGTACTATCCTACAGATGCCTTGACCAGACTGCACCCAGCTATCTCCAGACCCTCATCTATCCCTACACCCCCACTCGACCTCTCCGCTCCGCCTGCACTAGAAGACTGGCTCTACCTCCTTTATGCTCCCCTGCCTCCACAGCCCGCTCCTTCTCCACCCTCGCCCCGCAGTGGTGGAATGACCTTCCTACAGATGTCAGGACTGCCCAGTCCCTGACCACATTCCGGCGCCTCCTCAAGACTCACCTCTTCAGAAAGCACCTGTAGAACTCCTCTGTTTTTCCCCTGGGACACTTATCACCCTTCCTTAAATGCGCTTTACTTGCTCTTATCTGCCCGCTATTTTACTGCATTTAATCCTGTACTTCAGAGTACTGTAATCTGTCAAATGTTATTTAATCTGTAGTATTTTGTATTTAATTATATCCTGATGTAACTATCACTGACACTGTTATCTGCTGTATTATTGAATTGTATTTTGTCACACTTGTACAGTGCCTTGCGAAAGTATTCGGCCCCCTTGAACTTTGCGACCTTTTGCCACATTTCAGGCTTCAAACATAAAGATATGAAACTGTAATTTTTTGTGAAGAATCAACAACAAGTGGGACACAATCATGAAGTGGAACGAAATTTATTGGATATTTCAAACTTTTTAACAAATAAAAAACTGAAAAATTGGGTGCAAAATTATTCAGCCCCCTTAAGTTAATACTTTGTAGCGCCACCTTTTGCTGCGATTACAGCTGTAAGTCGCTTGGGGTATGTCTCTATCAGTTTTGCACATCGAGAGACTGAAATTTTTGCCCATTCCTCCTTGCAAAACAGCTCGAGCTCAGTGAGGTTGGATGGAGAGCATTTGTGAACAGCAGTTTTCAGTTCTTTCCACAGATTCTCGATTGGATTCAGGTCTGGACTTTGACTTGGCCATTCTAACACCTGGATATGTTTATTTGTGAACCATTCCATTGTAGATTTTGCTTTATGTTTTGGATCATTGTCTTGTTGGAAGACAAATCTCCGTCCCAGTCTCAGGTCTTTTGCAGACTCCATCAGGTTTTCTTCCAGAATGGTCCTGTATTTGGCTCCATCCATCTTCCCATCAATTTTAACCATCTTCCCTGTCCCTGCTGAAGAAAAGCAGGCCCAAACCATGATGCTGCCACCACCATGTTTGACAGTGGGGATGGTGTGTTCAGGGTGATGAGCTGTGTTGCTTTTACGCCAAACATAACGTTTTGCATTGTTGCCAAAAGTTCGATTTTGGTTTCATCTGACCAGAGCACCTTCTTCCACATGTTTGGTGTGTCTCCCAGGTGGCTTGTGGCAAACTGTAAACGACACTTTTTATGGATATCTTTAAGAAATGGCTTTCTTCTTGCCACTCTTCCATAAAGGCCAGATTTGTGCAGTATACGACTGATTGTTGTCCTATGGACAGAGTCTCCCACCTCAGCTGTAGATCTCTGCAGTTCATCCAGAGAGTCTTCTCCTTGTATGAGCTGAAAGTTTAGAGGGACGGCCAGGTCTTGGTAGATTTGCAGTGGTCTGATACTCCTTCCATTTCAATATTATCGCTTGCACAGTGCTCCTTGGGATGTTTAAAGCTTGGGAAATCTTTTTGTATCCAAATCCGGCTTTAAACTTCTCCACAACAGTATCTCGGACCTGCCTGGTGTGTTCCTTGTTCTTCATGATGCTCTCTGCGCTTTAAACGGACCTCTGAGACTATCACAGTGCAGGTGCATTTATACGGAGACTTGATTACACACAGGTGGATTCTATTTATCATCATTAGTCATTTAGGTCAACATTGGATCATTCAGAGATCCTCACTGAACTTCTGGAGAGAGTTTGCTGCACTGAAAGTAAAGGGGCTGAATAATTTTGCACGCCCAATTTTTCAGTTTTTATTTGTTAAAAAGTTTGAAATATCCAATAAATTTCGTTCCACTTCATGATTGTGTCCCACTTGTTGTTGATTCTTCACAAAAAATTACAGTTTCATATCTTTATGTTTGAAGCCTGAAATGTGGCAAAAGGTCGCAAAGTTCAAGGGGGCCGAATACTTTCGCAAGGCACTGTACTTGCTTGAACCAAAGTCATTGTATTCATCATTGTATTTATCTTGCTCTTAATTGTATTATTACTTGTACTGTGATTCTTGAAATGTATTTTTGTTTACGACTGTAAGTCGCCTTGGATAGGGGCTTCTGCTAAGAAATAAATAATAATAATAATAATAATAATTGTGAGCTTAGACAAAGTACAGTAGGGCTCGGGTTCTTTTAAACTGTGGGGAGTACTGATGTCAATATTATTTTTATTTTATTTTATTTACTAGCATGCCAGACTGGATCTCTATATTACATAGAGTAATAAATCAATCCATTCTAGTTCACACGACAAATGCTTATCAATGCAAAATAACACAGAGGAAATATTGCTAAAGCACTAACATATTCTAAGTAAGTCATGCATTCTAGTATATATGAAATCAGCATAGAGTAATTTGCTTCCTGGGTTTGCTCCATCACTAGTTATTGCTTAGCATTCATTGATATTGATATTAATCCTTTATACAGACTGTACAAGTGGCAGAAGGGGATGTGTGACACTTACAGGTAGTTTGCGAGGTTGTGCTCTTCTAAAGTGTGAGTTTCAAACCCATGCGGTACTCTGTCAAGTAATCGTTACTCAATTCCACAAATGAAGCATTTGGTCTGGGGATTAAAATGGAACAGAGCATGTGTCAGAGAAACAGGCCAAAAGCAAAAACCTTTCAACAATAAGTATTGCCTTATCCCTTTCCTCACAGCAGCTGTAACTGCCAATGGGATTGCTCTTTCCAGCGAAGCTCAACTTCCCATTAATCTTGAAGCATGATTCCTAAAACCCTTGAGAATTCAGCTCATTTATAGATTCACACAAGTGTCATTTCATATTCAAGTATCTGTGTTTGAGACACATTAAATCAGTGCAGTTTACAGATTGCAGAGTGTGGTAATCAGGACTACGTCTCTAAGCATTAGGATTACTGTTCCTGTGCATCTTCTGCAATGTTCACTTAAGGAAATGGATGCCAGAACACCTGGCGGCATTACCAGTTCTTGCTTCTGCCTTAAAGGAAGAGGGGTCTATTCAGGTAAACAGCAGCAGATCTTAATACTGCAGGTATTCAAATCAATAACATAATCTCCATCAACTCCCTACTCCCCTGAAGTTTTCTGTTGTAATTGTAACAGACCCTCATTTGGTGTTATTTGTCAATGAAGAGTCTTTTTGAACAATTTCAGTGATGGCCCTATTAAGATCGGTCTTGAATACACTCTTTTCACCTAAAATGAAGTCCCATACCTCCATGTCTTCCCTCACTTGCTCCTGTTGGTCTCTGAGCTCACCAAACGCATCAATAATCAAACCTGCGAGGAGAGAGAACAGTACGGTGAGACACCACGGCTAGAGCAACACTCCATCAGGACAGGGTTCCCAGGATTTCAAACTCATACTAAAACTACATTGTTCAGTATTCAGTGTTGTTTTATGTAATATATGTTTTAAAAGCTACTTACTCGTTAAATCTAAGCACCTAACCCATTCCTAAAAATGAAGAACATACTTCAAATAAATTATGAAATAAATATATGGTAATAGCCAATACAAATCTAGTATGCTGCAGTAAGACAACTAACTTATCACAGAAGGCTCCATCTTGACAGGGGGCACTTTGAACTGTACTATACTGTACAGTATAAAACAGGCTGCCTCTCCATGTCAGACACAATAATACACATCTATCTAAGACAAGGCTCTGCTGGTGAATGAGAGATTAAAGAGACCCTGTCCAGCAGCTTGGGGCTGCGCTGGAGCTCCCAGCAGGAGTGACTTTGAGAGAGAGGCAGAGCCCACAGGGAAACAAACCTACCCTGGATGATGGCCAGCAGGATGACGATGACGAAGAAGAAGAAGGTGATGTCGAAGATGATGCGGTACATCTCGTAGGGGTCCCCTGCAGGGTCCTCAAGCTCGTCTCCGATCCCACCGCCGGCGCGCACGCCCACATACATGTGGAACAAGTAGCACTGCCAAACACAGGACAGGGGCGATCAGCATAGCACCGGTACACTCACACTGGTGCAGGGCATGCATAATACATGTTTCCATATCATGCTGATCCAAAATGAAATGAACATTTGCCATGTCTGATGTTTTAAACTGCGCTGCTTGATAATGCATGTATGACATTATACACACGTAATGTCAAGCCTAGGATAGCTGATTCCACGCTGTTATGTACAATATTGAACTAATATCAATGTCCCAGGGTATTTGCGCTGCATCATTTGTTGAAGCGCTTAACTCACCGTCATCATGTCGTCGCACTTCATGTCAGGTGCGTCCTCATCCTCGCTCTTGTTGTAGAACTTGCGGAAGAAGTTGAAGGCCACAACCGTGTAGAGATACACCACCACTGCCAGCAGACCCACGGTCAACGCCAGCTGTGATAGGCAACGCACACATCACAGCACATCACACTACAGTTTACAGCCAGGCACTGTATTCACACTGCAGAGACCACGGACAGTGAAAACTAACCCCAACCTAACTGGGAGTGTTCATAGAATCCATTTGTTCAGATGATCAAATTACTGAAGGGGACAACACTGAAAGGGATTTTTTTTCGTATGTTCTAAACATCTGACCAAAATCATTTCAATTTTATAATTGCACAGACATCCTGTTCCACTACAACAGCTGTTTTCTGCATTTTACACATGCCACAAACAATGGAACTGAAATGACCTTATTGTTTTTGTGTCATTCATTAAATTAACTCATTATCGTGAGTGTGCATGGGATGAACATGACCGATATGAGCACTGCATTGATAAAAGGCTCTTTTAAAATAGGCTGTCTGCATACGTGCCACTGTGCAAGCTTCAATCAGTCTGGTAATGTCAGAAGCACAACTACTCCCTTGATCCGTCTGAAAAAGCTGTTTGGATGCTGCGCTCTGCATACCTGCTTTCCATTGTGAGTTACAGAGGACAGGATGGTTCTCAGGGTCTTGAAACCCATGGCAATATCAAGCAAATGGGCAGCGAAGAAGAAGTTGTTGTAATGACCCAGGACAGACATAGTGGTGTACCAAGCCAGGTAGAGGAAGGACTGAAGAGAGGAAGCAGTAGGAAAGCAGTAGGTTAGTAACAATGCTATCAGTGACATGCCACTATGGACACAAGTTTTGCATCACCTAGAATTTTACGATTGAGACATCATTTAAAAAGTCAGGGAGCTGGGCAGCCTTTCCCTTGTAAAAGATTTCAGGTCATGACTGAGTTGGGCTGTCAGTCAGTGCTTTGAAAGGAATCTCACCAAGCCTTGAGCCACTGGCATTGTCACTTGATTCATAGCGTTGAAATTAGCAAAGGAAAAAATGGTGTTTCCCTTACATTATCAGTGAACACGACCCCCAGTTTCCAGATGTGGTATTTCATGTCAATGGAGCTCAGCCTGTAAGAATAATACAGGATATAAATCCCAAGGCAGCAAAACCCCTGAACGATGCTGACAAGTGGAGACTCATTCAGGTGCAATGTGTACCATTTGTTCTTAGTTTTGTATTTTCATTTTACAACAATCAACTCAGAATGTTTATTAATATAGTTGTTCTGGACTTTCATTATCTTCCATACACCAAAAAAGAAGAAAAAAAATGGTACAAATTGTATTTTGGGGTAAAAATCTGGCAACTAGTGCTATTCAGTGGACTTAGCTATTGTTTAGTGCATGTTAAAGGGGTAGTAGCTCTTCAGGAAAGAAAATCCCTTACATTCTGGAGTTTGTGTATGCGTCTCAAAGAGGTGTGTACTAATATTTGTGGCCATCACTGCATTCTATCGACACCTGCTGGGAGGGAAGGGAGCTGCAGCAGTTGTCAGTAACTCCACACACCAATCTAGCAGTGTGGTATAAAAAACTAAAAACGGCACTCCTCAAACCAGGGCAAAAAAAAAATTAGCTGGCAATGGGCCACTTGAACACTTGAATAAACATAAAAACACAGGTCATGCATTCCAGAGAACACATGCATTTTTCAAACAGTGCCGAATATAAAATGCTGGTGGTGGCTAAAAATACTAACCTCCAGTTGCTACAGCGCCAGTAAATAAAAATAAAAAAAAATTAAAAAAAAACCTCCCTGTTTTTCACTGTGGAATTCTAGTAATCCTAAAGTACATGAACAGTGTGAGAAACTGAAGCTCTGGTAAAAAAAATTGGTCACACACTAAAATCTTGTCGAACTGGACAAAACACAAAAATAGTAAAACATATTCAATCTTTTCTCAAATTACTTTGTTTAATGCCAACAGTAGGAGAGCCTTGCAGAATTGCGTAAACTGCATTATTCTCCTACTGTAGGCATTCAATACATGTATTGATTAAATTAGTGAAGTGCTCCCCCAGTGCTTTCTTTCACAGCAATATGCAAAAATCTAAAACATGCTACATTAAAAACCGGAACAATACATCAATAGCTGCCATCTTTCAATACGCCTTGCAGGATATTGTAAACATCTGGTTCACACACCATATAAACGAGCCAAGTGCACTTGCAAACTGCATTGTGAACACAAATGAACTCGGTCCTGAAAAAAATGAGCTTTAGTTCACATCCAAACGAACTCGGTCCCTTTGCTCGCAGGTAAGTGTGAACAGCAAGCACAGTGATACATTGTTTCAAACAAATGAGCCAGACTGAGTCTGTCTGAAACGGACCCAGTGTGAATGCAGCCTCACTCTAGATCACTGTCTTGATCGCCGTTTATGGAATGCATCATCTGTGCTCTTAAATAACAGAAAACTGACAAAAAAAAACAAACAAAAAAAAAAACATAACTTACCAAGACACTAGAGTTGCTTCCTTCGCTGCTGTTTCCTCGGTAGGGTTGAAGTCCAGCGCACTTTTATCCAAGCCCAAGAGTTCAGCAATACGTTCTGGTCCATAGAGATCCCCGTATTTATTAATGACCTGCACAGGACAAGGAAAGAAGAGAGCATGACAACCTACAGTACAGGACAGTACATACAACACCCCATATTATACATGCAATGAAAACGATATTTAACAAGCTGATAGATAAAAACTAACTAGTATGTTAAGTGGGGCTTTTTTTATATTATTTTGCTGAAACCCTCAGGAACCGCCTGGGGTTTCCTCACCATCCCTGGACCTCGGGATGGGAATCTCTGTCCCTAACCACGATACATTGTGAGATAACTGGTCAGATGTCTGAGTAGACAACAACGAGATAGCATGACAGAGCTTGGTGTAAGTGTGAGAGGCACTGTGTTCTCTTATTAAAATGCTGGGGATAACTTGAATTGGGTCCTTTTCAATCCACCCACGTTGAGGGAATTCCACAGGGTGACTGGAGAGAGCTCAGCACATTCACTCAGCCCTTCTGTTTGCTTTCTGTTCATCAAGAGACCTCATGAGGCCGCTTTGCACAAAAGGCTTTAACTGTACCTACCTTTCTCCCTTCCAAACAGAGACTGCATGCACAGTTCAATTCATGACCTTGCTACACAAAAAGGACCCTACTTCAGTGGTCCAAACCAGGGGTCAGCATAGCAACCCCTGTCATACATGCCAACGTTGGCACAGCACGTCATTTCAGCTGGCACAGCATTGACTGGAACAGAGCTGTTTCTGTTTGGCTTGTGTGGTCACACTGAGGTCATGCTACATGCCCAGAAGAAATGTATCCAGTGAAGCTCAAATATTACAAATTTTTAAAAAATACATCATTATACTTTTCTATGAGTGCTGTCAACAGCTCACCTGCCATTTATTTCAATTAAACCATTCATTTAAAAAGCTGCTAATTGTGCACATGTGGTGTATACTTAAACAGTACAGTGTTTTCACTGCTTGAACGTCTTCGTTTCTATTGATGCCATCTAATCAAGAGATTTAAAGTGATCAAAAATGACGATACTTACTTTACGTTTAACAAACTTGTCCCAGTAGTTATTAGGAAAGGACCTGTGGTAAAACACACATTTCAGTGGTAAGTGTTTCTGTTTTTGCAGAAAACCATCTGCATTGACAGCACTAGAAACTAGCAGCTGCTTTTAACAAGGAAGAGAATAAAAAATACCCAATATACTTCCTTCATTCTAGGAACAGAGCACTGTCAATTAAGCATGGATTTGTGTTTTACAAGCCATTGTTTAACCTGAACAAACACGTGTTTAAAGGGGTTACAGACGCCAGATGGATTTGTTTGTCCGTTTTGTCTCATATAAAGACGCTTAATGTGAATGCAATTTTGGTCATTAAAAATAAATAAATGAGGATGTAGCCCATTGAAATTAGCAGCAGCATGTGTCTGTCTATGAGTGTGTGTATATATATTATATCATTAGTTTGTTCTACATAACAATACATTACTGGGAAATCAATGTAACAATTGTGTGTGTCCATGCTTATTGATTGTAACAAAGACTGAATAGAAATGCAACACCTTTAATGAAGAGGGTATAAGCATGTGGGAGTTGCCCAACATCTATGATGATATTAACTTGTTTACCATAGGAGAGTTTAGTCAAGTTTGAGTTTGATTGGAATGGAATCATCATATCTGGGTACACATTCTTTGTCAAGCAAACTAACGCTTTGAAATGACAAAGAGAAAGTCTGCACCTGTCTGCCTCTCTGAGTGAGCGTGTGTCTGTGTATCTGTCTTACGGTGTGCTAATGAGAAGGCGGTCCCACTGTCCTTTGATGTCATCGTCAGAGGGCTGCTCGGTGATGTACAGGCCGTCGAACTCCAGCTTTCGAGCGATTTCCTTTTCACGCTTGAACACAACCAGAGGAACCTTGTGGGGGGCACAGGGAAAAGCACTTCAGTCACAATCCACAACCGCATGTGTAAACACAGGGAATATTAATGGACCAACACCCCTCAGGCTACTCCTGGAACTGCAGAGCACACGGTTTACAGAGGGCAGGAACTTTTTAACCAGCACACATTCATAAACAGGTCTGATACTGTCAGGTTAAGTGTCTGATGGATTGATCTTGCCGCAAGGTACAGGGTGCGACTCCTGTGCAGACCAGATTCATCACTGTGAAATTGTCATGACCTCTGTGAGATTGCATGATTAGTATTCAAAATAGGGCAAAGCAGGACAGGCTATGGGGCTTCAGGTACACTGATATTTATACATATTCCCGGACCACAGGAATACAAAGGTGGTCAGTGCCCACGAGAACCAAAAACACATCAAATAGAATACTGTAACCTGAGTAGACTCAGCACTTGCTATGGAGCTAGGGCTTTTTGTTTATTTATATGTAGAAATTGTGGGGATTTTTGTCAATGACCAGAAATCATGTTTACACCATGTGAAAAGTGAACTGACTGGTTTGTTATGGTAATTTACTGGGAAATGACGTGTTCAATTTAAACAACAGCACAGACAGGAAAACAAAATGTACCTCTATTGCAACAAAATACAGTAAACTGCTACACAAACCAGGGGCAAACACAATAGTACTACTCTTCTGTGTTCATTCTGAGTTTATAAGATAAACACGTGGGGTTGTTTTAATTATGTTTCTATAAAGTTTCTGATTTTAGGTTTGAACCGATAATCACACAGAAATTCAGTAACTGTGTAAAGGAGTGCTTGTTTGACAGGGGCCTACCTTGAGACAGTAGTATCCGACGACACACACTAAGGAGATGATAGTGTGGATGATGGCGAGGAGCCGCAGTGTGGGCGCCATGTAGCCGGTGCTCTCCTGCAACACAAAGAACTCCATCCCAAAATCATCATCATCGTCCTCTTCACCTCCATTCCAGGGGTCAGAGTCTTCATCCTCCTCCTCCCCGGTCACCTGCACAGGTACAGCAGTGACGCAGACTCTTATTAGACTCAGGCGTGTCAAAGCCTGTGTTAAAACTGCAGTCATGTGTGCTACAGCTATAGTTACCTTGTAGAAAAGCAGGATGAAGTTGATAGCAAAAGCAACAAAGAGAGCAAGGAATCGCAGGTTGTAGAAGTTTCTAGCCAGGTAGTTCTGAAAAACCAAAAATCTCTGGGTGATCAGTATCTTTACATTTCATTTAAAAAGAAAGCAAGCAATATCAAGAAGTAGTAAAACTACTAAGTAACAAGACATTTATAATAATAATAATAACAATAATAATAATAATAATAATAATAATAATAATAATAATAATAATAATAAAATCTAAATAAAACAATTGAAGAAAACAGGAAATTAAGAAGAATGAAAAACACATGATTACAAAATAAGCAAATAAAATAGACAAAAACAATTATATTTGTAAGGCAGGTAAAAAAAACTAAACTATAAAAGCAAGTCTTTAATCTTGACTTAATATTGACTGATGCAGCATTTCTAATGAGATCCAAAATTCGAAATCCTACAGTACGTCTAGAACTCTCTGTCCCATTACAGGAATACTGTGCCATCACTGTACAACAGATTCTCACCTGGAACAAAAGAAACAGAAAATCATTGGGAGCTTGTACTTTGAAACAATGATTTAGTCTTTTTCCTGATGAGAATCAAATGAAATGAAGGTGCAGCATACCCTGCAATGGGTGAAAAACCCTGTATGGAAATTAAACAAGAAACACGTTCCCTGCAAAGTTTTCTGTTACGATTCCCATAAGATTCATAGCTCACTGTCTGTGAGCATGAACCAATCGTTTGATTTCAGATTGAAGCGCTTCAAGTTTTAATATAAAAACATGAGTCTGCCATCAGATGGTCCATGGTTCTTGCACTGAGCCAGCAAGCTTTGATGTAGGAGTCACACCACAGTAACCCTGGCCTTCACTCCGAGACTCACCAGCATTTTAGTTTGATAGACCTCCAAGCCTGCTAAGAACTTAGCCATGAAGGCATCCTTCTCCCCCTTCTTCTGCCCGTGCCTCCTCCTCCGCGCCTTCTTCTCCTCACTCAATGGCTCCGCTTGCTCCTCTTCCTTCGCCTTGTCCTTCTTCTCACCATCCTCCGTGCTGAGAGGAACAACACAGGAACACGTTGGACAAAACTCCAGCACCAAATACAGACAAGCCTGCCTAGACCTCCAAGAACCAGACATGAGGCACACATGGACCAGGAGACTCAAATACAAACCCTCTGTGTGGGATATGTAGAAAGACATGTTGAAACTTCCTACCCTCATAGTATTTAGATTCAACCAGGTTTTGTTTTATTGTTTATTTAACAGTAATAATTAATACAAAGCCACACAGACAGAAACCTTGCAATTATAGAAAAGTAAGCATTCTATACTGTTTGAACTAATATTATCCAGTCTGGCGCAGGAGGTTCTGATAGTAGGGGACGAAATAGCCGTCTACTGCAATTATCCACAACGTAACAGCATTCGCTAGTGGAGGAAGCAGTAACTAGAGTGCTGTCTTTACTTGTGTTTCTCTTTACTGTTTCAGTTTTAGAAATAGAAAGAGCAACTATTTCAACACACTAAGTTTCATTATTTCAAGTGTGCAACATTGGCTTGCTGCGGTTTGGACTTTGCACCTGTGGTGCGCAGCGTCTTGAGAGACATGCATTGAGTAGAGTTCAACAATGTATCGCTCATTTATAACATATATATTCATGTGTTATTAAATCTTTTAACAGTTTATTACAATAGGTTTCTTTCATGTTCCTTTAACTCTGTTTATAACGTGTTATTACCAAAACCTTTCTAATAGTGTTTATACTGTAGCAGTCTTCACATATGGGTTATTGACTTCTTGTAGCAGCTCCAGGAACTTACTCTGCCTTTTCTGGTTCGGCCTTGGTTTCTGTCTCTGTGTCCTTGCTGGAGTCACCTGCCTGGAGCACCAGAATGACAATGTGTTTGTTAGTCTCAGGCTATTCATAGAGGGTGACTCAAAAAAGTCACCGGACAAGGGCATCTTTCTTTTGCTTTCTTTGGAACGTACTGCAGGGCAGGATATCAACTGAAGACAAGATGGCCCTGGATTGAACAGCACCTGCAACTTCTGTGTTTACTGGTTAATAAATGTGTTCATCCCATGCGTCCACTGACTTCTGAATCACCCAGCATATGCAGTAGTACAGTTTAAGACTGCAAACTAAATAGCCACACACACAAGTCTGCATAGTTACAGGTATTAGGGTTTCAATACTTTGTTATGAAATTATTGATGAATTCGGTATCTTTTTAGCCTTTAATATGGAAATTAATACAAAAACAAGAAATTAATTTTCAAATATCTAAATAAACAACATATCTGTTTAGAATGAAAAAAAACTAAATAGACTGACAGTAGCTTGGATAAAATATATATATATGATTTTATTGGACTTGGACAATTTCTTTCAGCAAACTGGATCTTTTTTTCAGGTTACAACTGGGGTTTTGTACACAAACAAACAGTAAACTGAACTGCACAATTTATACTTAGACACCCTTAAATGTGCCAAATTCACAAAGCAAAAACACAATTTATTGAACCACTCACACAATGAAAAAAAAGTAACCCATTCAGAAACTGTACTTTAACTCTACATTGTTCCCTTTTTAGTAAATAATATGGAATGAATAAATACTGAATTAATTAGTTGATTAGTACCCGAGTTTAGTTTAACGGTTTAGTGAATGACTAACTGTTTAGTTATAGTAAACTTAAAAGCGTGTACACGTCAAATCCCCATTTTTTTTGTTGGTATGACTGAATACCTGTAGCTAGGTCACCTCCTAAAGGTATTCAAGATGCAGAGAGAACTGTAAATAGAGCTAAAAGACAGATATACCGTAGCACCTCTTAATACCTGTCAGAGTTTTAAGTTACAGCTGATTTAAAGAAATTAAAACCAACCTGTTCCAATTTCTTTTGACGAACTGCGCTTGCCAGATTGGCTGGGACATCAGTACCGATGATTTCAGAGATGTCCCCGAGACCAGGCTCTGGGCTGTGCTTCGAGTGACCTTCCTTCTTAGTGCTACCCAATAACTCTGACATCAAGTCCGGTTCGCCCTTTTCACCTTTCGCTAACTGCACCAGGTCTGACGAGGCGGTGGCTTCGCTGATCTCCGATTTCTCTGCTTCCAGGACGTCGCTGTGGATTCCGAACTGGGTGGGGTCGGGCATGTTCCCCAGGATGTCCGTCACCTTGATGTTCTTGGCACCTTCGACCAAGCCGCCACCAAACATGGAGGTCCAAACGATCTGGATGAGCCCCCACACCAGGGTGTAGACAAAGTGGAAGAGTCCCACAAAGATCATCCAGAAGAACAAAAAGAACATCACGATCATCTCCTTGGTGCTCATCTTCTTGAACTTCTTGTACTGCTTCTTGATGTTCTTTAAGGTGAGAAGCTTCATGAAGTTGGTGAAGTTCTTCTTCATGGAAACACAAGCCATGGTGAAGGCAGACGAGGACTCCAGCGAGGCCTCTTCATCCTCTGCCACTGTCAGCTCCTCTAGAAGGCTGTGGGGCTCCTCCTCATCTTCCTCTGGTCTCTCCGCAGCATCCGGCTCTGAGATCTGCGAGGCCAACTGCATCTCAAAGATGGTGTCCTCGCAGAAGTTCACAAAGAGCTCCATTTTCTCACTCTCACCCCCTTCATTGACAACATCGAAGATGAACTGTCGCTTGGACTCTTTGACTTGTGGTTTCTCCCACTGCGTTCTACTTGACTCGCTGATCTCAAAGTATACCCTCTCAATGCGCTTGGCTCCCCCCAGGATTTCAATGCGACCCAGGTAGGGCTCGAAGTAATTCAGTACATTTTCTGCTAACTCCTGGAAAGTCCCCAGCCTGGTATCGTGAGGCATGTGTTCAGACAGATTGGTCAGGAGCACAGCCACATTGAAGCCAATGTCCTTGGCTGGCTCGTGGAACCTCTCCACAAACTCTTCATAGTTGAACATGTCGTTCTCATCGGCATCTGCGCAGGACAGCAGGAACTCGATCTCGGACTGAGTGTACTGCCTCTGGCTTTCCATGGCTTTCTGGAACTCCTTCTTGGAGATGACTCCCTTGCCATCAGGGTCATACTCCTTGAAGGCATCGGAGGATGTCAGGTCTTTCAACTTAAGGAACATGTCAAAGAATTTCAGGATCATTTCCACATTGTTAGAAGATTCAACAAGGGTGTCCACCATCTGCTTTCCAATAGTTCCATTGACAATGTTACCTGTAATAAAACACAACCGCATTAAAGGAAGTTCCAATATTCTTGGATTCAGCACTGTTTGGTTGCATATATTTAGGGCTTACGATTTTTGGTTTTTATTCATTTCATTTTTCTGTGCCTATTTTTAGCTATGTTCAACTTTTATGTAAATTGTTTTTTTTTCAGGCTTTCGCTTTTTATATACTGTATGAAATTATAGTTTTCGATCACTTTCCAAAATGCTTGGGCATTTATTTCTACCTTCTTTCCTTAGCTATCTTCCACAACAAAATCCTTATGATCACGGGCACATTCTTCTGGGGTTTTTGTGTGTGTAGGCATTTTTTTACATTTCGCCACAATTTGCAATTCTGTTTTAAATGCTCCATATCTGAACTGTAATACAGCTTTAAATCCTGTGAACAAGCCTCCATTCCTAATTATAATCTTGTTTTAAATCTCGAAAGCAGAGTCTCCAATAGAAATGTAGGAATGTGCTGTCACTCAGTAGTTTAGGTGGGTTTAAAGTATTCAGAACGAATCAATGATAGGTACGAGTCAGGAAGGAGAGACATTGCCCAGCTGCACTGGGAAAGGTTTTTTGGGGGTTTTTTGTAATATTTTTTTTTTCTTTAATGGGAAAGGGGTGGTCAACATGAATTGAGTAACCATTTCCACTTTTTTTCCTGTGTTTATTGGAAAAACACAGATTAATTTTTTGTGTGTGTGTCTGGGGTGTTTTATTGGTTTTTATCAGTTAAAACCAAAAATCAGAAGCCCTAAATATATTACATTTGGTTGGATTTAATTCTAACTTGTGATACATACGAGGGAATGGACTGGATTACAGGGGAGTGAGGGGGAGGTCAGTGAAGTGCAAGGGAATGGTTTGTGACCTGCCTACCTTCCAGGAGGGACAGCATCATCACCACCATGTCCTGCTGCAGGTCCAGCAGCTCTTTCAACAGCTCAATCTGACTGGAGTCCTAAATAAATCACCACACCGACACAGAAACACACAGATACACCGACACCCACAAACACGGACACAAACAGCACAAAAACAGCATGGATCAATCTCCAGCCAGCTCTGGGAGGGAGATGCAATTTAAAAACCTGAACTGACATTTGGAAAGGACAAAACTGGATGTCCCATGCTGGGTAACCACCATCAATCAACCATTTTTAATGTCATCCTATTAAATAGCATGTTCCTTTGCTGCCATGGAAGTCAAATGTACAAGTGCTACTTTGTAGGCTTTGTAAACATTTGAAAGTACGGTACGCCTTTACAAGTGGTTTTGGAATACAAACCCATACTGTGAATTTACTTTAAAACAGTGATGCCTAAACTGCTAACACACAGTTATTTTATATTAGCAGGACTTTCTAAAGAACTAATAAAATAACAAGGCTCTGTACCTGGGAGAGTTTCATCTGCATGTTTGCAAAGACGTGGAGGAAACCAACAACCGCGTCCCAGAGCCTGCTGTGAGCCAGACTCTGCTGATTCCCGATGCAGGGGCCCTGGGGAGACAGGCAGGGGTCACAACACACTGCATAGGCATTACAGGGGGAGTGTGAAAGAGAAGGAGAAACAGAGAGTGTAAAAGAATGAAGAGAAAAGGAGAGAGAGAGGGAAGGAAGGAGGGAGAGAGAGAGAAAGTGACAGAGAGGGGGTAGGGGAGGAGAGAGAAAGGGAGGGGAAGATACATGGGGAGGGAGGGAATAAGTGAGAAAATGAGTGTTAAAGAAATAAAAAGGGAGAGAGAGGAAGGAGAGAAGAGAGAGATAGAAGAGAGAGAGAGAGAGAGAGAGAGAGAGAGATAGAGAGAGAGAGAGAGAGAGAGAGAGAGAGAGAGATGCATATACATCTTCAAGATTTTCTAAATACAATACCATAACCTTGAAAACACATAACGTTATTCAGGAGAAAATACAATAAAGTAAAATAATTACTCAATCAAATAAATAAATAATACATAGCAAAGGGGTGGAAACTAGGCAATGTACAATGACCCTGGGCAGTCCATGTCTCTCCAGACAGAGACTGATTGTGGACAGGTGCAGTGCACAGTGCTCCAGCTGCTTCAGTCTCTGTACATGTGTGCCACTCAGTGGGGTAAAGTTGTAGTACACTCCTTTCTTTCCAAAAATAGAAAACAAAACAAAAGCCAAATGGATAATGGCATTCTGGAGCTGTGTTGTAGAAGGCACTCTTTCAAAGAACGAGCAGGAGGATGAACCCCAATATTAAATCCCAACACTAATATGAATAACCGTTTACACATTTTATAAGAATGTTTGATTTTACCTGGCTAGATAATATAATAAATAAAATATCTTTATTCTAGTGTTTCTACATACTTACATTGGGTCACTAGCTGGGGTTACAATCTGTCCTCAGGCATTTTCAAAAACTGAGGAAGTCTTAAAGCTATGGAAACAAGGCAACGTTTCCAGCAACAACAGCAAAGCATCTCTTACCGAACTTCTCCAAGAACATTGGTTGCTTTTCATGGCCACAGAAGCCAGCTTTGGAAGGACATGCACCTTGCCTCCTTACCTGAATGTACTCCGTAAGAGAGTTAAAGATTTGTTTAGCTACAGCCAGCGCTTTGGAGAAGTTGCGTTGTCCTGGTTCGTCTATGACGTCCTTCCCTGAATAGTACCAGTAGAAGTCACTGATGGATTCCTGTAGGAACACAGCCGAGTTTCAAATTATACTGAATATTCTTTGTAATAATTTTTGGAGCTCATTGTATAGTTATGGCCAAAGGTTTTACATTACCCTGCAGAATCAACTAATTTTGCTTCATAAAGTCGAATTAAATCTGCTGAATAATGTTGTGTTAACATAATGAATTACATACTACTTTGTAGCTTTCCCCATACACAATGAAAAACCGACAAATTGAAAAATTTGCCATTTTGAAATCTAACATGAAATACTGTACTATTATTATGGCTTCCAGTAGACTTTTGCAATATCATTTTGTAGTTTATTTGATTACAGGATGTTAAATAAAAGATCTACAAAAATGTCATATATTATTAATTTTATGTCTCAATCCTAAAATTTTAGGTGATGCAAAACTGTTGGCCTTCACTGCATGCATTTCAACAATACAGCTCTCTACAGACACCCAGGAGGAAGATTCACAGTGTAACGGTGTCTGCCCGTTCACTGTACCTGCAGACGCAGCAGGTAGTCCACTGTGCTGATGATGATGTTCACAGTGGCAGTGTTTCCAGTTTGGGTTCTCAGGAAATTCTGGAAATCTGTTCATTAAAAACAGAGAACACTGTCAGTATCTGCAGAGCAGATATGCTTGTACAAAAAATGCTTCATTCTGCAGTTTAAAATATTATCAAGATGAATGAACACCCCCAGGTGTCAGATTACTAACTATAACACTGCTGGCTTCCCATCGTTTGGTGTAGGGATGTTATTTACTTTAATTTCTAAAACATTTCAACATTTAAACTTGAAACATTACAACAAGCTCCCCATTAGAGTGCTGTTATTTTTTTATTGTAACTTAAAACTTGAATGTGGATGAGAGTGTACAACATCTATGTGTATATGGGAAAAACTTTGAACAAATAACCTACACGTCCTACTGTATAAACACTACAGTTGACCTGTATTTGACATGCATATCTTTGACACACTTCAACTATTAAGATCCCTAGTTTGGTGCCTCCTCCTGTCCGGTTTCATTGCTCTACTTTTAATCTTTTGTTTTTCACAGCAGC
The DNA here is from genome assembly GCA_030684275.1 of Acipenser oxyrinchus oxyrinchus. Classification (NCBI taxonomy): domain Eukaryota; kingdom Metazoa; phylum Chordata; class Actinopteri; order Acipenseriformes; family Acipenseridae; genus Acipenser; species Acipenser oxyrinchus. Next base: position 10,583,310 of record CM060269.1, on the reverse strand, counting down.
AGCATAAAGCAGTCCATTAACTTTATAACCAACTTTATTCCACCATTATAAACTATTATTATTTATTTCTTAGCAGACACCCTTATCCAGGGCGACTTACAACTGTTACAAGATATCACATTATTTTTTACATACAATTACATTATTTTTACACATTATTTTTACATACAATTACCCATTTATACAGTTGGGTTTTTACTGGAGCAATCTAGGTAAAGTACCTTGCTCAAGGGTACAACAGCAGTGTCCCCTACCTGGGAATGAACCCACAACCCTCCGGTCAAGAGTCCAGAGCCCTAACCACTACTCCACACTGCTGCCCTATAAACAGACCTCTCTATAAATCAGACCTCTCTATAAATCAGACCTCTCTAATTGGTATAAGTCTTGTCCTTTCTTGACATCCAACCTCTGCTTTTCAAATGCTTTATAAAACAGCCAGCTGACATTAATGTCATCAAAGGCTGGGCATATTTCACAGAGCTTCAGAATCACGCTTGGGGTGTTAGTGTCAAGTTATATCAGTTTGGGTTCTTATCAGAATGTCACTTGCAGGCTTCAGTCTACTTTCCGAGATGCCCTGGAGAAGTTGGGCAGAAGCTGGACGTACCATTATTGTGACCTTCACATAGCAGCTGCAAAAACCTAAAGAGATCCCGAGTGAACTCATCGTTTTGAAGAACCTTCTCACCTTAAACAGAAAAACAACAGTTCAATGAGCAGCCCCGTCACACAGGGGGTGCTGATAAACATGGGGTCAAGACATAAAAGCTACTTTAGTCTGCCGTTGCTTTTTTTTTATTGTAGCAAAGTTAACTGAATTTGCTTATCAAAAAGAATAAAAAATCGGGCCAAAAGTAGATTTAATGATTAGAACAATAACCAGCTCTCTCATGGTTAGTATGTATATTATTTGTAGTATTATTACATGATGGCAACATACAAAAAGAGCAGAAAAATAGCGCCATCTTGAAATCCATTCAAATGAAAACAAAATGACAAAAACTGCAGTTGCCTTTCAATTCGAAGATGACCACCAAAACATCACGTATGAGACATGCATGCCTATTGGTAGGTATTTTCTGAGCTCTCTATACCAGAGCTGCCGATAGGCCCTTCCTGTGATGACGCCCTCTGTACCGCCTACAGAGGGGTTAAAACCGTCATCGCACAGAAGCCATGTCTCTTTTTGCCTCTCAAGATGGTAAGGTAAGACCCTCTGTGTTGGTATCTGAGCATGTTGTGAAAAAGAGCTTTTGAGTCAAATGCAGTTCCCTTGCCTTTCAAGCTGAAAGCTGGCTTGCTGCTTTCACGGAATCAGTGACTCCTGATTCAGCCTTTTTCTTCTTTCTTCTTCAGCAACTTGCTCACGCTCGTGTTGCAGGCTACTGCTTTCCTATCTGTGGTACGTCAGTCGACTGCCTGTGCAGTATTGATTTAAAGGAGTGAGTGTTGTTGTTGTCGAGCAACTCATCTGGCTACAGAGTGGTAGTTTAAATACATATAAAAACATATATACTTGTTATTGTTGTTGACTAAATACCCTTGGTGGCACATCTGCAGTTGTTGTGCAGCAGCTAGGTAAAAAAAAACCAAAAAAAAAAAAAAAAAAAACACACACACACACACACACACACACACACAGCAGGCCTTGTCCTCCACGGGCTGTATTTTTACTAGACCCGCTGCAGAGTAGACCTCGCCGGCTGCCTCAGGCCTTCGAAAAATCAACAACAACAGCAGTGTGCTCCCAGTTTGTATTATATTATTGTGCTGTACTCAGTTCACAGATTCGCCCGCCACGGCTTCAAACTGTGTGTCCCCTGGTAAACTCTACGCGCTGACCAGGTGTTTGACTACACGTGGCTAGGGTAGGCACCGCTGCTTCAGCTGCCCCCTGGTGCTTCGGTACCTTGGTGCACTATTACCTCGGTGCACTCTGCTAGGTCCTTCCCGGGTTGTGTTGAATACATGTGGTTAAGGCTAGACCCCTCTCGGTGCTTCACCACCCTCAGTGCTTAGATGCTCCATGCCTCGGTGCTTAGCGCCCTTGTGCTTCAATACACAGGTCTACACCTCCGGTATTTAAACAATGCCCTTGGGGCTGTGCAGACATCAAGCATGGCTAAAGTCCATGCTTGCACGTCCTGCACAACGTCCCCTGCTAGCACGGCTGAGCTGTACGTGGCGTTGGGAGCCCCTGGACAGGCAGCAGGCTCTGGCCCCAGCTCAGCCAATAACGCCGGCCCCGGAGCTGACCCAGTCTGCACCGGTGGTTGCCCTCCGGATGTTACAGAACCAGATGTCAGCATTGCTGAGGAGGACCATGATGCGATTTTGTACACTTTCCAGCCGATACCGCTGCTCCCTGCCTTCTTCGAGAAGGTCAGGAGAGACATGGCAGTAGTTCACCTGGTGGCCCCTAGATGGTCTATGAGATTCTGGTTTTCAAACCTCTGCCAGCTGCTGCAAGGCCAGCCCTGGGAGATCCTGCTGTGCATAGATCTCCCCAGTCAGGCACAAGGCACCCTCTGGCACCCAGGACCTGGCAGACTCCAACTATGGGTCTGGCCCCTGAAATGGGACCATCTGTCTGCCTTAGGACTCTCAGACGTAGTTATCAGTACACTGCAGAATGCTAGGGCCTCCTCCACAGGGGCGTTACACACCATAAGTGGAAGTATTTTCAAAATTGGTGAATGGCCAGAGGTCATAACCCCAATTATTGCCCTATAGCAACTACTTTGCAGTTTCTGCAAGATCTGTTAGAGGTGGATCGATCCACCTCTACTTTGAAAGTGTACCTAGCAGCCATATCTGCATGCCATGTCCTCATTGACTCAGTGTCCCGGGCACTCATATACTAGCGACCTAATTTTTGAAGGGTGCTCGGTGGTTACGCCTTCCCAGGAGGGCCTTTCTGCCCGAATGGAGCCTTGATGTTGTACTGGAGGCTCTCACGAAGGCCCTGTTTGAGCCCATACACTCCATAGAGTTGAAGCATCTGTCTATGAAGACAGCCTTCCTCTTGGCTATCACCTCTGCAAAGCGGGTTAGTGAGCTGCAGGCGCCATCGGTGCACAGCTCCTGTATGCGTATTTGGGACGATGGCAGCAGGGTGTCACTGCGTACGAACCCTCCTGTCCTCCCCAAGGTGATCACAGCCTTTCACATGAATCAGTCTGTGGAACTGGAATCTTTCCATCCACCCCAATTTACTTTGGAGGAGGATAGGAGATTGAACTTCCTCTGCCCAGTGTGTGTGACGAGATGTTAGGTGGCTAGAACAAGAGCCCTGCGTCATTCTGACCAGCTCTTAGTTTGTCACAGTTTATGGACCCTCGGACAGCTCCTCTCAAAACAGCGACTGTCCCACTGGATTGTATGACAGTATGACAGTGCTGGCTTACCCCCACCTGGGAGAGTAGCTGCGCACTCCACTAGAGGGTTGGCTACATCTTGGGCCCTCTTCAGAGGGGTCTCACTGTCCGATATATGTATGTCGCTCTCACGGCTTTGATGCAAACAGAGACATGGATTCCGTGGAATGATGGTTTTAACCCATCTGTAGGCGGGACAGATGGCGTCATCACTGGAAGGGGCCTATAGGCAACTCTGGTACAGAGATCTCAGAAAATACCTACCAATAGGCAGGCATATCCCATACGTAATGTTTTGGTGGTTGTCTTCTCTTTCAGGGAACCAGAGTTACTGGTAAGTAACCTAACGTTAGTAATGCTAAAATTATACCATTCCGACACACGTAACAGGCATTATTAGAGGATGTAATGAACTCTCATCAGTGTTTCAGTCAGCATGCACACTCCCTGCAGCCCGTAGCTGTTAGTTAGTTCAAGTCCAGGGCAGAGCTCAGAATTCAGAGGGCAGCACTCAAAGATGAAGATCATGTATTTACCCCGCTCACGCATCATGACTGCGACCCACGGGTAAAATAAAAAGAAAAAAACAGACACAATTAACAATGAATTTGATAAAAAACAACAGAAAGTTTACACATTAAAAACACACGCACACATATTGTTACAACTAGTGCAAAGCTACATTTCTCAAGTGACAAAAAATATATATTTGAAACTAGAAGGAAACACCTTACATTATTTTCTTAATCTTCTGGCTAGTTTTAAAAGTTATTTTATTGTTTCCACAATCTTTGCCCTCACTTTAAAATAACACAAGGTAACTGGTGGATGAATGCATGAATTAAAGGGTGTGTGGGTAAAATGCCTTTTTTCTTGAATATTTTTAACCCCTCACTTTGTGATCTATTCCACGGGTCTAAATGAGCTTCACAGCACCAGATCTAAATGAAGCTATTCTTTAACTTTATTTACAATAGGTCTCTCGGTGGTTTTGGACAGTAATGCACAAGTGGCTGGGGAGATGTAGGACATCAGTAAGACAGTATGTATTTCTTTTTTTCTGTTTTCAGTTTCTTTTACTTACGTGATCCCTCGTCAGCCAGCATTCCAAGTCCCTCCGCTTTATTCTGTCTTTCAAAAGCATTCAAATCCAAAACACTGTTGGGTTTACAGAAAGAGAAATTAGACAAGAACCTGGATATCTAAGAAACCAGCCCTGCTGATCTGGGTTTACTGTACAAGAGGAGTAACATGAAAGCGAACTTTACACACTTCTTCACATCCAGGATATCGAATAAGGAAGACATAACAGTGTTTAGATTTACTTTAGATATTCCTTCATGTATAAATCTGCTGTGATATTGCTAGAGTTTCACATACTGCAATATACAGAATTAAATTGACGGTATACATAAGAAAAAAATAAAAAAAATAAATCACACAGCACAATCCTGGTTCTCTAGACAGAAGTGGATTTGAGAATGGATAAAAGTAGCTTTCTCATTGTTAACTGGAAAAAAACACGGCTGCAATTAGATATTTTTGTAAAACACCATATGGCCCATAAGTCCTCAGACTGCGCACATTTCGTCTTGATTAACCCCTCTGGTTTGCATATGCCTGCCTGTCTGTACATCACACTGAACAGGGACTGCCTGAGACCAGAAAGGAGGTTATTAAATAAAATCAGGTTTCCGTGTTTTAAAATGGCTGTCCTCACCTGCAAGACTGCATCAGTCCTGACAAACTCTTGAAAAACCCAGCATCCCTTTTCTCTTTCAAATAATCCAGCATTTTCTAGAGCAGTAAAGAAAGAGCATGTTTGAAAATGAATAGAATAAACAATCTCTTACAGACACACATATGCATAGTACAGCGCTCCGAAATTGTTATGATGGATAATTCTGTGTTTGTTTTAAGTAAATCCTTTTGGATTTTCTATAGTTAACATTATTCCATTGCAATACAATATCATTTCCATTTATATAGCGCTCTTCATGCGGAGCATCCCAGGGTACTTGACAATTAAAAGCCATTGGCCAATTAATCCAGCTCTAGAATACGCTAACGCAAACAAATATGTTTTTACATTTGAGCATTCCTGACATGACTTGGGATGGAGTTCCACAGGCAGGGAGCAGAGCAACTAAAGACCCTTACCCCCTCCTGATTTTAGACAACTTCTAGGAACTTCCAAAAGTTGAGCATTTGCTAAATGTCAAGCTGCGACTAGGACTAGAAGCTACCAACATTTCCTGTAAATAGAAAGGCCAAAGCCATGAAGGGCCTATAAGCAGTAAGCAGAAATACATATAGATATCCAGGTCAGTGCTAGAGGAATAATGTATAACACTTTAACAGTACCTGCTGCACCACAGCATTCCCCCCATTTAGCATGGCGATACCAAGCTTCAGGGTGTACACAATCATGGGTCCCATTGTACCTGCAGCAAAGACACAAAGCCATGTTCAAACAGAGAAGCGTACTGTACATAAGCAATGTCTCACCACACAAACATTAATACTCTGACTGGCTCATGGTGCTACACCATTGCAAGGGAAGACAGACAGAGTTACGTCACATCTGTTTGAATACAACATGGAATATGGCCTTCACATCATAATAAAGGTACTTTACAGCATGTAAAAGTTAATCTCATGCGGTACAAAACCCTTTGAAGATCATTTTCATAAACCCACTTGGAGAAAGTAAAGGAGCAGCCTCGATGGTTTTAGGTTTAAGCTGCAGTACCATTTTGCATTGCTCACTTTTCATTCAGCACAACACGCACAGTTGAATAATTGATTTGTTGTCACCCCTTTCGGTAGAGTACATTCTGTAGGATACAAATGTTTTGTATCTAAAATATTCCCTATGCAGTACTCTGGAGCCTGCTGGTTAAGCTGCTGGCTCTGATCACACAGTCTCCACTGCCTGGTGTTTAGTGTTGCAGCAGTGTTGTATTGAGTGTTTGGTACCTCTGTGCAGTAATGCTGGTATCCTGTTTTGTATCTAAGAGATTCTCTATGCAGCATTCGGAGCCCGATGTTACCTTTGCTGGCGCTGATCATCTGCAGCACCATCTCTGCAGCCCCACGGTCGTGCAGTCTTGCTTGCTGGTACAGAGTCTTCTGCTTCTCCATCTCTTTTTCCTGGGGAAGGCAGAGGCAGAGGAGATAAGAAGATGTGTACAATGAAGTGTCAAGGCCCATGCTGTACTGGGGAAATAGTTAGGGATGGAAATAAGAATCTCATTCTGTAGGAGTTTGGTTTCTCCCCCCTCCCTCCCTCCCTCCCTCCCTCCCCTCCCTCCCCTGTCTAAAGGGGCTCTGGAATGAAGAGCCCGCCTACTCTGTGTCAGTGACTCACCTCAAATGTTTTCTCTTTCCCCTCTTCTTCATCTTCTTCCTCCTCCTCTTCACCCTGGCAGCTCTGAAAGAGGAACATCTTGTTTAGATATACTGAGTCTTACAGGACTAAAGCTTTTGTGGGGATTGTACTGGATATGTGCCTGAACTGAGTAATACAAAGTTGCATCTGTCTGCTCAGATAAGGGAGCCAGACTTCTGGCACAGTAGACAGACAGAAAGGACACCGGGGTTAGATTCTCAGTTGCTACAGGAAAATGGCCTTCAAATACTTGTATTATAATTCCCCAGTCACAAAATGCATCCAGGTGGGTATTCTAGGCTATACTGTAGTTCAGTCATGTGAAAACACTGGTCTGTGTACAATACTGTGCTCCAGAAACACTGCTGTGTGTGCCAGGACTATGCAGTCTGCTGTAAAGGACTCCATACCTTTGCCATCATGTCTGCATAAGCAATATACAAAGGATCTTCTTCAAGAGCGCTGGGGAAAGAAACGTTGTTTACAGTAAGTGAAACCTGTTTTTACACGTCATTGAATAAGAAACACAATGATAATGGGGTTATATTGTAAACAAGACACAGCTAAACTCCAAAGGTGTTACTACTTAAACTAGAAGGTTCTTTGTATGCTTTGTGTTTTAGGTGTCAAACAATTTGTCAATATGTGTAATTGTTCAAAATTCTGATTAGGTCTTCCTGTAAATAAATACATTCAGAATTATACCTTCTGGCTTTGTGTGCAAAGTGTAAACCAGTGGTGAAGGGGTATGTGTAGAGCCATGTGCAAAGCTCTGTGTGAAGTGTAAACCTTTAGTGTTAAGTTGTGTGTTTGAAGTGTAATGCTGTGAGTGGAGGTTTGTATGTAAAATTTGGTGTGTGTAAAGTGTAACGCTTGTGTGTGTAAAGTGTAAAGCTGTGTGTGTAAAGTGTAAAGCTGTGTGTAACCCACCTCCTCTCAGTGAGGGCATTGCGACTGAAGTGCAGAATGAGCTGATGAAGAGGATCAGGCTGCTTGTTAGCCTCCTCCTCCTCCTCCTCCTCTTCTGCCTTGCCCTGGGATTTCTGCACAAATAGCCACAACCATCAGCGTCTCCCACCTGCCCACCAGTACAAACAACACACAGCACACTCATCTACAGCACCGCTGCTGTCCTTCTACTACCAAAACAGAACACAAACATCCCTGTGAGAAACATCAGTGATGCTTTTGCCAATTTTAGCAGTTTTTGTTATTTGGTGCCAAGTTGCTATATTACTTCATACTTTGAATGTAATCTTCCCATTAAATCTGTAATTTGTCACTTGTCTCCTTCATGATCTACACGTTCACCACAATTTCACTGCAATAAGACCTCTGACCTGATATTAACCAGGCATTACTGCTGGGCCAACAGGTTTATGACCTCTGATAATCCCTATTCTGTTGGGTCTTGGTTACTAAATGCCACCTTCAGTTGTAGTTTGTACAGTTTTACCTAAAACATTAAGTCACTGATTTAAAACAAGAGTAAAATGATATTCCACACTACGAAGAACATAAAGAACAATATGGCTTCTACTTAAATACATGCACATACAGTAGACATTCATAATGATTAAACAAAAAAGTACATTTATGTCAGTCCTTGCTTTAAAACAAGCAGTGGTATGACTTGATTAAAATGTAATGAACTGCTCATAAAATATCAAACCAATACTTTTGCTGAGGTGAACGGCAGCACTGAAATTACACTGATTAGGAAACATGCAGACACACGTCCACGCGGGACAGGAAACACTGCATTGTGTGACACAAGCGGGCATGAGAGTTTGTTTAGCATGATTGATGGAAATAGCAATGAGACCCTTTCCCTATACAAAACTGTGCATTTATCATCAGCACCTTCAGTACCAAAGGAAAAGCAGCAAAGGGTCTCTTTGGACCAACAAAGTATCTTTACTCCATTTTCACACATGCTTAGCATTATTTTGAGTCATTCTCCTCAGTGTGTGGTTGATTGGTAGTTTTAAAACTTTCTGTTTTGCTTGCACTGCCTTCTGGGAAGTCTGTTACTGGTTCACTTCATTGGTCCTTTCACCCAACAGTTTCTTCTGGGTAATGTTACAGGCTGAAAGCATGTCTGTCAATATTAGAAGCGGGTGGCTGAGAGGAAAGAAGCCAGTGAAGGCAGGGGGATGGGGATGGGGGGACGGGACCCAGGAAGGCTTGTAAACAGATATGGTGTAGTACCAGATACTTTAAAATGAAAATACATGTTTGATAAAACATGTGTCTCTTTCAAAACTGGACATGTGAGACCCAATATCAATGAATGTGCATGGCAGAGAAATTATGGAGCAATTTTGTTGGCTACAATTATTTTAAAGCTTGCTTCTGTTCCACCAGCGTAGAGCAGAGAGGCTGTTAAAATTCCACATGTTAAAGCTGCACACTAATCAAAAGATAAATGCTTTGATAAATGTTGGAAAAATCATACTGAGCAAATTAAAACACAATTATAAATCACATAAAAGATTTAAAAAATAGCTGCATATTTTCTCAAACTTCTACATCTTCTCGCGTATACAGACGGCATGTGTGTATATAACACTATGGGACCCTTCTAAAATTAACAACACCTTTTAAATTTCATTGTATTTATAATAACCTTGCGTGTAGGTTTTCTCTTATAGTATACGAGATGTCATTTCACAGTATGAGCAGTCAGATTTCACTAGACAAATCTCTTATACAATATCCTACAAAACGATGAATTAAATTGGAAGACTTCAATGTAAGAATATAAAGTTTAAAAACCTCTTCAATACAATATATATCTTAACCATGACTAAACCTTCCTGTCGACACCTACCCATAAAACACCTAACATCTCCAAAGCAGAGTCTGAACTGAGACCGGATACAATGCAACATCAGCTTCAGACTTCACATTTCAAGAACTTGGCAGGAATTGTGCTTGCAAAACGTACAGCACCAAGTGCTGCAGTCTGATGCAAAGCACAGAGAGGCCAGCACTGTACTTACTGCTAGGTCCTGAACTAGTCTCTCCTCAAATGAGTACTCCTCTGTCTCTATCCAAAACCTCTGATAGCCAAAGAGGAAGAGGTTAATAGAGCGATGCCTGGAGGGAGAGCGAGATTAGGGGCATTAACAGGAGGCAAAGGCAGACAGGAGAGGAAAAGGGAGGGGGAGTAATGATTAGTGTGGGGCTCGAAAACTGGTCACCTGACTGGTCAATGATTTGGCACACTGGTCTGTTTTAAATAACAAAGGTAAAGAAATATGTCAAAGGAGTGACATCATAATTATTGAGACAGTTAACCATACATTTCAATGTCCATAGTTTTAAGCAGTAATCTATCTATAGTGTTTAAATGATCCGGAAATAAAGGGGCTTGTTACCAGGAGGTTCAATCCCAGCTCAGCCACAGACTCTCTCTGTGTGACCCTAAGCAAGTCTCTTAGCCTATTTGTGTTCAGTCCTTTGGACAAGTCGTAAAACCGAGGTCCTATTGTAAGTGACTCGGTAGCAGCAGTTGTGATGCATAGTTCACCCACAAGTCTCTGTAAGTCACTTTGGATAAAAGCGTCTGCTAAACGACGAAATAATCCAACAATTAACAGTTTATCCCGGCCCCTCACTGCAGGCTGACCAATCAGACTCCCTTGGTGTGAGTGGAGGTGGGAGTGCATGGCTGGGGAAGAGAAGGGGGAGCGGCAGCTCTTATGCAGATTTATGCAGACAAGCTAGGTGTCTGAAGCTACGTTACCGTTAACATGAAGATCAGACTGTCATAGTCTGCCGTCTCTTGCATTTTTTCCAGCCATAAATGTTGATAGGAGCTCAGGAAGTAATTGTTATTTTTGTGTCTGAAGAAAAGTACAGTGTTGTCACAAAAAAATAATACACCACACCACAAAAAAAAACCCACATATTTTAGGCTTCATGTTCATGGTCTTGAGTCCCAGAACACCTCATGTAAGAGCTACTCTGCCATTTGTATCTCTAAGCTGCTGAACTGTGTTAAGTTGAGTTGTAGCTGTGATATAGTTATAAATTTATAAATCAATCACATTTAAAAATATAAAATACCAAAATAAAATTGTAAGCAATAAAAGATAATAAGAGAAAGAACAACAATTTTAAAAAGAACATTTAAAAATGAAGAAACAGGAAAGCAGAATAGAATAAAAAGAGATTAAGAAAAAGCCAGTTCTTTGCCCACTGTATCTGGGCAGACTGGAGTGTTGTGCGTTCGAATTGGCCTAGTTAGAGAAGTGTCTGGACATAGAAGCATGAAGTAAACATTAAAAGCAATATATATATATACAAGAATAAATCAAAAGCAACCGCTGGTGATCTGGTGAGCTGCAAGAGCTGGGATTGGAAACATTACTGGATACAACCCAGCTGTTATACAAAACCCCATGGTTCTGTTTTTCCCCTAGTAAAACCAGTTCTTCAGTTCAGGACATGAGAGTTCTACCAAGGCTTGGTCTGGAGCCCAGGCTGCTATGGGAGAGGTCCTACCTGGGCAGGTTATACAGAGGAGCCATCCTGAAGCAGGCCACCACAGCCCTCTTACGCTGCTTGGACAGAAGCTTGTGCCACACCGCCTTCTTCGACCTCAAAGGTTGCTCAACCTTATAAAATGATTAGAAATCAATATAAAAATCACCAAACACTTAATTATTAACATTTTACAGTACAAAGAGAGAAAATGGCTCTGGGTTACAACCCCAAAACAAAAATATTTCAACACTGATCTTTAATTAGTTTTTCTTTGTCAAAGTTGATATGTACTGTGATGGTTCAACAGCAAGGACAGGGAGGGGGAAGGGGAGGGTTTACCTGCTCCAGGTGGAAGGGGAGAGGGAGGGGATGGAGGGTATACCTGCTCCAGGTGGAAGGGGAGAGGGAGGGGATGGAGGGTTTACCTGTTCCAGGTGGAAGGGGAGAGGGAGGGGATGGAGGGTATACCTGCTCCAGGTGGAAGACAGCTGCTGAGATGCTCTGCACTCTGTCCACAGTGTGCTCAGGATCTGGCGGCTCCTCGTTCTTCACAACCACGTCTTTGTAAAGATTCATCTGCCACCTCACTGCAGGGTCCTCCGACTGCAAGAGCAAGAAGCCAGCTTTAAAAAGTGCCCCGATTATCAATTCACCTCTGCCACCCACTAACCAATCTGAATATCAACAGGAGACCTCACCCTGCAATCCAAGCAGCAGTGATTTTACCAGCAGAGACACAGGGGACCCTGTATCTCACAATACGCTCTTCGCTTCACTCAAACAAAACAAACTTCATGGATCAAACTCAGGAGAGCAAGACAAGTCCTATCCCCCATATTCTCAAGTAGGCTTACCTTCTCCTGCAAGTGAAGGTTTTGGCGTAGATGATCTTTGACCTCTTCATCTGTATCTCTCTATTGAAATAAAGTAAGTCGTTATTTGACTGACCAAAGATGATCAAAATCCAAGCTATGAAATATCAAATGGCCAACAATATACGTTATTAGGTTTCTTTAATTGTAACTGGATGATGATGTGTGTATGTGACAATGTTTTTTTTTTTTTTACTGTCTTCTTAGCCAGGTCTTACTTATAAAAGAGATAAAGTGACTTCCTGGTATAATACAAGTAAATTGTGCAAGCCGTGGCTCACTCACAAGGCTGTATCTTCCTTTGGCCAGTGAGATGAGCTCCTGGTCCCCTGGGGTGCACATGTTGAGGCCGATGGGCAGCATCTTCTTCAGGGCCGCTACGATGAGGGAGGTCTGGATGGAGTACAGCTCTCCGCGGCGCTTCGTCCTCTTTCTCTCCTGGTCCTGCCCTCCAGTCTGGCAGAGAGAGGGCAAGGGTTACCATAGAGACCAGGGGCCTTAGCTGGGTGTGTTTACACTCAAGCTGGGCTTTTACAATACTTGTTTTTCTCATTGTCTTACTTTCTCATTTGGCTACATTTTCAGACAGAAAATGACTATTAGGCTTAAGGCTTGAGTAGGCTATTCTATATCACTGAAATAGGCTTTTCTATATCTGATAACCATCTGTATTTATGTTGTGACCAACTCCCAGATAAATAACAGCTAGTATAGGGATGGGCCCTATGGTGTTACAATCCAGTTTATCCCATTCCAGGATTTAGTTTGAGTATCATTAGTAACGCAGAAGCATGTCGGTGAATTAAACTCACAGTAATACTGGGAATAGATATAATGACAGTCTTATTTATAGTCCTGAAACGCAAAGAGAACTTGGTGAGAAACAAAAGAAATACTACTGGCGCCAAAAGTCCAATTCAGTAAACACCACAAGCTAAGGACACAATTGTACTGATGCCTTACAATACAAAACTGTAAAATATAAAGTCTTTTTACCTGTATGGGTCATCTATTACAACAAGATTACATATTACAAAAAGATTTACAGTGGAATTCGCAATATAAAAGCAAGCAAATAAGCACGTACGTTTGTTCTTGAAAAACACAGCTGGAGTGACTTCAGCACTAGGTTTGAATGAGAAAAGACCCTACTGAGGATTTTTTTTTTTTTTTTTTTTTAAATACTCAAAAGGTTTTATTTGTTATAGCACCTGCCTAGGGTCTACTTTTCAAATTCCAATTCCAGGGCTGAAATGTCCTTGCGAAAACCTGCAAAGTGTAGTTTGATTACATATAGGGGGTTATAAAGGAAGTGCTACTGGGAAAACACACGGAATTGACAGGTGTGGACACAGGGATTGCAATAGGACTGTCAAGCTCTCTGACTGCCTCCACGGGTCATTAAGGACCCTGTGGTATCGGGCACCCACAGGATAAGGTAGAATAAGGGGCAAAATTTTAGGGTTTTACCTGATTCAGCCAGATTTCAAGTAAACTTAACAGCTGTATCCACGAATTTTGAGAGGCTATTATATATAGCAAGGCAAATTATTTCTTAACCAATGAGCTAAATAAAATGGAGTATTAATGTAAAGTGCTTTAAAATTGTACAAAATTAAAATGCAAAGCTTCTGTTGCTTCAGGAGTATGATAAAATATAAATGTGTCTTTGCGTAGAAATAAGGTCAGATTTAACAATCCTTTGGTTTGATTTGATTGGTTTTTCCACAGTAGCACTGCAAAGTGGTCACTGGCATTATACCCGCCTGTATGTATACCACTGGTTTAACCCTTTGCCCTTCAGCCCCCACTTTGAAACAATGTTCATTTTAAGTAAATCTAAAAGGTGCTAAAAAAATCATTGCAGGTGACCTCAAAGCAAAACTGGATTGCGCATCCCGTTCAAACAATGCAGTTTTTATTTGCAGCCACCAGGTGGTGCCAGGATCCATGTAAAAATCCCATTGAGAAAAAAACAAAAACAAAAAGTACAGGCATTTTAAAGAGGGTGTGATATTGGCAATATCAGAACTGTATTTCCACCCCCTCGGGAAAAGGGTAAAAACAAATTCTACTTTGACGAGAATTTAGTCTCGGGTGCTTCAAGTAGGTGATTTCTATTGAGAGTTTGATCCATAATAATATAAGATAAGCACCATATACCAGGCTAAATACTCTATGCTGCCAGCTAAGCACACGTTTTAAAGCATTTAAAGATGCAAGGCTGCTATTAAACTACTACTAGCAGCATTTCAGGACAGGCAGACAGACAGAAAGTGGTGTGTTCAGATACAAAGACCAAAGTGATGTACAGCTCTGGAAAAATCAAGACTGAATACTGCAATCAGCTTGATGCCAGGCAGTTGACACAGCGAATGCTTGGCTAAAAGACACAATGCATGCAATCTGACCCATACCTTTACAGACAATGACTGTATGAAAGAAAAACACAGTGAACATTTACTAATGCATATAAAACAGATGACTTAACCAAGATGAAATGTATACAAGTAGTTAAACAACATCAACATGCCAAAAAAAATAAATACATACAAAATAAACACATTATTATTGGAAAAAATACACACTTTCAGTAAGTGGCAGAACAAAGTATTTTGGAATTAGTGTAGAATCGATTACCTTGCTGCACTGTATATATTTTACCTAAGGGATACACTGGATTTGCCGTGGCGTGTTACTAGGTAAAAATGGAACTCCCAAGTCAGTATTTGAAAAAGGCAGTTCCATTATTAGAGGAACATGCCTCAGCAATGCTGTTATCACTCTGTACAGGGGGGTGGTATGTGTTTGAGACCTACCTTTGACATCTTGCTCTTGCTGTCTGCCGTTAGGAATGACAAGTTGTTGATTTCATTTTGAATCACAAAGTTTTGCTCCTCCCGTTTAAAGTTCTGTAAAAGAAAATATAGTTTAATATAAAAAAAAGAAACAGCAAACACTTTATTGTGAATAGCTCTATATAAAAATAGCACTAATACAATACGGAGATGTTCATCTGGATGTAAGTGAATACATTTCTAATATATCCTGAATGTTTAAATCAATTTTTTCTTCCCGAGGGGGGGGCTCCAAAATAATTAGCAGAAACAGGAAATTCGTGTTAAGTGAATTTGTATTACAAGAAGTAAAGTAAATTCGGGCAGGACCATGTAGGAAATCCGTAGTATAAAAGGACATTTGTTTAATCCGAGTTTGTTTTAATGAGAATTGACTGTATGCATATACCATATAAAACTACATGTACTTACGTGAGATTTACACCACAGGATAAAGACCTCAGCCACCATGCGGAACAGTTCATTAGAATCTGCATCAGGCTCTTTCAGCCATCTTGACCTGAATCAAGTAAAACCAATAAAAAGAGGACATAACAGCAATGTGTTTAAAAGCTCAAATACACCCAGGGAACATTTAAGCCAGTCTCAGCCACAGAGACACAATGTACTGTGCATGGTGCCTCCAATCCTGTAAACACTGGCTGCACCTCATTCAAAGTAAAAAGAAAACTTGAGAATAGACTTGAGGTAAGACATTGCTTTAAAAATCTTTGTTATTATCCCTTCGATAAGTGTAAACCCAGAAATTGTTGCAATCTACTTAATAAAGTTACTTCAGCACTTGAAATTTTTTACCAGCGTAAATCTGGTCAATCAAATTTATAACAAACAAAACAGAAGCAAATCGATCAAGAAATTAGAAATGTTTTTTTGTTTTTTTTTAATATAGTCTAATGGTTTAACAGCATTTTAACCCAGATTTCAAGTGAGTGTAGCAGTGCAGTGACTCCTATTGTGATTTGAGGCATTCTTTGTTAACTATGGGCTTCACTACTTGACACCTGAGAATTAACCTCCCAGTAACGCCTGGAGTGGAGCATAAGAACATAAGAATTCAGCTCATCTAAGCTTGTCCAGTTCCTAGAAGCTGATTGATCTCAAAACTTTGTCAAGTTGCATCCACATAACCCATTACTACCCTCACTACTCTCTAGGTGAAGTGTCGCCTTCCTGAAGTCTATCTACACTTAATGTTCAAATGTATCCTCAGGTCCTGGTTTCTGTACTGCTCTTAAAGTATTGGTTAGGATGTCGACTCTTTTAAGATGTTACAGACCAAGGTCATGTCCTCCCTGACTCAGCCTGGCAGTGGCCTGGTACCTGTTGTTGTCCACATAGCGGATGAGCATGGGGTAGAAGGAGTAGAGGTCCCGGCAGAGCACAGCGAATCGTCCAGGATGAGCAGCTCGGCCTCCCTGCGTGTCTCCTTTGCTGTCGGCCTTCAGCAGCTCCTCCTCCGCCACCACCTTCACCGTCTTCTTCTTCAGCTTCTCCAGCGTGGGCAGGAAGTGTGACCTCAACAGGTCGGGCCGCTTTGCAAATGATGGGCTGGGCGTACACTGGAGAGGGGAAGCACAACAAAGGGTCACAAACCAGAGAATTTCTTATCAAATACAGATTATTTCTGTCACCACAATGACCCACGTATGGTGACCTAAACAGTATTCACAGACTGAACTCATCTAGTTGCAGTACTGTCCACGAGTTAACATTCAGCTGTTTGTATGCAGCTGCCCGCCCCCATCGGTGCTTACCGGCGATTCTCTTCATCCAGGAGGCCTCGTCGATGCCCAGGTTGTTGTTGAGGATCTTCAGGATGTTCCCCAGGATGACACTGAGGTGTTCCGAGGTCACCATGGTGCAGCAGGGCCTGGCCGACTCGTGGTTGTTCTCTGGACCCTTCTCCCACCAGTACGACAGGTAGTTACACAGCATGGGCAGTATGACCTCGATCACATGGGGCATCTCGGTGTAGCGCCCCGACTCCGCCATGTCGTTGATATCCTTCATCAACCTGTCCAGCTGCGGCATATCGGGACACATCTCCTCGACAGTGTCCGGCATGCCGAGAACTAAACCAGCAAAGACTGGAGGTTAGAACTGGGATAGCAGCAAAGACAGGGGTATAACAGAGAGCAGCAAAGACAATAGGGTACAGTTGGGATAGCAGGAGAGACAGGGGGTATCTTAGGCGAGATTAGTGCTAATTGGGGTCAATGAAACCAACCATTAAGATTCTATTCTTGCGGCTCTTTCTTTAACGTATACAATACTAGGGCTGGGTATCAGCAGTGTCTTAATGATACGATACTTATCCCAATACGAGGGTCACGATACGATACGTATCACGATACAGTAAATTCAGCACGAAACATAAAAATCACACAATTGTCTCATTTGCTTGTGCAAGTGTTTGCAATAGCACTGGTAAAGCACTTTCTGTCAAATGAGCTTCATGACCCGTTTTGCTTTTGTTTCCTGTTTATTCTTTAAAATACATTTCTTTTAAAAAAAAATAAATAAAAATCAGGGATCCAGACACAGTTGTTGCCTCAGGAGCCAATGGCTAATCGGTCAAATCCAATTGCTGGTGCCACTTCAGGAGCAAGTTGGTTGCTATCATATTCAACTGCTTAACATAAAACAACTTGTGAAGACACTAAAGTGACACTAAAACAGTGATTTAATGTCTGTACTCACTTGTTTGTTGCCATGTTCTATGAAGCTGATAAATGCAATGAACTCAGCATGTTTATATTTGTTATATTTTTCAAGTGTTGTGTGTGGAATTTGTGACGGCACCTCTAATTGTGTACAGTTTTAACATGGGAAACAGCATGCAGCAGTGCAGCAGCTCCCATGCTCAGTATCAGTGAAGTCCTGATCTGACAGTATGTAACACAGACAACTCTTATCCTTACATGTTACCGTTTATTTTTCAGTAAAAACAAGTTTAAATTGCAGTGAGTTGGTTCTGCTGTTCACGATATTAAATACTAAACGTTTACACAACACACACAGAGCCAATGTGACGCCCCCTCAGGGTCCCCAGCAAAGTTCGGCCTCTTTGCACAGCCCAGATGCAAACTGGTGCCGTCCAAGCTGCGTGACTCATCCTGCGCTCCAGTGGCAGTGCTTTAACTGGATGAGCCACTCGGGAACCCCTCTCATGGGTTATTTAAAGCTGTTCTTTATGAATAAAATAGAGTTTGCGGTTCATGAAATCGTTATAGAAATAAATAACGTTTGGTATACACGTTAAAGCAGTCTTTTAAATGTAATAAAACTCATGAGTGAAAGCATCCCCAGGCCTGGTGGGACACACAGAGAGTGGAGTGGATCAAAGCAGCACATACCGCTCTCTCCCGTGGCGTCTTCGTGTTAAACACAGAGTGGGGGTTGTGGAGGTTGAGATGGGGTTCGAGGAACGCGACCGGCATGGCTCCTGCAAGAGTGGCCAGGCACTCCCCAGTGCTGGACGCTGCCTAGAGGAAACAAACAGACAGCAAGAACAGCTTTTACTACTTATTCATAAGAGACAGATCTTATTCAAACAATCATCATACAAGTAGAACAATAAGAAACACAAGTCAAGCAGACAAACTTATTGACGAATAACTTTACAAGTGTTATAACTAAGGCATAAGTCAAAAAAAGTTTGTCTACTTGACTTGGTTTCTTCCAGTTTCACCTCAGATCACTGATGAAGGAACTTCAGCTGAGACTGTGTTAAGCCGTGAAACTGGTTCCTTTTGGTTTATATGCAGTCTGGTGGATACTACCTATACAGATGGGTACATATAATTCATTTTGTATGCACTAAAAGGACATAAATTAATATCTAAAAAATGCTTGGAATGGAGATACTGTAAATGGTTCTTTGTCTGCTTCACCTGCCTGCTTATAGGAGATGGATCTGCCTCAGAGAGGTACTTACCTTTCAACATAGATGTTCTTTCCAGTCCCCAAAGAGTACAGACTGCACAGGATCCTATAGCAGGAGACTTGAACATCGTCCACTAAAACAGACAAGAAGAAGGGTTTCACTTTACCTCAAAGTAGCAAGCAAAATAACCCCATACACATCACCGGTCGTGCACTTTCATTTGCAATATACACATGTTGCATGCATTTTCATTTTAAAACATGATCATCTGGCACTATGTAGGTTTTAAAATTGTTTCTAAGCTGTACTTTCAAGTTTCCTTCATTGGTTATTTTACCTGGAAAGTGGATTTGTCCCTGACCTTTCAACACCTTCCTTCTATTGACAGAAGACAGTGCTGAGCGGAAATGACCTAGGAAGTATTATAGTCACATATTTCCTAATTGAAAGGCAAGCAAACCGAAATTTCTCTTGTAATTAGTGTAGTACCAGGTAACCTGTTTGGAAGTGAAAATACATTTTGCTGTGACATGTTCATGACAGGTATTATTGTTTTTAGCTATGATCACTTTAAATCTGAGGATTGTGGACCGCAGCTCTACAGCATTAGAGAAGAACACTCACACAGCAGGTCCAACCCGAACTGGTTCTGCGTGATGTGCTCAAACAGGGAGGTGAGGATGGGCAGCAAGGCCACTGTGGTGTAGTTGATGTTCTGGGAGACTCCTTCATCTGAGTCCTGGAATGAGTGAATTTCCCCAGCTTCAGGTTTTCCAAGGTCTTCTCCAGATCTTCCGCCGCACTGTCAAAGAAGGTGCGCAGGCTAGCCTTCACGAGCTCGAGCCGATTTCATCACAGTTCTGCACAACGAGACAGTTTACTGGAGGTAACTGGTGCCGATGTTGTATTACAGCACAGTGAGTCTGCAGAGGTATTTCATGGAAATGAATGCAGATATTAAAATCTTTAACAGAGGACCTACCTCGTATCAATAGTGCGAGCCAGGATATGCAGACAGCTCACCATCGTAGCAGAGTCACTGCCTGCAGGAGAGCAAACACAACATATCATAGATCACACTACACTGGCAGCAGTGAAAATGAAACATCAGACTGCTTATAAATACCTTCAATATGTACATCAGCTGTCATTTAATTCTGAAGAGGCGTTGATTTCACATGGAATATATTATATTTAATATATTGAATATAAAATAGTAAGATCACCAATGTGAGATTGTCCAAGTTGGTGACTGGACCCAGTCTCATGCACCAAAGCACAGCTCCTACCACACTTGAAGACATGGCATTGGTCTGTCATCCTATATTGATTACTGGTATGTAATCTGGGTGTAATTTAAAATGACGGTGAGTGATTTTCATGATGCTTCGCTAATGCCACATAAGGGTTTCTGGTGACAGGTTAAATGTTTCTGCATGATTGTTATGAATATTTATGGAGGTACAGCAACGTGCAAAACAAAGTTGAGCCACACCAGCTATGGGGTTCTGTGTGCAGGTGGCCTCACTTTCCAGCTGACCAGTCTGTTAGTTATGATTATCACATGATGTGTGCAGCCCGTCTATAACTTTCTGGAGCAAGGAATTTTAATAAAGGTCCAGCAACTTCAAACATTGTGTAATGTGTACCACAGAGATTCACCACAGTCCATTTCCAGCACACTTTGGGGACTGGGGTTTTGTGAAAGCCAGCGATTTATGTTACTGCAGTTCATTTAATACTGCATGCACACAACAAATCTTTTTTAGCGTTCCATTAAATGGAGTTGCCTCAATAAAATCAAGGCCTGCTTACCAAAGAGTGAAATCCTGTGTCTGACAAGAGCTGCCAGCTTACAGAACAAACTGAGGAAAGAGAAAAGAAGAAAAAGGAGACAGTAAAAAAAACAGAAAGGATACCAGAAGCAGTTAAGAGAAAGAGGGCCCAGATTATACACATGGACTGTAGGAGAGAGTTCATTAGGTGTGGCTGCCTGGGATTACCTGGTCACCATCTCTTTCTCCTTGTTGGATGCGTAGCAGCTGCTGCTCAGTGTTTTAGCGGTTGAGGACAGGAAGTACAGACTGTGATTCTGAAAGTAGTGGTCAATCAGTGGAAGAAGAACCTGGGGCAAACAACAGAAAAGAATTGTCGAGTAACTCCCTCTGAAGGATGAAGAGTTCAACCCATCACCTCTAAATGTTCTTATTTATTACAGCTTTCAACTGGCAAGACCTGTTTACAGGCCTAGGAAAGATACTGTAGTGAACTAATAAGTATACCCATGTCCATTTTATAATGTTGTCATTATTAGACATTGGAGCTTTTAATTAGTTAGTCTAGGGTGGTCTTTCAGTCGTTAGTATGTGCTATAAAATGAATCAATATTCTGGTTTTGTACAATCTTTGAATGATTGTAAACATTATAAAAGGTAAGGGAAATAAGTAAGATTACATTTGAAGCTACGTTACCATTGAAAGTTCAAGTTACACAAAGAGTTAACTGCTTGCTCTCTCACATCTAATGCTAAAAGGAGAGTGGGACAAAGTTATTGCCAGACAAAATTGTTGCTAAACAAATACACTGTCTTGTTTATGCAGGTATAGTAAAATATTTTTGCAAGTGTTACAAAAGCTTTAGATTTCACATTTTCAACATATTATAAATTGATGTGCTGCATATTGAAATCCAATCTAAACTCTCTTCATACTAGAAAGACACACATCAGTGGAAAGCACATGCATTAAAAATGATACATTGTAATGCTGCTCTGTAGGTAAATGGCAATTTATAATGCACAACACCCCATCTCCCTGCCTTTAAAGTAGATCTACTGCATAGTGGTTTGGTTTAAAAGTTGAAATGCGGAACAAGAAATTCTTACCTTTGCAAAAACTTGATTTCCTGCTCATAAGGAGATTTGTCAACTTTCCCACTGCTGACCATAGCCTCTGCAGGTAAAGAGCAAACAATAGACATCAACTCCAGCAGGAACGGGGCTGAACACAATTCAACATGACTGGCACTGGGCTTTGCCATCTAAAAACACAGGGAAATTAACTGCCCCCAAGAGAAAGGGTTATCCCTCCAGTCCAGGGTAGGCTTGGGGCATGGAGTCTAAACTACTGCCTCCCTCACCCCACTGAGAGAAAGGGAACATGCATGTTCAAAGGCAGCAGGATTTGCAGATTAAAGGCAAAAGTAAACCTCTAATTAAAACAGAACAAATAAAATGCAGCTAATATTTCAGGGACTGTAATAAATGAATACATACTTCTAACAATGCAGGGGATAGTAATGCTACTGGATAACATGCAGCCTTTTGTCTTATTAACAACATAATAAATAATTGCTAATGCTGACAACGGCTGCCATTTAGTCATAAACATTGGCCAGAGAGGTTGTTTTTTTGTCTATCGGAGGAGTGTTATTGTGGAAATAAAGCTCCAGTTTGTAGAGACCTGAGGTAGTTCTGGCACCTACCCAAGTGGGCAATGAATTCCTGAGCAGAGTCAACATACTTCAGCAGCTTCTTCAGGAATTTATAAGCAAACCTCTTCTCAATGGACGAGGCGTCCTGCTCCATGTCCTTCAAGCCTCTGAAAAAAAGATACACTGTAAACAAACCCTGTGACTAGCTTAAACCTTATCTTAAACAAACGCCTTGTAAACTTCCCCTGCCCGGCTGCTATTGGCATTATGAAAAACAAGAACAACATGATCTACCTACAGAGTATGTGCAGCTATGGACAAACGTTTTGCATCACCCTATAGAATTAACTCATTTTGCCTCAAAGTCAAATGAAACTTGCTGAATAGTGTTAACATAGTGAATTAAATACAGCTTTGTAGTTTTCCATATACTTAATGAAAAATCTGACATTTCAAAATACTCCTTTGTAGTTTCTTCGATTATATGATGTTAAATAAAACATCTTTGGCCATAGCTGTACATGTAAAAATTTGACACACAGTAAGGTATACACTGATCTCCGATACTGATAAGCGATTACTGTAGTGAAAATATCTTCCCTTTAAGATGTCAGTGCATGCTGTTTTTGTAGCTGTGACATTTCACACAATTACAGAAATGCTGTTCTGATTTATTCAGCTCTATTGCTTATTTTTATTTAATAGTATGTCATGAAAAGAAAACAGTACTTTAATTTTGGGTTTCTGAAGATGATTTTTTTTTTTTTTTTTACTGTAAATTCCCAATATGTTTAAAAGTTTAGGAAATTGAACTGCATGCAACACCCCCATCAGAGATGACCCTTTATAACTGTACCTGGTAATGGTGTAGCTGCTGATATGCAGAAACTTGAAGAGCTCCTGAGCCTTCTCCCGGTCCCTGGCTTTCTCCTTGGCAGTCAAAGTGTCGTAGGGAACCAACAGGGGTGGCTCCGCCCTGAGGAAGAGTTATTGGAGGAAGAGGAGGCTGTTTACTGATATATAGCTCGGATCTGAGAGATACTGTCATAGTAGAGAGGGATCATGCTTAAACATCTCCACACTTCAGTTTAGATTAATAATCGTTCAGACGGACACAATATTAATTTGCTTTGTGGTTACCTGAACAGTTTATTTTAGCACGTTCTGTGTCGCTTACTAAATGGGGAGCCCTGTTTTAGCAACACAGAGATTACTTACATGTTAGTTTTGCTGTTTTATTGATTTGTGAATCTGTAAATGTGTAAACACAGTTTCCAGATGATTATTTGTAGCACAGCAATCAGGGTGTCCAGCAGTAAAACATTCTGATTGGGATAAATTCCTATTGCACTGGCAACTTAAAACCAACCTAGATTTATCTTTTACAAACAGTCTCCAATTATCAAAGGAAGTCACCCAATTACACTTAAGGTTGTTAGTCCGTCAAAAGGCTTTTGTGACATGATTGGTTTCAAATACTATACGTTGTATCGGGATAAAGAAATAAGCAGACTTGAATTCATGTCTTACCTCTTCCTAATTCTATTCTCTTCTTTTTAGCCCATATGTTATGGTAGTTTTCAGCAACAACATCAACCATCGCCTGTTTGAAATAAATACATACAGTTTTGCCTGCAACGTGTATCTTGTTCATTGAAACGTGTATTTTTCCAAATCCGCACCATGCTGTAGTTTCAGATTCTCAGTCAATTATTACTTCATTATCTTTTATACTTCACTACCATTTGCCCAAATAAAAATGAATAATAATAGATTAGTCTGGATCATAAGGACATCCATAATGTGAAACTTCATTTAATTTGGCAAGACCGTCTTTTGATATGCTTCTCAACAGACCAGTTTGAATGGCTCTATGCTTCACTAGCAGCATCTTCAACTTGATCCAGCAATGCCCAACTGGATCCAAGAACCTTAATACTGTATTCCCACCTCAGTGTTAAAACATAGAATAAACGTTTACTGCATGAAATGATCACTGGTTTATTTCTAGAAATACGAAAACAGACCTAATAAATTTATTGAAACGTTTGAGCAGAAGTCTTTCACAGTGTGTTCAATATCGAACTTAAGTTCACTGAAGACATTGAGACAGACTTCTAGTCGAAACATTTATTTTTATTATTTTTAAAATTAGCAATATTTTTATGGAAAGCAATGGAGAAGATGCGATGGGTGTCAAGACTAGAGGTTCCTCCTATACAAACGCATGGGTAGAATGTGCTGTAATTTTCAATACAGTTCAGTCATGTTGGGTGGGAATAGTTTTCATGTAAAACAAGTTAAAGAATGTAAATGTTACTAACCTGGAGCTCTCGGGAAAGAACAACATTACTCATGTCAAGTGGACATGGGTTGTAGCCATTGCCCTGCCAAATTAACGAGACGTGGGTTAGCGGTGATACAAAACAGACATGGGTTTTGCATCATTAACAATACATGAAAATAAATTAAACAAAAATGAAAATCCATTTTTAAAAAGTTGTTTTTGGAATCTATTTTAAGAAGCAGAAAATTCCTTTGTACTTTAATCTAGTGATGCTGACACATGTTTATACCTGTGAGAAGAGAGAGGAGTAAAGGGGTCTGTGAGTGCTTGTGCTCTGTGCTACAGTGCTCTGTGAGAAGAGAGTGGAGTAGGAGTCTGTGAGTGCTTGTGCTCTGTGCTACAGTGCTCTGTGAGAAGAGAGAGGAGTAAAGGGGTCTGTGAGTGCTTGTGCTCTGTGCTACAGTGCTCTGTGAGAAGAGAGTGGAGTAACGGAGTCTGTGAGTGCTTGTGCTCTGTGCTACAGTGCTCTGTGAGAAGAGAGTGGAGTAACGGAGTCTGTGAGTGCTTGTGCTCTGTGCTACAGTGCTCTGTGAGAAGAGAGTGGAGTAACGGAGTCTGTGAGTGCTTGTGCTCTGTGCTACAGTGCTCTGTGAGAAGAGAGAGGAGTAGGAGTCTGTGAGTGCTTGTGCTCTGTGCTACAGTGCTCTGTGAGAAGAGAGTGGAGTAAAGGAGTCTGTGAGTGCTTGTGCTCTGTGCTACAGTGCTCTGTGAAGAGAGTGGAGTAGGAGTCTGTGAGTGCTTGTGCTCTGTGCTACAGTGCTCTGTGAAGAGAGTGGAATACCTGGGAGGACTGGGAGATCTTGCGCAGTTTCTCACTTTCTCGCTGCTGAAACATGGCTTCACCCTCTTTGGTCCTCTCAATATTCCAGCCCATAGCCAACATGCTCTTAAGAGACTCTTTAACAGGCCAGCGATAAATCTCTCGCTCCTGAAAGAAAGATGAAAAACTGGCACGTCACAAATAAATTCATATACTATAAAGAAGATCCATCAGTGTCATGAAAAAGTAGATGACCTTGATCTATACCCACAGCAAGTGTAATATCTCTAGACATGTAAGTGTGAGCAAGGTCACCTAATTTCAGCAAGAATACTGGCATGGTTGGATGCTAGGAAGTTTTATTTTAATGTTGAAATGGCCAAAAGGAAACTAAACAATGTATGTGAGAAACATTCAAATGTGCACAAAACAAAGGCAAGCACAGCACTAGTAAATTTTCATACCTATCAAAATTTACTTTCATTAAATAGATTCCCTCTGTACTCAATCTAAATGTTCATATGATCCTGTGGAAGGGTGGGGGTATTCACTGACACGGGAGACAGAAGATTTTATTTGCAAAACACCGCAGGGTGCCCAGATTTATTTATTTTCTTATTTAGTTTAGCCCGCAGAGGGCGCTGTTGTCCGTGGTCTGGATACTGCCGACAGTAAACCAGGACCACGGGTTATAACACAGGTATCCCAATCCGTGCACCTTCAAGTGCTCGAAATAATAATGAAAACAGAAGGCGAAAGAAAAGGGAAAATAAAACACACTAATAAAACTACAAACAAAAGTGCTGCTTATGCAGTGCCCCCACTGCCGCTAAGCCGGTCAGCACGGGTCTCCGTCCTACACTCCGTTGTGCCTATACATTGGGGTTGGCCAGGGTTCCCGTGCCTCTACATACGTCCCTCAGTACGTATTTATTTATTCAGGAAAGGCTGCCCCCTCAGCCGGGCTCGCCTGCTCCTTGTTTCACGCTGGCCTCTTCTGCCAGCGACACTGTATTTCCCCCAACACGGCCACCGGAATGCACAACCAAGCCGGGTCTTATGGGCCGAGCAGTCTCCCAAGGCCCGCCCCTCAGCCACTCAGAGAGAGGGAAAGCACACACACCCTCTTCCCCACCTCTCCGTGTCATCACCATGACTGACAGGTGGGTCCCACGATACCGCTGCCCTCTACCTGCAGTAATACGGATGTGCCAAATAGTCAGTCCAGATCTCCCCTGTTACAGATACTAATAATGATTACACCTCTGTCTCGGTTTCAACAAAACCTTCAGTCGCTTTGAGTAAATACTGATTTCATTGAATCCTTCAATTTTTTCTTGCAACACATAAAAAAAAAATATTGTGCTAAACAGGGGCCTGTGAAACCAGCTGACGAGTTTAGTAGCATTTGATATGATTCTCGATGGGATTACTATTCTCGGGGGCCAAGTGCCTGACTACACTTTCTTGCTTCTCAGATTTACAGTAATCTAGGTCAATTCAACTCCAATAGGCAGCTAAAACCTTCAGAAGGCTTCCTAATGGAAGAGACCAAAGCAGGGATCCCAGTGTGACAGTTACCTTCTCTGTTAATGACTTGTACGGCCTCAGCAAGGGATGAGTCTTCAGTTTCTCATCAACCGTCTCCCCATATTTCCACCCCCCCACCACCTGTGGATAAACGACACACAGCTGAGTGACAGCATCCATAGAGGCTGCAGTGATGAAATGAGACTGTTTAGAACTACAGCACCCTTAAAGTGTTACAGAACCCCCTGCAGTGCTTACAAGAAACAGCAATTTTGTTTTATATAACATATTCCTGTTTTAAGTTGTTTTTTTTTTATTCACACATCAGAGGTAAATCAACTAGGGAATAAATTCTTTCAACTTTTACACTTTTGCCAGGAGAAAGAGATTTTTTCTTCCAAACATCGCGGTGTATCCAGTTCATGCTCCCTCCTGCAACAATGCTGGTGTTCTGACTGAAATGAGTGCCATATTATGCAAACAAAAAACAAATATTGTTGCAGGAGGGAGTGTCATCTGGATACACTGCGATCTTAGACATTTTTTTTCTCCTGGCGAATGCTCTAGAGTAAATTTTGAGACATTTATAGCACAGTTGATTTATGAACCATGATGTGTGTTAAAGAATTTCTAAAATGTCTGCACTATGTTTAAAAATAACACTGCGACAAAACGGGACACAGCAAAGGTAATGTAATGTGATTCTTGTAAACTTTGCAGGGTGTTCTGTAATACTTTAAAACACTGCAACTTGTGGGCTAGGTGGCAAAGTGGGTTAATTCACAAACAACACAGAAGCATTTTCTTTTTAAAATAAGCAATCTCAGAAAGAAGGACAGTTTGCAGAATGTGCTCTTTAAAGAGCTACAACTGTCATAGACATCTTTTTTATAAAGTTTATTTTTACTTGTTACCTTTTCAGATGCCCACTTGTCATGAGAGTGCTCAGCATATTTGTTGGCAACGTATTCCATCTTTTCTGGAAGGGAAATGCTGAAAAAAAATCACAATAATTAAAAGTGCTATTATAATTAAAGTAAGCAATGAGACCGACAGGGTGGGCGGTATTGGGCAATACCGAACCGCCCAAGGACGTGATGAGGCCAGACGCCACAGGCACCCACCCTAGAGGCTTATTGCGCTTAGAAAATGGGTGGCTCAGGGAAACCTCTCAAGGCACTTATGCTGGTACTTTTTATTTCCTGGTCATTGAAAACTATTGAAAGTTAATGTACCCCCCAGCTAAGGGTACTAGCCAATGAGATGCCAGGAAATAAAAAGCCAATTTTCTAATAAACAATAAGCAACTGAAGCCATTAGCCAGGAGAACTTGAAAGAACATCACATTTGAAGTCGAACAGCCGATGATAGCAAGATGATTTAAGGACTCGGAGGAATTTTAAACTTTTAAAATCACGTTGTGTAATCAATATTCAATCTCAAGTTTATTTAATAAGCAAGGTCTTCCACAGTGTGCTACATTTGGCAAAACAAACAGAACACAAGACATGTACTGTAACTGATCTGAAAAATCACCCACAAATGTCATTTAACTGATTTACTAAGCTTACTTAAATAGAAGATGAAAAACGCATTAGGGAATTTTTTAGCTATATCCATGGGCGCATTCCTGTCAAACTGAGAAGAATGTTTTTTCCCCTCGTAACACCTTCCTGGTTTCACCTCCACCTGCGACTTACTTGGAAGTACTAATAGGTTTGGGATCAAAATTTCCCTGTCCATCCACTGATGCCTGTTTCTCCAGTATGCTGGTAAGGCTGGCATCCACGTAATCGGGAGGCAGAGCCCCGGAGATTGCACTGAGGCAGGGCATGGCCATTTTGAAGAGCTCAGGGTCGTACTTCTGCAGAAATAATAGGGACTGATCGGAGGAGTCCAACAGAGAAACACACAGAGGATTAGTGACAGGCAAGAACACAGCAGCACAGCCCCGTGGGTATTAATAGAAGCAGGAAGCATACAGCGTACTAAAGAGCTAGAAGCCCAATGGGGTTTCAATACCTGTGTGATTGTCATGCTTCTTTACCACTATAGTAAATAGATATAGTGAGAGCTATATAGTGGTGAAGCTCTCATAGTCTTCTGACACAATGCTGGACTGACTATGCATAGTATTACATGCTAAAAAAGCACAGTTAAAATGCCATCAAGGTGTTATTGGTGTACTTGTTGCTCTTTAAGACTCAATTTGTTATTATTAAATTAATAATTTCATGCAAATACATGCCACCGTCAACTTTCAAGACTATTCAACTTAATTCAATACTGTTCTCCCCTACCAGGATTGACAAAACTTCTTTGCCATTAACTTCAGGGTAATGTTAGTAAAGCGTGTTAATAATACCCATATTCAGCAATAGTAATTAGACGTGTAATGCATGCCAATATTTACAGCTGAAATACCAATAGCATGCCTTTTGAAACGTTCCTAACAAAATGTTACATTTAAAACTTAGTGTTGTGCTTTAAAAAGAAACATGCCGTCTGTATTAGTAATGCAAACCAGCAGTTATTATCAGGACGTATTGTGACACTGTACCTTTTGAGAGAGCGAGTCAAAGATTCCCCAGAAGAGCTTCTTGGTGAGGAGCACCTCCTCCTCAGAGGCCATGCCATAGCTCCCCCAGCCTGTGGGGAGGCAGTAGTACTTCCAGCTCCGCTCGTAGTGATTGGTTAGCAGCTGCAGAGGAACAAGAGTGCTCTGTTACACAACAGTACAAGCTGTATTAAAGGCTCAGCCCGGTTCAGAAGAGTGGTCGTGTTAGAGTGTGTGGTTGCAATTGGACTGGAGGCTATTCAAATATAATAATATATGTATATAACTAGTTACTGTTACAATTAGAAAAAGTTACTTCACAGACACAGTTTACATTTTACAGAGATATTTTTTTCTGAAAAAGGAACCATATCGGTAGTTACTGAAGTTACTGAAAAATGTAATCCGATTACAGTAATGTGTTACATATAATGGGTGAATCTCTTCCACCACTTAACAGAGGACACTGTGTACGAACCTTCAGGGGCATCTTGCAATACTCAGTCAGCAAAGGCACGTCAAAGACCAGGCGACGCAGAAGCTGCTGTAGCATCGAGGGCCGCAGGTAGCTACAACAAGAAAGAAAGCAGGAGAATCAGAGATGCCTTCAAAAAACAATGAAGGACCAACAGGCTGGAGCACCATCCACAACAGCCATGAACTAAACATGGTAGGGCTCTTCCTAAAAGACCAGACCTTGTTGTCTCACAGCCTCATATTCAAACTCTAATTAATCTCCGGATCTCTGCTCTGGAGCCCCAGTAACTCTCAGGGAGTTGAGGTTTCAAAAGCTTACCTACAAATACCCAGCAAGCATTCCTCGATGGCGTCCCTCTGTGCTTTGGTGAGTGAGCGGCCCTTGGAGAGCCTGTAGATGGTGTGCAAGGTGGAGTCTATCAGGGAGGCGTGGTGCTCTGTGCCGGCGAACTGGGGAGCGCAGCGGGTGAGCAGGTGCAGCACGGCCGAGCAGATATACCTGTTCATAGCCAGAGCCATCTCAGTGGTGCTCAGGGCCTCCTGCGGGGGCAGAAACGTGAAACTGTGAACAGGCCTATACTGCAAACAGGCTTTGCACACTGCTCTAAGCCCAGGTCAAAACCACTGTTCAAAACCTAAGCATAACAAGAACATGTTCTTCATTTTAACTGGGAAAAACACATTTTGTCAGGGTGGCTCCTAAGACAGGTATCACTCTGAAGGTCGTAGCAGTTTTAGAAGTCCTCAGTCACAACAATGCATTTTAAACGAGAATAGCGAAGGCCAAATTGCAAATGTTGCCACCATCATCTAAACTAGGGCTGTCCAGTGGCTCTTTCGTAATATCCCATTTTGGGTTTGAAAAGACAATCTTAGGTAGCAGCACATACTGTTCAAATGCAGCAAAATGTATGGTTAACATGCAACACGATTAACGAGCAGAAAAATACTGAAGCAGCGACTTTGTATAGTCATGTGCTACTATTTAATCAGCTTTTAAGGACATTTAGAAATATTAAAAGAAATACGACAAATGTAAGGAAACTAAATTATTGATGTATTATTGATGTATTTGTGTGTGAAGGAGCACATGCAACAAAGATTTAAGTTTTTTTTTTTATTGATTCCAATAATCAAAAGTTATTGCTTAAACATTATCAAGTAGCCCCTAGCTATAAACAGAAATTAAGTAGTGCTCAATGACCTAATCTTATGGAAGAAGCACCAGGCATGGGATGGTCAGTCCTCAGGATAGGACTCAGGTATGCTTCTTGAATGCACCTCCGAGTGCTGCTTTTTTATAGTCTCTACACCCCTTTGTGTGCAAATCTTACTTGCTGGCTTATCTCTGTATATCAGCAACATTTTGAACAGACAACTCTTACTGTCGAGGTCAGTTCTGTTCATCTGATTGACCTCTTCTGAGGCAATAAAACATGATTTCCCTGACAGCAGAATACACTGGGACAGCACTGCCCACATAACACCAGCATAGCTGCATCTCAAATTATAGTTTTGTACTTGTAATATTTTCATCAACTCTTTCCTTACACAAAGCGTTTCAACCAGAAGTCTTCAATTGCAGCTCCTCCTTCACTCACCGTGTCGAGGGAGGCTGAGGCCCTGAGGTCTGGCAGGAAGCCCACCTCCAGCAGATGGAGCAGGAAGCTCTGGTCCTCGACCCCGTAGACACGCTCCAGGAACAGCACCATCGGGGCCTTGTGGTCAGGACAGAAAGTACCGGACATGTCGGGCTCAGTGACGGAGCCGTCTGAGGGGAAAGAGGAACCAAATCAATGAAACAACACGACAAAGCAGGGAAAGAAGACCCATGCTGAAAAGAAAGAACATGAGGTGCTAAGTTATGATACCTAGCAAGCAATGCCAGGGCAGACGGTGTTACTGCTATTAATAACCAAACAATCTTTCCAATCTAATTGCATATAAAAATTCCACAACCACCTCTGAGTTTTGGTTATGATTATTGTTATTCTCATAGTGTTTCAGTGACCAATTTCTTCCTCGTCTAATTTAACAGGTAGTGTTGTGTGAGGCACTGCTGTTACGGATTCGGACTCCGGTTGAGTTTAAAAGCTCAATAACAGCAAATGCAGACGAGCCACAATGTTTTGCATAGAGGTTAAGATGCTCACTCACGCTGTGCACGGATGCCGGTTTGTGCCCATCCTCTGCCCTGTTACAAAAACATCCCCTGCAATACTCCTGAACACCCATGTGTATACGGTATGTATCTATCAGTACCTTTATTCACAATTGGCATTTTAAGTGGTATGCTGATAATGCCCACCAGGTCCTCAGTTGGTACCAGGGATCGCAGAATGGATCTGATCCGGAGAGCTTCCCCCTTCCCTTTGTTGATCAGCTGTGGGACAAGAAGCACAAACACACACACACACACACACACACTGTCACTGTACTGAAGACTATTGTGAAGACCCTACATTACTTGAAGTGCTACAGAACAGCCTACAAAGTTTTCATGAAACATTTCCTTTGCTGTGCTCCGTGTTGTCCATTTCGCAGTGTTATATTTTTTTTAATTTTTGCAGACACACTTGAAATCTTTAAATCATGTATCCATGGGTCATAAGTCAACAGGGATATACATTTCTGAAAATTTACTCGGAAGCGACCGCACTTCCTCCTGCAACAATGCTGTTTTTCTGTTCCCACAATGCACCACTCATTTCAATCAGAGCACCAGATACGCTGTGATGTTTAGATTATAGAAAAAAAAAATTGATTGATTGATTGAATTGATTTGCCTTCGATGTGTGAATGAAAATATCAAAACAAAAATCAGGGATATGCTGAAAAGAATTTTGCTTTGATTTGGATACAGCAGAGGTAATGTGTTTCTTGTAAACACTGCCACTTCACTTGTGGTGATTTTCTCCTTGACTTAAGCAGGGAGCAGAACAGAAGTGGCTGAAATGAGATCATTTACAAACGTTTACAATAGGAGTCATGAGTACCAGTACTTGATAAGTCTCCCTGAAACCGAGAAAGACTTTCTGCCAAGCTGCAATTGGAACAATTCATAACAAGTGTGTTAGATTATTACATCCCATAAACACTGCTACTCAGGGGGGCGGTGATACCAGGACACATACATCTTCAGATGTACGCTGACTGTTTAAGGCACCCACCTGCTTGACCTTGACACCTCAAGGTGACATGCACCTGCTCTGAGATATTTAATTATCCCCACATTCTGATAATTCCAATAACTAGCGATAAAGAATGTCATACCCAGGTTTCATCCCATTTAGAGAAGTGGTTGTGTAGATAAATAGGCATATAATACAATGCAAGAAATTGATTTGTTGAAGCCGGTGGAACTCACATGCATCTCAGGTGCACAGCGACCCAGCAGGTCAATGAGAGCGGAGTAGAAGGACATGATGGCATTGCCCATGTGAACAATCTCCTCCTCTTCCTCCTCCTCCCCAATCCTGCTCAAGCCAGAGACAGACATGTTCAAACACAACCCATTGAAACACAAGCTTCAAAACAGAATACACTGGAAGAACTCTCTCACTTCACAGCAGCAGAATTGTCAGTTTCCTATGAGCCTAATTAGCCACAGTGTACAGGAGTGGTAGCAAGCTCAGGTGGCTGGTGTCATTTAGCTCACAGCATTGCTCAAACATCTATAAAATGCAAGTCCTATTTTCATCCCTGTTAAATGCACCTTATAAGTTTACACTATAACAGTACCATCTACTGTAGCTAAGCAGTCAATGGCCCTGTGTTTACTGATCAAAGGTAAAACTACAGAACATCAAGCAAGCCAGTGGCTTTATCAGTGTACTTATTAAGAACAAGACGGCACTAACCTGGTTTCTCATAGATTTTTCAAGTTATGGATGATGTACTGATATAAACAGACGATACAAACCAATGCATGGAAGTCTAATTTAAACTGTATTTGCTATGAGAAAATCACTAATTAAAACACATTTCTAGTGATGATATGTCATTTGCAGTAAATACTGTATATTTCTCAGTAATGTTTGGTATGGTATTGCTGTCCACTGGCGTGAGGGATGTGGGTCGTGATTAGGGACATGAGACTTACGTGTCTCTCTGGAGTCCCGGGGGACCACTGGGCACGTCGAGGGCGGGGTTCTCAGAGATGTCGATGGCCTCCTTCATGGCCTCCAGCAGGCCCTTCCCCCCCTCTCCCCACGCAGAGCCGGGCCGAAGCACTCGGGGTGACGGATCAGAAGCTTCACCACCACGCTGGAGTTCTCTTCAACGCTCTCCCCTGCACAGACATGAACAACAGAATAGGGCTAGCACCGACCGGCCGATGAGAAATGGGACAGTCTACCTCAAACTCGTAATCGACTTATTGAATGCTTCCATTTCAAAGCAGCAGCAGCCACAGAATCATGTTTTTGTGTGTTTAAAGTGTATACTAGTACCGAACTAGCTGTTTGAATTAGATGGAAAGTAATAGGCGGTTTCAGATGGCTGGAAGTGCCTATATGGCAGGGCAGCAGTGTGGAATAGTGGTTAGGGCTTTGGACTCTTGACCGGAGGGTCGTGGGTTCAATCCCAGGTGGGGGACACTGCTGCTAAAAAACCACTCTATAAAGGGTTAAATTGTATGTAAAAAATATGTGATATCTTGTAACAATTTTAAGTCACCCTGGATAAGGGCGTCTGCTAAGAAATAAATAAATAAATAATAATAATAATAATAATAATAATAATAATAATAATATCACATATAAACTACATTTTAGAACTTTTTTTTTTTTTTTGAATCCCAAGCAGATTTAAAATATAAAACACGAACAAAATGTTACAAAACAGTACACACACAAATAGAGAGCCAGACATGAAATATATGATTCATTAATATTTATTTGACCTTGACTATTCGACTGAATTAGTAGACGTTCTACCCCTACAACATAACAGGAACTGAACTGCTATTGTGGGTAAAGGTAGTGGCAATGAAACCAGGATACTGATAACATTATAACAGTGTTATATTTACCAGGCCAGGTTGAATAAGACTGAGGGGAAGAGCCCAGTTAATAGGGATATGGTCCTGACAAAGTGTCAATTAAAAAACAAATTACTGGAATACCACTGGTTAAACTTCTGTAAAAATCAGCTCGGAAGAGAGAAAAAATTATGATTTTTAAAAGCAGATAATGGGCTCTGGAGTTGCTGAACTGCTTTAATAATGTCATTCCATTCAATTACTGAAATGCAAAAGTGCATTCTCTTCACTGTGGCAGTTCTATCAGTAATGGAATTACATTTCATTTCTTTAACCCTTTCTATCCTGGAAATACTGGCACTCTGAGCGTATCAATTGGGAATTGATTTGAAACTACAGGCACTGGGGGAGCCAGGATAAGAAGTGTTTACATCCAGCTTTGAGCGGAACCCACCGTTGACAAAGACAGCGAAGCGCAGGAAAGACAGGTACCGCTCCCCTTCGATTGGATTCCACCCGATGTCAGGGTACCCTTTAGCCAATAGCATGGGGCAGCTCTGGAGACCACAGCCTGCCAAGTACGTTACGACCTGCCAACACAGACACACGAAGATTAAAACTCAATACACATAAGCGTGCGGATGCTCACAAGATTAGCGCTCAACACAAACAAGAAAATGAGTTCCAAAGTGTGAAACAGAGCAGAGATCAGGTTTCGCAATAATGCCATCAACATTATATTGTGTTCTCCAATAACTGCTTGCTGTTTTATGCACCAATAGAGGTGAATAACCTTGGGTGGGGGGCTATCAGGAAATAAAGGCCTACAGCACTCAGCTGTTGGCTAGCTGTAAAACTGGTTTTATCAGAAGTGTGTTCCTACCCACAACCCCAATGCTCACACTGTCACACCACAATTATTTGGTTGTTTTTTTGTGTTTATTTGGGCTCTGGGTTCTTCAATAACAAATATCTTCAGCTGTGAATTCTAATCATATTCTTCTGAGTAAATCACCTGACTCTTAATATATATCCACTAAATGTTTTTCACACAGTGATAAGCATTGGCATCGCTACCTTGTCCAGGTCAGGCTCCTCCAAGGCCAGAGCCAGCCCATTGTTGTCCATCACAGAGGCGGCGGCCACATCCAGGGGGGTGGAGCCTCTCATTGCCGGAGACGCTGCGAGCACAGGAAGCAGCCGTCAGGAAACAGGAAATACACACAGAGCTGACTACATACCTGGAGTACACCTATTGTAGACACTGTATTCAGCCAAATCAAAAAGGTGTCTCTAAGACGGGTTAACATACAGGTAGAGCGAGGGAAGATTGAAAAACCCTAAATGTTACAGAGCAGAGATGTGAAACCTTTTTGATTGAAAGACCCATATCGATGACTAGAGATTTTTAAAAGGGACATAAGAAACAAAACCAAAAATGACAAAAATGTTATGCAACCTTTGTTTTTGCACTAAAACTAGCTTATGTCCAGCTTTCACCTCTAAATCAAGAGCCACAGTGTGGAGCTCTGGTGTAGATAATGCCAAACCAAGCCACTACATCAAACTAATGTAACCGGATCCTAATGAGTTTGAACATTAGTCCACCACATAAAACCACCACACCTTTCAATTAATCATGACATTAAGTTCCACAGTAGTTTCTGCAGTACTGAAATCTGAACAGCAGAGGGCAGAATCTACATCTACAATAAACGTGCATTTATTTAGCAATATCCAGGTGTCAAGTACACTACAGTATGGACGTAAGCCTCCCATTGCAGCACAGTTTAAGCCATTCCAGGTTTAACCACAGTGTTGGTATGGCAAAGGAAAACATATTTGAATCCTCTGTCATTTAGGAGCACACACAATGGTGTAATACATCTCTAAGAATGTACTCTACCCTCTTATTTCATTGAAACATCATTCAAATATGTTAATTGGTCAGACTGCAGTGGCTCAGTGGCTTAATGTGATAACTTCAATTAGTTTGTTAGCAACTGAAACACAGCCCTCCCTGTGGTAGAGCGGAGGTATCAAAGGGAAGCTGGATGTCTAGCATCTCCAGCGTCTTGACTTGCTTGGGAAGTGAACCAGAAAGACGTGTGGTCGTTCTACATGAATTATATATTTTTAATTAAAAATGATATATGAAGAATATCTGAGACTTAAATTAGATTTCTCATTAAAAGAGCTGATCAACAAATTCCATGATTTCTCAGTGAAGAAACCCTGTCTGTACATGGTGTGATTTACTATGGAAATAAAAACCATGTCCTAGTTAGAGCTCCTTTAGTATAGGTAATAGAGATCTGTAGTAAAAGCTGGACTGGTACAAACTGCTCTGCAACAGAAGCCTCCTTTCCATCTCTGCATTATCAGCAGCATCTCCTATCTATCAGTGTGTGCCAGCATCCTGCCAAACTCCTGTCAAGCATGTCTCCCTAATTCATCTTGTTTGTCAGCGCTAAGTGCTCACTGTACAGCAAGTGATTAAACTGCAGATGTGAAGCACGTCCACCCAGCCACTCAAACCAGCTTGGAGGTCTTGTTGCAGGGCTCTGAAATCCATTTCTCTCCTTCTCATTATCTTTAGTACATCCTCACAGCTCTGCTCCCCTTGTGCAGATGAACTTTCCGTTTTGAATTAAGTCATACCAAGGATCACCCTCTCACCCCCATATCTGGTTCTTGTTTCACAGGAATTAAAATGATTTCACCTGAAAGGGCCTTCTTTTCTGTCAGTAACCAACTATCTACTTCCCCTGATGACTGACATGCTGTGCAGCCAGTAAGATTTCTTTAAGCCTAACGATGCTGCTGCACTGAAATGACCTAGGAGTAAAGCAGCAACAGACTTCCTGGAAGACAAGGTAAGCAAACTGAGAACTTTCTTTAACCTTGTACCTGTCATGTTTTAAATGAAAATGCTTGTTTGCTTTGTGAAATAATGCTGTTAGCTACATCCACTTTAAAGGCCCAGGTTCGGTGTTGAATGTTGATGTTGCAACAGGGATATGCAACTTGTATATGTTACATAACACAGCACAGGTCAGGGATGCATTCCACTTTGCATTGCACAGGTATCAGTGTGCTCCAACACACACCCAGTCCAACACTGCTGTTCTCCAATAGGTAGCTGAGATGATCAAACATGGACTTCTGGTTCTGACTGCTGATGCGGCAAAAGTAGCACAAAAATCGGCAGCAGCTCGCCACCATCTTGGGAAATGTAATCTGCTGCAAAGAGAGAGGAAACGAGCGATTCACAAAGATCCATGAAAACAAACGCTAGGAACAGGGACAGTCAGAATTGTTTTATTCTGTAACCTTAATACAGTTTAGCTAACAAGCAAAACATGTGGAGACTTCGTACCGATCACAGTTTTCTTTTTTTAACTTTTTAATTATTATTATTGTACATCTTAACAATACAATTTTTCTAACAAGAGACTTATTGAGCACATATTGTTACATTAGGATTATCCAGCTAATTGTAGTTTAAAAAACAAAAACAACAACATATGGCCAAGACAAAACTGTAGTATTTAGTCCCGGAGTGTGCGTGTCTGTGTGCAAGTGTGGATATGGGCTGAAGGATCTACCTGGGATTTGTCCCCTCCGAGCACATTCACCATGACCTCCATCACAGTCTCGTGCATGCCCAGCACTCTCATCAGATTGGGGTGCTGGTAGAACACCTTGTTGTTCATGATGTCCCTGCAAAGCAACACAAAGAACACAAGCATGTTAAGAGTATCCAGGACCCACAAAGTTAGTGTCAGCCCCGGGGGCAACACTGAAACAAACTGTTCTGTTTTAAAGTTTCAAATGACATTTTCTACAATAATCTGGGTTACTGTAATTAACAAGCTTTCTCATCGATACTGTACGTTTGGCAAAGCTCAGCTGAATGATAACGTGAGGGTTGGTTCACTTTGTCTAGTGGACATTGTAAAAATCATTCATACACCTTACCCTGTGTACAGGCATCATCCTGTGCATGGAATATATGGCAGAATTCATAAGAAAAACAACACTATGTTTAATAGCAGTACCTGAGTGTTTGTTTTTGTGATTTATAATAATTTAATACATTGTTTGTCTCTTCCTATAACAAATCATTTCAGTTTTAGTGGCACAAACTGCACGAGGCGCCCTCTCTTATAACAATAAGAGATGAAATGGGAAGAAGGCTGGGAGCAAACTGGCGACCCTGCACATCGCAAATAAGCTCCTTAACCACTATGCAAAAGAGACAGGCTTGAGGTTATAGAGCTTTTAAACATATCTAATCTCACACAACACTACCTGTTCGAGCTACACCATAAACACCACTTATTAAGACGTGTCCGACTGCTGCCTTGGGTTCAGTCCTTAGTGTCCAATTCATCTTTCCATCTCTTATGCTGTAGGAATTATAAATGTTATTTTATTAAACAAACTGAATGTTTTTGGGGACCAGTGTCAGACATTTATGGTGAAGTCCAAAGATGAAAACCTCTCTCAGACCTTGTTTAGCCCTAATGTAACCAAAGGTACGGTAGTCCAAGTTCAGAGCTAATCAGGGTCTGTAAAGCCAGCTGTTAATGTATAGCAGTTTGAGCCATCACAGGCTTAGCTGAGATTGTTACCTACTGCTCTCAGTAAATGGAATAATCCTCAGTGGATCAAAGTGCTGTGCAATGGGAGTCTTATTTCCATCCCTGCACTGCCCTCGCTGTGTCTATGTCACCGATGCTACAGGCAATGTGGTAATGTAACACACATCTCTGCTAGCTGTGAAATGCTCTGGAGAAGACTGTAGTTGCTCTCCAGATCTAAAGGTGGGAGTAAGACAGGGGATTTTTGATGATGAAATTACAAATGTCAGGAAGAAGAGGTATTTATAGAAGCAGCAGAAGTCGCTGTGGTGTATCTGAAATCAGAGCAGGTCTAGGGAGGGTCTATTAAGATGAATGATGCACCACCTGTGTTCAATGAGTATCAAAGTGCTAACCACGGGTTATTATATTATTAGCACTATACAGTATCACTGTCCTCTTTACAGTAGTGCTAACCAGTCACCGACCCCTTTAAAGCAGCACTAACCAAGGCTCTTATCCCTTATTAGCACTTGGCAGTTGCTTCTTCTGCTGTAGGTCAAATTCATGTCAACTGCATTGGCAACATGTGCCCTGCAGCATGGAAAATTATAACATGCAGTGTAATCTTTTTATTTATAGTGTTGCATGCATATCCGGAACAATGTAAATGAAGAGCCAAATTATCTTCGGCACAACAGAAGGGGGGTTGAGTGATCATGTTGCGAATGCCAACTGAAAGTGAAAACATTTCAAACCCTACTAAGGAGAAGAAGTAGAAGATACTCCACGAAGACTTCACAGTGCAGGCACTGCAACCCGAAGCCACAGGACAGGGAAGTCACATGCACAAAGTGTGGGACAGGGTCCAATACGAGGCAAGCTGGGATGAGCTGATCAGAGTGAGAGACAGACTGACAGCTGATACTGTTTCCCCGTGGTGTGCACAAGCTGCTACAACAGGAAAATTAACAGTGTAGGAGACATCTTCATTTCCTTCAGAGACTGAAATACTAAATTCCCTGAGCAATTCAGAACACCCTGATGCTTTTATGGTGTTAGCAGGAACTTGACAGGAGACAAAGAGACAGCTGAAACTACCTTTATGCATGTAAACAAACTGGAAAGCCAACACAGGGTGCACAGGGTAAACAATCTGCTCCTGATGGATTCTGCAATCCTAGAATTTAGTTCCATTTTGCATGACTGCAGTACCTTTGATGTGTTCTGAAAAATAATGTGTCAGCAATCTTTTTGCAGTCTATTTGGAAATGATTATACTTACTACAGTTATCCATCCAGTAACTACTGTCATGTCAACTGACATGCTGCTGGACCAGAGAGTACCAGGACCAGTTAACTAGGTTTAGCTTGGGTCTGATTGCTGGCACTGACCACTTTAGTAACACAGGCAGTTCAATAAGGTAGTTATACAGTAGGTGTTTTACAGATGGATATTCCGTAATGATATAAAATGCATAGAGTAGTCCCTGATATTGAAGTGATGAAGCCATCTGAAATGTCTTTGTATGAGACGGCTCGTATCAGCGTAAAATCAGCTATATGTTTTTTATGAATCTTATTTAACTATATTTAAAAAATATATGTATTATATATATATATATATATATATATATATATATATATATATATATATATATATATATATATAGTGTAAGACACAAGCTGATTTTCATGCACTCAATAAAGCTTAGTAGCCTCTCTTACCTCTCATAGAGTGGATATCCGCTTGTATCTTACAGCACCCTATGCAATATTCTCTGTATTTATATAGCCCCATCAGTCACTGTGCACAATTGTACCATGTTAAGTTTCCGATCTATGCATTTATTTTATAATGCATATATGTTTGTTTTTTTCAAAGTTATGGCTCCTTCTCTAACTCCATAGAGTTCAGACAAACTTTTAAAATTTTCAAGAATGTAATAAAAATGTGTGACCGAAGGGGATATATAAAACATGGATAGGATCAATTGAGATGCACCATCCTGCATTGTAACCAATGCTGGTAGTCCCAATCACTTTTATAAAGCTTGGATCGAGGTACTGTACCGCTCTGCAGACCACGCAGCACCCCCTGCCTTGCACACAGCCCAGGACTCCTCTCCTACCCCAGTCCGTTGATCATGAGCTTCTCCTCCTCTTTGCCCATGCGCACGCTGAGCAGGGAGCGGATCTGCCCCAGGGAGGCCAGCAGGTTGATGGTGTCCTGAACGGAGGCCGCGCTGATGGTGTAGCCCTTCCTCATGGCACACAGCAGCTCCCCGATGCTGTCGTACTGCCGGCGCAGCAGACTGAACATCACGCGCACCAGCTCGGGATCCTGGATGTGAGACTCCTGGGCCCAACTCACCATGGTCCGAGAGATCAGCTCCTTCAGAGTTGCTGAAAAAAAAAAAAAACACAACATGATTAGACTTTAACAGAGCTTTGTTTTGACTGAAGTTTGGTAAGCAGGTAGTAGTAAGTTAAAAATGTTTAGCTATCAATGAAGATATTATCAATTTAACACAAAACCTCTCCAATCAGTTATTCTCTCTCACTCATGCCCTTTATTGTTTTAGATACTTTTTAGCTTTCAATGACAGTGTAACA